>OX038869.1:41457299-42057299 GCA_943789525.1 Agriphila geniculea | reverse complement strand
TACGAAGTTTAGAGCGAGACGAAAGAAGCTTTTCTTGGCATAATCTGAGTTGCTCGGACACGCGTCGAAACTTCGCCAATTAGATGCTTGAATTTGGGCGTCAACTTTGACATGTTGTTTGAGCGTGATCCGTACTCCGTAGTAATTATCGCTTGTCGTGTCGTCAAGGCTGTGTTTGAATAATACAGGCATCTGTTTACAGCGGTATTAAACTTTCTCTTTCCCAAGAATTCACTAGAACCCGTCTTAATTGGAAAACTACCCTTCAGAAGACTGCAGCCAAATAATACTTCTTCAATGATTCTTCAAGTGTATAAGCACATAAGGTTGCTAAATAAGTTCAACATTTGCATTTACCGACAGTTACACGTAAATCTTTAATTAATTTCAGTACTAAAGACAACTAGGATATGCTACCCGAAAAGATAGGTTCATGAAACAAAAGATAAAACAAGAAGACAACAAGCAAACACAACCAAATTTTCTCAAAAACACTTAGAGTCTACTAGATATCATAACATAAATTAATTATTAGCAGAGTCTAATTTATACAAAATCTTGGGTACATCAACTAGTGAGATTATAAACTAGCTAGAGCATCATTCTTACTTTTACTTTTATAAACAAAATTCGTCAAAATCGCCAAAGTGCAAAGAATGAGGTTCCTAAGAGCCTCTTAGAGGTCAGCAGTCAGGAGTTAGCTTTTTAAATCTCTTAGATTTGAAACAGTAGAAACAATATTGCGTTTGGAGCGGTCTGTGAGACTAATAATTTGGTAGCGAGTCGAATCTAGTATATTATTTAATATTTTTTAAAAAGGGCAAATCTCAAATTTAATACCATGGGTTATTTTTATGGTATAGCTTATTATTGCAATTCAGCACTAAGGAAAAAATAAATCACTCTGACATTATTATGTTTACTAAAATCACTAAATTCAACATTGCCATAGAAACCCAGGACTAAAACTCTTATTCAGATACCAATCGCATTATTGTTCACTTACTTTCTAAAACTAGTGGCTCTGTGAACTGTAGACATCGCATTTGGGACATTTTGAATATTTTTCGAAATGGCAAAATAAGTTTTATTTTTTCGAAAAAATTCGAGAAACGCTTCGTGCTCGCTCGGTCAAATATGTCATGTAGTTATGTAACAGGGTAAAGCCTACGCAGTTTATAAATATCTCGAGTTGATATCATCTGACCAAACAAATGTCACGCGTTGAAACTTAGTCAATTAGATCTCAACTTCGTCACAAGTTGGCCGCAAGCATACGTGATTTACCATCATTCGGACATAAATAACCAACATAAGACGTGCGCGTCTGACAAATATCCCAAAACCCAGATACAGTTAGAAAACTATCCCCGTACAACATTGCGGGATTAAAAAAGATATTCCATATTGCACTGAGCGAACCAAACGTTTGGAATCGATATCCAGATAAGTAACATGAACATACAATGTAGGAAACAATATAATTATGTTGAAAGCAACATTTTCTTAGCTTATCCTGCAAAAGTGGAGTATCCTATGCTATAGAGCCAAATCTAAATTCCAATGATTTAGATATTTTGACTTAAAAAATTTTTCAAACAAGAATATACTGGTTGAGGGTTTTGAAGCAAATTTTTGGAAGCAATATTACGAAACACATACGTATAGGTTACTTTTATAATAAAAGAATGTCAATTAGTACATGTTTTCATATAAGTTAACTTTTATCAAACTCACGGCTATTTCGCATGCACTTAAAGACAAAGAAAACCACATGCTGTTTGACAGAAAATTAGATTTATATTCTTCCGAAGAATCATAATATTTCTGTGATAAATTCCACAAGCGAGCGAAAGCAATGACAGCTTCATAATTAATTATTGGTTGCGACTTACGGAATAAAAGTGATTACTGATTCTGCATTTTAGTATTAGATTTATTAAATCTCTGAATATCATTTAATTAATTAAACGTTCATGACAGCTTGGGGGAGATTCCTTACAATACCTTTTGTTCAATAACTTTGACGAATTCTCAAAACTGCTTGCAAGTTGGGATTCCGACTATTCAAACTCGTTAATCAACTAAAAACTATCTTATCATTTTACATTTATCTCCGACTACAGAGAACTTAAGCCACGGACTAATAGTGAAGCTATTAAAATTATTATAAGTCAAAGTTAATTCGACTTCAACCAGTCGGAATAGTTCTCTAAAATATAAGTACTACTCGTATAAAAGTTCATTCAATACATCATAAAATATTATATAAATGTTAAGAACCTATGCAAGTGCATTATCATTGATTCATATTTTATGATAATATAAGAGCAACTTTAATGAATATGCCACTGCGGCACTAGGAAAAGACATGAAGTGAAATTTATAAATAAATGCCGGGTTAAAGGAAATATTAGGTGTTCCTACAAAGGGGTTATTAATAAGGTCAGAACAAATATTTCCATTATTATTATTGATCTCATTTACAACCCCTTGGCAAGAGTACATCATATATCCATTAAGCCTGTCCTGTCATAGACTAAGTCTTTTGTGTCCTGTATTTAATTGTGAAAGACTCCGAAGGCGTTACTTTTTACACGACTGCCAAAAAAAGAAGTGTAGATGTATTGTTTAGGGTTCATGTACCTATGTATGCAGGTATGTGATTTTCTTTATTCCAACATAACTTCTAAATGCCTAATCGGGATTTGTTCCTTATTTTTCACATAGGATAAAAAAAATCGCAGCATGACAGAATAGTATCATTAATGTTTCCACGCTCTGCTATGAATAATACAAATTTTAACATTGAACTATTCTAATGCGGTCCTCGAGCACAAAGACCTACTATCCCCGTCAATTGGTAATGCGCCTGGCGGCCATGATTTTAATCTCAAAAATTAAAAACAATATATTTTTTTTTATATATCTAGACCCTATTTTATTGAAAATAATAATTAAATATTTACCCCCTTACTAATAAAGATTGAATAGCAGATGTTTAGTTACACAATGGTTACTCTCTGTCAAACTATTTGAATTTGACATTAAAAAGAAAGTGACAAAACACTGTGTAACTATGCAGCTGCTATACAATCTTTATTAGTAAGGGGGTTAAAGTATTAGACTACCTATTAGAATTTTCTTGTTTCATGACATTTTTAGTTGCGGATCACGTCAATGTGGATGTATATGTGACAAGGTTCCAGCGTATTACCAATTGACGGGTATTGTAGTTATGGAAGTTCCTATCTTAATTAATGCTACCTACTTCCCTTTTAGCTGTATTTATAAAATAGATCCGTCTTAAACATGCATCCTTTGCTATCCCTTTTGGCATTACGGACCAACAAAACAACGCCTCTTCACTTTTTTCGAAATGTCAAAAATATTACTGTTGACGTGTGGTAATAATGTTTGACGTGGGAATGCAAAAAAATCCTTTAGGTGAAAAGATGCATTGTTGATCCGTAATGCCGTAAGGGATAGCAAGAGATGTTAAAGTTATCACGAGGCTGTAGAGTACCTACTTTTATAAAGTCAATACTCCACAGACAATGTACTGTTCTAAAGTTCGGAGCTTTACGATAAGCTCTAAAGTAGGTTTATTAGAGTTGTATAAGTGAGATACTGAGAGAGATATATGCAGTGTTTCGCATTAATTGACAAACGAGGGCAAAGAGATCGACCCATATAAAGATGCATAAACAGTCACGTAAAATTTAAAACTTTGAATGGACTTAATTTTCGAATAAGAACAACTTATTTTCCTGAAAATTAGGAAAATCTATATCACTTCCTATTTAGTCCATAATTCGTTACACGAAAAATTGCATTGTTTTACTGTTTGTTTGAGGAAATTGATCTACCAATCGATAGATCAATTTCCTTATCTTTCGATTAATTAGCAATAGAAACCAATTTCCAATAGAATGATCATTGATTTTGATAAAAAAATACAAATCATTGCAAGGATACTTAAACCATAAAATAATGTCTTGGCTCGATTTTTTTGCCATTGAGTGTACTTACTTACATTTGCTTGAGTTGTACCTCTTTGTTTAAAAAAACCATTCTAGGTACTCCAAGTAACAAAGGAAAAATAATTACACCATCCTCTTTGGTATACTTTATTGATTAATTACAGCAAATTGCACGTTTTCCATCCATTGACATATTGACATACAAGGCCTATAATGTACAATTATAAAAATATCTTTAGCATACTATACTTTAGAACTAATCTTTACATACAATGATCTACTTTAAATTTTAGTGTTTCCGTCAATGGGCTCAAAGTTTTTTTCAAAAACTGTTATTGACGCAAACACTTTTAAATTTAACTAAGTATATTTACAAAATAACTAACTAACATCTACTCTTTGATATTTTATTTCGTTAAACTTAAACGTCTAAACTATAGTATTTATCTTTCTACAAATATTCAACTTTACAACACATGAATATTTATTTATTTATAATGTACCAAGATGATAATTAAAATATCAGAGCTGAAAATTAATTTGTCGAAACAAAAACACTGAATCCATGTTAAAATTAATACAATTATTATCTTTGAAGCTTACATTGAAACAGTTCTATTATGATTGATATGAATTTGAAAATTTTTGGGTAACTAAAATAAGCACTAAATTATTTTTTCAGCACAGCTTGCCTTTGCCTGAAACAAAGGAGATATTCAAAATGATTAATACTTAGGTACACAAAAGCTTGAGAAATTAAATTAAAATTACACATATTAAATATTTTTTTGGAAGTGCGAGCATCATTCATAAATGAATTGTTCATTTTAATCTGCTATATTGTTAATTAATTTGTGTTACTATGGGTCTTACTCTTATTCGTCAAAATGGGATTCAAACAATTATTCATTGAACAACATTGATACAACCTTTCAATCTATCCTATTGTTTGGACTTTCTGTTGATCCAAAACTTAAAAAATACCCAAAGAAAATATGAATATTATTTATGTAAAGTTGTACTTCATTTTAAAAGAAAAATGTAATCTACAAGTAGGTACTAACTATATAGATTAGGTAATTAAACTAAGTTAGCTGTGCTATCTTTCGTACTTCAATTTTATTGTTTATATGTATGAAATTAGGACTTTCCACAACTCATTTAATAAATATAGAATTATTTGATAATGTCAGGTTAAAAATATAATTTCATTCTTCATAATTTTTTCCTGAGATATAATGATACATTTTATCTTAACTTTTTGAAAACAAAGAAGATTATTTGGAATAGTTCCATTGATGTATTATTTTATTAGGATTACCGATGGGATATCTTTTTCTTTATGAAAGTTCGTAAAGATGAATGTTTAAATAGAACCAACCGAGATTAATATCACCGTTTCTGTATTTATTAAACCTTTTTAAATCAAAACAAGATGGATGGAAAATGGAATCATTTGAGGGTTGATCCATTTTTCCCAAGATAGATATCGTGTTTTTTTATCTAATTTTCTTTAAAAACAAATAATATTTGACAGATTCATAGATACATTATTTAAGGATTTCCAATGGGACCTTGAAGGATCGGTTTAATAATTTTATAAGAAAGTTCGTAAAGAAATTAAAACAGAACCAAACGAAGATTGATTTAATGCACCATAGCCCCCGGGGCCAGTTTAATATGAAAATAATATTTTGGGGGCCATTGCCCATTGGTACTATTTATTGGGGTTAGAAGGGAATAAAAAAGAAATATAATAAAATATTAATCTGCTTCGGGGGCTATGTAGCATAAGTCCGAAGATTGATTTCACCGCGTCTGTATTTACACCTGTATACAGGGTGGATTTTTAAAACAGTACATTAAGGGCAGGTACCTTAACCGTTATAGTTACAGGAA
Source organism: Agriphila geniculea (assembly GCA_943789525.1). Lineage (NCBI taxonomy): Eukaryota > Metazoa > Arthropoda > Insecta > Lepidoptera > Crambidae > Agriphila > Agriphila geniculea. Next base: position 42,051,417 of record OX038869.1, on the reverse strand, counting down.
AACGTTCCTAGGAGACCATCCATAACTTTTTTAAGATATTTTGAACCGCATTCACAGATTTTGGAAAAAAAATTAACGTTAGCAAAAAAATGCTAAAATACCAAAAAAAATTTTTTTATGCCAATTGATCCTATTTCGTGTGGGGATCAAAAGACTCTATGGGATCATTTAAGGTATGAGTACTAGAAACGACAGAAATCGCCAAAAACTTTCCCATACATTTTGTACTGAAAAACTATAAATCAACTCGAAATATTTTTAATTGCCAAACGATCCTATTTCTTACTGTGATCAAAATACTCTTTGATGATAACTGAATTTTGAGTAGTCTTTTAAATCTTCGGTAGTCTTATGTTTATTTTTTTTATCTGCAAAATTTTTTTTTCCTAATTTTAGTATAGGTAGGTATCTGATCAGTATTCTAAAATATAAAAGGACATGTTTAAAAAAAACCGCGAAAATAGCATTAAAATGTATGGAAACCCAAAAACTGAGAACAATGACCCTTTTATTATCTTTAAGAATGCTGGTCAGATCAATTGGGTGCGTATAGCCATCTGAATCTTTTCCATTTGCTCCCTGGATAGCCATCATCAGATCACAGCTCGGAACATACCTGGCAGAAAACCAAGGCTTCAAAGTTACCTCGTTCGTATGAAAGAATACCTTGATCCCTAGACAAAGTTGAAGAGTATACTTACTTACTTATTATTAAAATACTCACCAACAAAACTACAAAGCTGATACAATTGGTTCCTTGTCCGACGTGAGAACAGTTTTATCTACAAACATATACATATTTACACAGTCTTCATTGGGACTTGGATTGCCCTCAGGTTTCTCATCTGGGCTGATGTTTTCTATACCTTCGTCCACAAAAGCTCCCATTTTATCATTGAACTCTATTTTGTATCTCATAGAAGGCAGTTTATTTACAGTTGAAGTCAACAACGATTCTTGAACGGTATCATTTCCATTGCAGGTTCTCTCCGAACGAAACGCACCAGTTCGTTCCGACTGGTTGTATTTTCTTTTTGATTTCTTCGTAACAAAAGCTCCTAAGCATGGCAGTATCTGCTTGAACTCTTTACGGAAATTCTCATTCAACCAAGCGTACAAAAACGGGTTATAACAAGTGGAAGACATAGCTATGAAGTGTGCAACGAAGAATAGTACCATATAATAAGTCCAGTCTTCTGCGAATGAGTAGAAATCACTACTAATATTAATTAAATTCAACGGTAGCCATGACAGGCCGAAAATGGCTACCATTGCTATAAGCATTCTGTTTGTTCTCCTCTTTCTTTCTCTCTCTGCGTCTTCTTTCTTGCTGTTCTTGCTACCTGGTCTAGATTTCAACCGGTCATTTAGTTTGATACTAACGCAAGTGTAACAGAACGCCATAACGATAAAGGGCAGGACAAACTGCATGATCGTTGTAACGGCTCCAAAAGCTTTACGTATTTGGTCACTAGGCCATTCTTCCGCGCAATAAACGTCCTGCAAAGCCATATAATATCCGTAGGGAAACGTGACAGATAAAGCGAAAACCCATATGAATATTATCAAGCCGATGCAGGTTTTGAGTTTCATTCGAGGTTTGAACGGATAAATGATAACGAAGAATCTGTCTATCGCTATGGAAGTGAGAGTGAGCGTTGAAATGTAAACGCTACATCCTTGCGCGTAAGGCATAATATGGCATAGTAAGCCTCCGAAAACCCATCTGCCTAGGAAAGTGTAAAGAGGTGTAAAAGGTACTGCAAATACGCATAGCAGTATATCCGATAATGCAAGGTTCGTGATGAAGAGATTAGTGACAGTTTGCATCGCTCGATTCCTTATAACTGCGTAACATACTATGGCATTTCCGAAGATTCCTACAACGAAAATGATGGTGTAGGCGACACAGAAAGCGGCTTGGATCGCTTTATCTTCGATGGGATCCGTCGTATTAGTGTTATTTCTAGGGAATGTGCCAAAACTGTCATTGTAAAACAGTTCATCTGTGGCCCATGCTTCGGTCGGCATAATTTTGCTGTATTTTTAGCTCGGCATCATAAACCAACCAGGTTTCGTGATATCATGTTTGTCTGTGTGGTGTGTTCGATGGAACGGGCTGTGTTGTGAGAGCTCGCGTCTCATAGTATCTATATTTATTTTTTAGTAGGACAACACTATTGTCACGTAATAAAATACTTGTGTTGATGCATTATCTGCTCTGGATTTCTTGTGACTTGTAGATTTTAGACTGACTTTGACTTGTAGAGGTTGAAATGATCTGAAACAAAGAAAAAAATTTATTTTTGCGCAACTTCAAGTTTATTTCTTTTCTAGTGGTTGGGATTAAAGAAGCCAGCAGTATATCACAAAACGAATGAAACACTAACGTTTTGGATTATTCTTTAGTTCTACAAGATCAGTACAAATAACAATATTGGGCAATGTCAAATATAATGGAATTAATCAAACTTATATAGTTCAGTACATTTGACGTCATTTGACAAGCATTCATTTAATTACGGAGAGTGGATTCGTCATCAAAATTCCACATATTGTAATTTAGTACAGGTTGTGTGTTTCCTAACGGGATTGTTATTCCATCTTCAAATTACCTAATAAATTATTCACCTTTATATAAGTAATTGTAATAGATTGAAAAAAAAATATTTTGTCCAATAATATAAATTACAGTATGACTTCAGTTTCCAAATTAATTGAATTAAATTCAGTTTATGATGTATGCTAAGCTAATTCACTGTTGTTGTAGTAAAAATTTCATTGCCACATGCTGGCATAAACATGATCGTAATATTATATAACCATGTAATTTTCTAAATATACATACTTTTAATACCGTGCAACAGTTTGTTATAACTCCTGCATACTTATATTTAGATATGACGGTGAATATATACCTACTGGAGTGAATAATAAGAACTTCTATACTGATGACCACCGAAACACGAAATATATCGCGTGATATAGCGTTTTATCGACACTCAACTGTCAAAATTCCATTGTCTTTTGACAGTTAAGAGGCGATACACAGCGGATGCGTAAGCGTGCACTTAGACGTACCATGACGTTGTAATGTATGAAACTTTATGAGACATGGCACACCGCTTGCGTAACGCGTAGACTAATGCGTAACCCTACGCATTGCAGCTCGTGACGTTGTACTCAATGGCATTCCCTATCGGACGTCACACCGAACCCGCACATATCTTTGCTGCACGTCACTACGCGCGTGACCACGCGCGTGTCTACGCAGCCGGTGTGCCCAGGCTTTAAACGTGAAATAACGCTTATCAAATATCGCGTTTCGTTGGTCATGCTAGGGGGGCAGTATATTACTGCCATGCTTACTCTTAATCTCAATGCTGAAGAATCAATCAATTGATGTTAAACTCCGGAACGGAATTAAGTAATTGCGATTAAAAAAATCATCCTCCTAGAAAGCAGGCACTCACGAATTAAAAAGAACTGTTCATTTAACACTAAAAATGAACTGGGATTGATATTGACATTGGATTCTTAGATTCAATAGTAAATCTGGTAGGTAGACCATACGATCATTTTATTGAGAGAGAAAAAACCCATTTTACGTGACCTTTAAGCCAATACATAAAAGAGCTAAATATAAATATATCACTAGAACATGTCAGAAGACAATATTTCCTGTCCAATATCCTTCTGCCTTTCAATATTGAAAAATATTGTTCTCTTCTATTTACTGATATCAACATCGTAAACAGTAGGATGTTTTTAATAGCTCCTTTATTCAAAAGTATGTTCTGTTCCTTTCTTTCAAATTACGAATTGAGTTTGAAAGTAAAACACAAAAAACACACTTAGCTAAACAAATTGTTTAAATGTTTTATTAATAAAGAGGTAGGTAGATGTTAATTTATTTAAACTCTGTCTAACTATGAAACTATATTATTGTATAACGAAATTTTGAAGTTGAAGTTATAGAGAACAATCGAATCGATCGTATTTGGTAATAAAACTAATAGAAATATTATCTAAAACTCGGCAAGTCTGTTATTGACAGTATCTTTGTCCAAATTAAGATTAGGTAAATGGAGTTTTCTCGAAACACAATTCAAGGTGATATTTAAACAAAACGTGACCTTTCGTAAACGAGGATTGATATTAGTATTATTTAGTTTGTAACATTCAACTTCATTTATATCAGAATGCATTTTAAATCAATAAAACTCATCTATGCACACATATAGCCAAACATAACATTTATCTAGTTATGCGAAAACTGTGATATTGATTCTTAATTAACAGATTATAAGAAGATTCATAATTAACCCTCCGTAATCCAGTAAATTAGTTTCAAATAATTAATTTCGCAATTAATAAATATTGAACGTCGCAAACTATTTTGAAACCAAACTATTGACGAAGGTTTATAATTATGCATTCCTGAAATTTTATAAGATGTTCGCAAACAGAATTTAACAAGCATTCTATTTAAAAAACAAGCTTCCGCCCGCGACTTCGTTCGAGTGAAAACGCTTCCCGTGGGAATTTTTATATTAAAAATACCTTTAGCTTAGGCCACACAGGGACAGTGTAGCTTTAAAATGTTGAAAGAATTCACTTCTACATCCAAAACTTTAAAATTTTCCTGTTTATACTATTATTGTTGAAACGAAATAAAGAAAATTATAAAAAACACAACAAATTATTTAATGCAAAATCATAGACACTTTATTATGAATGATATTTATAATCAAAAAGCTACAAAAAAAACCTTGTGCTGCAAGCAAACCAAGGACTGACAAACTTATTGTTGTGTTTCAAACAACAACGTCGACATTGAAAAGTTAACCCTGTTCAAATAAGATGAAAGGTCAACTTCTATTCGATATAATATATTTTTTCAAGGAAATCTTCCTCGTTAAAATGTGAAATTAACTCTCTTTGAAAAATCTTCAAAACGGTGGTGTCGCAAATGTCTTTGTCAAAAGCAAACGAAGTGAACGTCGATTTTTTATTGATAACATTTTAGCCAAATACTTAATTCAGTTTAAATAACTTTTCAACTAACGTCAAAATTTGGCACGGACAGGTGGCCTTCTAAAATATTAATGCAAAAATTAATATTGTGAAAGAATAATTAATAAGTAATAAATAAATATATTTTTCACTTTGAAATGGTTTCCATTAAATAATTAATGTCGCGACTTGTCTAGGTACTTTAAATTAATTTTTATCGAAGTTCTGAGTCACTGAAAATCAATCATCTTTTTTGCCTGTCTGCCATACTAAAACCGACATAAAATTAATCTTTTAAGTTTTCAAATTATTTAAATTGTTTAAGGTTGTCTCATACACGCAACATAGGTTTATCACTATTTTACTATTTGATGAAAATCATCAACTCCATCACGTACAGACTGGTAGAATTTTGACAAAAAAACCAAATATTTCCAGATATTAAACGCTCCAAGGTTATAACTGAAATGTCGTCAGCTCATACTACCTACAATAAAACTTTTATGTCAGTACACAAACAAAAAAAAAATACATGGCATGAATAAAGACAATCAAACAGCAACGTTTAACGTAAATGAAAAAAAAGCTTCTCCAAACATTCGCAATATTTTCCTCTAGTCCCTACACAAAATACGGTACACTTTGTGTTTTGAACCACGAAGGCTAACTTTGAAAACCGAAAATATTCGGCATTCGTTTGCGCAATTAATTATTATCTCAGGTTTCAGGTAGGGTCCAAAATTAACAATCAATCTATTACCGCGATTATTTTTTGTAGTATAAGCCTTAGTTGAGCTTTTCAGATTGGTAGTCTAAAAATATATAATTTGGAATTGCGCCAGATTTTATGATTGATTGAAAATATTTTTAACCAAAATGCGTGTATAAGTGACGGAATACTGTTTTATAGAGAGTTGTATTGCAAAAGCTTTCATGTAAAAATAAAAATAATTGTCTTATTTTAGTGCAAATGTAAAGTGATTGTTGTTGAGTTAAAATGTTTTATTTATTACGACTTGTGATATAAGAAAATAAAAGACGTAATCTAACTAAAGTAAGGTTTTATTAAAAAAATGTCTCATATTTTTTTACTTTGGTTTTTTTCTGTGTCTGTTATTTTCTGCTATTTCTTATTCCACTACGAATTATTTTTCCTTAAAAACCATTCAATCCAAAATATAGTAAAAATAGAGCGAAACATCATATTGTCAACATTTCACATAATACTCCGAGCTTTACGAAGGCTGGTGAAAATCGTTCTCTGAATTTTCTATTCAGCATTTTCATGCAAAATATTTCTGTAGTAGCTAGCTCATCATCACACCCCAATAAGTCGATTATATTCGATATTCGCGCTCCATCGGAGTGAGTTCGAGATACCTATTAATAATGATTATCACGCCCTTCCTACGCCGAAAAGCTGTCTGGTGACGAAATTCGGCTAATTATGAGCGAAAACATATTAATAGGGTAGACTACTGCTAAAGATAGTTTAACCACCTATGTGGTATGTGGTTCTTCCACGTGTAAGACGCAGGGGTACCGGGTTCGATTTCCAGGAGGGGTGTACCATTTGTACTTGGTTTGGTTGGTGGTAGGGCTTATTTAAAGTCCGCCTGGCTATGCCACCATCTTACCTAAGTATAACACCATGAACATGAACTGTCCCGTTGTGGAAAAACAGTAAGTAAATATTTATTGCGATAGGAGCTTAATATATTGGACCCAATTTCTACTAACATATTTTAGTTGTATCCGCAGTCGAAATACAAGTAACTAATGTCGCATTTCGAATTAATTAGCGGTACATTTCACAATTGCATTGTCACGTAACACCATCGTTTCGTTACTACATCGGAATGAAACGATTCCAATTATTAATTAGTGGTTCAGTGGCAATCGTGGCTTGTTTATTGGTTTTCGTGGTCTCTGTCCCGGGTTCAAATTGGCGTCAGAATTAATTTGGAAGGCAAACTTTTTTATACCTAATTATTATCATAGGTGTGTGGTGTCATACCGTCATTCTATCTGACTTCTATAACACAAGTGCTTTCACTTAGTTACTTTGAAATCGGAGTAATGTAGGTTGTTGTCAAAAAAAAGTAATAATAAGTAATTTATTTCAGACAAAAAGTAGTCCTTAGAGTCTTAGTAACAATGAGTCTTAAAAATAATGTTAGCAGGTAAGTTAGACACAAGTTGCGTTCTACATACGCGCAGGTGGCCTCGCATGCAGACGCAACCAGTGTGCTAGCAGCGGAGTGTCTCATTGATCAACAACTGCCGTCTAGATGCTGTTGGTCTGTGATGCTGCTGTTGTTCATAGCGTTCCCTGATTATGGCATGAAAACCATCAACATGCGGAACATACTGGAAGCACTACAAAATCTAGGCAGTCCCAGCCAGCAGCACCCTGAAGGCATCGTTGTACTGGACTCGCAGTGCGCTGTAAGTCCTCTGCGTATAACCACAGTATATATAAGTTTTTTCAAAAAAACTTATATATACTGTGGTATAACTGACCTGAGGCTACACGTATAGAATGGCAATATGCTTTGAAGAGTTTTATTTAATAGGGTTTGTAGCGTGCGTTACGCAGCGCATAGCATTATGATTATTTCACATCTGAGATTGATCATGGTGAACGGAAGTTATAAAATAAAACGGCAAAAATAATGACGAAGCACTTTTTTTTATTCGCCGGTTCCATTAAAAATTTCCTTTTATTCCACAACTCATTGTTGAAGCCGAAATTTTTTTCTCAGTAGAAACAACACACGTTCAATTCATTACATTCTCGCGATGGTCCCGATGGAACAATTTGCGAATGGAGCGTTTTTAATTTCCGTTTCCGAGTTCCAGCGTTTTTTGCATATTATGTGAATAATTGAAAACATTCCAAAAGTTTTACTTTTTTAACAATAATAAGCCCTACAGCCACCGCATATACAACGTGTAACAGAATTAATGATGGCTAAACCAGAATATGGTAAATAGAGAGATAATTAAACTGTACAACTTTTACAATGGACCAACTCTGAAATCCCAAAAAAATAGCTGTTTCATACATTTTTATAAATTTTTCGTTTTTAACCCATAGTAAAAGTTGTTCAATTTGATGGTTTCTATCTACCATTTTTGGCATTAGGGGTATTTTTGTAACTCTCGCTACCACATTTTTTGTGATGTGACATCCTATTAGCACAGTATAAACTGTTCTATTAGTGAACCACTTTTTGTTGAATGTAGGTAAACGAGAAATCACGTGAATACCTCTTCAGACTTCAAGTAGAGCAAAAAGTTCCTAATATTCACTCTGCTGGCGCATCACGTACTGCTGGCCGAGTGAAATGAAATTAGGTTTTCACTATCGGATCGCACAAGAGCCTGTGATTTATAGTTTAATAAGATGATACGTATAAGTCTGTTTATCCTTACTTGTCCTATTTAGTAAACAGCTGTTGACAGTTGTCGTACATCTTTTAAGTAAAAATATATGTAAGAATATTAATTAACTGGACCGTCAGCCAACCAGGGTCATTTTCGATCTATCGCATATTGGGACGAGACCAAATTGGCAAAATAGCCATTAGTTTGGTGTTAACAAAAATCATTGTCTGGGTTGCGAAGTAGGAAGCTTCTGGGAGATATGCCACCCTGAACATGGTCACCCATCGCTAAAAAAAACGATCGCATATTTACGTAAATGGTGAACAGGGTCCTACTGGGTGGCATCGTTACCTAAAAATTTTTTTTGTGTTTTCATATCGATCGAATAAGGAACAAGGATCACAAGAGCATATATGTGAAATGTACTAACCTGCCCTGACCTCCTAGACGCTTCCTGAAAGCGACGCAAGACTATGGTTTTATATTCGCTTTGGACCTGCCTCACCCCCTGAATGTAATTACATGCCAATATGTAGTCGATTATTTTTTTGGAAAAAAGGCTCTATGTTTCTACCCTGGCCGCGCGCATGCTTCCTAAAACTAACCAAGCCGATGTCTAACATGTTTGTAATGATGCCATCTACCATCCTGTTCACCATTTATATTAATATGCGATCGATCATCTTTTGCGATCGGAGATCATTGTATGGGAGGCCATATGTACAGGGTGGCATATCTCCCAGAAGCTTCCTACTTCACAACCCAGACGACAATATTTGATAACACCAAATTAATGGCTATCTTGCCAATGTGGTCTGGTACGAATATGCGATAGATTGAAAATGAGCTTCTGGGCCGACGGTCCAAACAACATTCTGTCCAAAGGTATTAAAAAATCACTGTAATTCAACAAAAGAAACCTACCCGTGAATACCTCTTCAAATTGCGCAAACAGTTCCAACTGTCATTCTACTGGTAAGACATGGTATTAAGTATTTCCTCTGTGGGTAAGCGCATCACGTAGGTACCTACTGCTGGCAGTGAAAAGAAATTAGGTTTTTACTATCGGATCGCAGAATTCGCAGAAGAGCTAGTGATTTATACTCAAACTAGTTTCCACTCGCGACTTCGTCCACGCGGACATTTGAGAAAATCCATAGAGAACCTTTAACCAGTACAGAAAGTATTCTGTTTTAATATCAAAATCCAAACAGACTTTTTGAATTTTTTCGAAGCCGATGGAATTTTCAAAAATTCTTCTTTAGTGGATGCCTACACTAATGTACTCAAGTCTCAAGGTCCAGCGGTTTGGGCTATGCGTTGATATATCACCCAGTCAGTCAGTCAGTTCCCGATTTTATAAAGTACTAGCGACCCGCCCTCACTTCGCTTCGGTGTAGTGTGAAATTTGACGCCATGTATTATACATAAAACCTTCCTCTTGAACTACTCTATCTATTTAATAAAAACCGCATCAAAATCCGTTGCGTAGTTTTAAAGATTTAAGCATACATAGGGATATAGGGACAGAGAAAGCGACTTTGTTTTATACTATGTAGTGAAGATAAGATGATACGTAACGTAGTCTACAGGTGTTAGTTAAAACTATGTAATGACTGAGCTGTTTAATTTTGCTACTTTAATTTCGGATCTAGAAAGTTATTGCTTTGTTTTGAGTGAAAACCACAATTATTAATATTATAATTATGTAGGGATAAAATCACGTTAATTCAATAAAAGAAACATATGAATACCACTTCAAATTGAGCAAAAAGTTTAAGGCCGTATACGGAGAGAAAGCAGGTTGACGCAGTTTGAGGCAGGTTGTGGTCTAAAATGGACCTTATCCCCGCGCATTATATTATATTTTCGCTATACTAAAATGGACCGGCGCATATAAGCGCTTACAAGCGCTTAGTATAGCGAAAATATAATATAATGCGCGGGGATAAGGTCCCTTTTAGTATAGCAAACTGCCTCAAACTGCGTCAACCTGCTTTCTCTCTGTATACGGCCTTAGGCATTAATTCTGCTGGTAAGCGCATCACGTACTAAATAAATTGAATTAGGTTTTTACTATCGGATCGCACAAGAACTTGTGATTTATGGTGCGTGGTCTATAGGCAATAAGTGAGCTCCAAGTCTGGGCTGTTTATTTTTGGCAATTTTAGTTTTACTACTGGAAAAGTTATTGGTGTAACCGTATAACGTAAACAGAATTTATGTCTTTTCGACGTTAAGACAATGTCTTAACTATTAATGTAGCAACAGCAAAGGAGTAATTTTTAAACAGAACTGAGAATCCCATATTGTTTATTTAGTTAATGATGGATTCTCCAAACATAACGCAAGTTAGAAGGCCATTAAGTACATTATTTTATTTTTATAATTAAAACCCCAGGACAAAAGATGAACTAGTCAAGCAACAAACATTTTGGGACATTAATGCTAAGGAAACCCATAAATTTAACAATAAGATATGAGTTAAATCGAATTGTTTTAGGTAATTATTACGAAACGTAATTACGCACAAAAAATAAAAAGGATGTTAGCTGTCCTACCTTTTCTTCATTGTACGAAACTAACTCTACTTTTTCCCTTTTATGTGATTTTATAAACGTCAATAATCCAGATACTAATTAGTATTTTACCCTGTTCGGTTCACAATCATATACATAGTACCGCAAAGTCCCTACAAAACTAAATTCACAGATTTCTTAGTTTCGGAAAAAAGTTTAAAATTCGACTTTTTTCCCTAGCTAAATAGCGACGCAAGACTTCCGTTGCAAAACAAATATTGGCTATTCCATAAATTGTGATATTTAAAACGATGTGCGTTAAAGAATTTTCCTGTGTTTTCACACATGACCGATCATTGTTGGGTCTCTCACGATTTTTCCTAACTGTTCACGGGTGAAAAAGCAATGTTCACCAGATTTCGTATTACAAATGGAGCTAACACACACACATCACAATAGCTTTACGGCCGCCGGTCTTTCAAAATAAACTGAATAGATCAACAATTGAACTCGTTATAGACTACACAAAAGGCATAAATTGCCGTAAACACTCGAACGAGGAGAGTCAAGTGTGGTACTAAATATACATGTACTAAATATGTAAATAAATAAAGTTTTGGACAATTCATGATTCCGAAACAAAGCAAACATATTATTTTATTTTTATTTTATAATATTTGGAAGGAAATTATACTATTGTATATTAAGTTAAACTTAAACTCTGTTTTCCACAACCACATTTTGGCCCTTGCAAGATTGGAACTAGTAATCACTATTAATTGATTTTACAAAGTTTATAAATAAACTAAACAAGAATGAATTTTAAAGGTAAACATAGAAACGCCCACCGCGCCGCGCGCCGCCTCCTACAGGAAAAAACAAATGAACAAACGCCTAGTTTACGAAAATATTTACCTAGCTCAATAAAACTTGATTACTTACCCAAATTTGGCAAATAGAGACTTTATTAAACAAATTGTTCATGCTCAATCATAAGGATGACGATCCCTATAATTTGACTCCTTTGAAACTGAATAATACCACAGTATTATTCCGTAAATTGCGGTCAGTAAACTGCTCCCTATAATTTGTCGCAATCTCGTCCGTTTGTCACCAACAGCCTGGTTTATGTTAGAGCACAATATCACAGAAATGAGGGTAGCGTCCTCGGTAGCGTTTACTAGTAAAAGTAATACTGTACTTTGTCACACCAACTGCAACTATATATTTGACGCGACAACGGTAGTTCTGTGGCTGACCTTAAGTTTATTTCGGAGGATTTGAAGTTTAAAGTTTAAAACTTTTTGAATCCCAGACTACCTCTACCTACTTTTGTAGTCCGATTAACAAATTGCTCAAAAGAGGGTATAGAGTGCGTGAGCGGGAACCTCAGCGATTTCTTCAGAAACTTATTCAGCATGCTTAGGGAGAAAACATACTAAAAGTCCTGGCGTCTAGGAGGTGAGGCGGAAGGAGTAGGGGGGGACAAAGTTCCTAATTTTAGGTTTTTCACCCATATCTCAAAAATGATGCGTTGTAGGAAAAAATAATTTACAATGAAATGAAAGCTTATAAAGTTTTCTATAACTTTAGTTAAAAACACTTTGTTCGTATTTCCAACCGTTTTTGGGCTACTCGTTCAGGAAATGTGAAAATTTGGATGATGGGGAAGATGGCCAAAAGAGTTGTTCTACACACCCTCTACCAACGAATGATATATCATTAGAAAGGCCTTTTCTAGACAAATATTTACTGCAAACAAACTTTATATCAGTTGTTAGTATTTTTGGAGTTAAAGGTCAATTAGCTTCCGCATGCGTCTTCGTCCACGTGGACCCTAGGGAACCTTTGATCAGAATAAAAAGTATTTTATGTTTTAATTTAGGTTATAAACTAAATGTATGTTAAATTTAATTTGAATCCGGGCAACCGTTCTTGAGTTATCAGCTGTGTAAATAACTTGACTTTGTTTATAAGGCTCTCAATATTTGTCTAAAAAGGAGTTGTAGAATTCACTTTTCCGGAATGTGTAGCTCACCAATTATTGGGAAATAGGAAAAAGTGAATAAAACCAAAGTTATAGAAAATTTGATAAGCTTTCATTTAATTTTAGAACATTTTTCGCTACAACGCGCCATTTTTGAGATATTGGTGAAAAACCTAAAATTGGGACCTTTGTCCCCCTCCCCTCCCTCTGCCTCACCTCCTAGACGTCAGGACTTTTAGTATGTTTTCACCGGCACCCTGCATACATTTCTGAAGAAATCGCTTAGGTTCCTCCTCACGCACTCTATAACTTCTTATTGATTGGCCTATTGTGTCCCCGACGCGGTCAAGATCAAGTTCGAAAAAAAGTAAATTTTAATGTCAAAACAGATGCAAACTATATATACGCTACCGTTTTAAAAGAAAATAATTATTAGCGTGATCCTCAGTGGCCGGACCACATTCAAGTACTCAGATGGCTTAGTTCCACATAGTTGCTACCTGAAGTCTACCTTCACAGGAATATATCATAATTAATAGTACCTTAACGGATAAAAAAATATTTAAAAAATAATGTGGTCCGGCCGCAGAGCAATGCTCTCTGGCCGCGCCAACTCAAATTTTAAAAAGTGTGATATATTTTCAAGAAAGTGATATCCCTATAAAAGCTACCTAAATAGTACCTTCCACATGAAAAGTTTCATAAAATAAAACTCATTGGCTTAGAAGTTACTAGCCGTAATTTGTAGTTCGGCTGGAGAGCAGCTATAGTTTTTATTATGACTTGTATATATTGTGTTGTTTAAATAATTTTGACCATTGAATAATTTTGCAATTTTTTCCATAAATTTTTAACAGTGTGACATTGTAATTACATTTTTATTGTAATATTTTCTACTGATCTACCTAATGGTTATAATATGAAAATAGGACATTAATAAAAGTATACTTATTTGCACATCGAACCATTCGGTAGAATATGCGGGAACCATGTAATTAAAATCTGTATTGTACCTTAGTCGAGCACTTTTCTCCATAGTAAGTCGGTCAGCTGACCAATATTGTATGTCCCATTTTGTATGGGAGTGTGAATTTTTTTTTTGTTTTACGACCTGTGTTCCTTGGAGAATGTTGTTCAGTTTTAGCAATACTATCACTTATTTCAGGATCTGACAGGGTTTTTGATACATGATGTAGAAAACGTACCAAAGTACCAAAATAACAGATTATTGACGTATTTGACGTTATTTGATCCTGATGTCAACTCCACCTCGTCGGGAGTATTGAGACAAAACATTGTGCGAGTATGCGTCGAATACGAAACTCTATAATTATGTTAAATAATTAAGTATTACTAATCAAGTCTACAAAATACTAAACTAATAAAACAACAGTTTCAGTCAACGAAGAACCCATAGTTTCAACAGACAAGAATTCCATGTCACGCTCAAGTATAATAACTGTAAAACTGTATTGAAAAGCTATCATATCGAAAGCGTCTTTCTGCTGAGCTTTCGGAAAATAAACGATATTTCGTGTGGACTTAGAAATCTTATTTGATTGCCTCTGGGAACTAGCTTCGGGCAGTTTTTGATTTCAGTCTCAGTTTTAAGCTTACAACTTTGGTCAGATACTCCTTTGAATTTATTAGTATTTAAGCCATATAAAGCTGGTCGTTGTCTTCTAAAATTAATGGGGATTTTGGGACACATGAACTTTTAGTTGCAATAAGTACTTAGATACATAAAGCACTAGGGGGCACTAGTTATTTATAAGCTTTTGTGCATATCCACAGCTGACGATTATCATGACAATACTAAATAGTCGTTAAAAGGCCCCTCCGTCCTTGAACATAAAAGCCACATCACTGCTTTCATAGTTGTCTAAATGTTATAGGGTTAAATGATACCTAATTACGACGCAGAAAGGGGTCCGTTATCGCCGCAGACAGACGAATGGAAGACATTTGTTTGGAGTATGTAGGTAACCTATAGGTTTACCTTATCTTATGAATGTTACTTTGGTTTGGAAATTGGAGACACACAATACTTAATAATACAGCACAGAATACTTAATAGTACACATTAGTCTTTAATATAGAAGACATAAATTGTCGAGTGACGCTAAAGACTATCGCAGAATGCCTATGAAGTAAATACTATTTGAGTCGAGACCAATTCGCAAAATTAATACTAGGTCCCCACCTAAATTCAACTGTTTAGAATTTTAAAGAAGTTGCATCTTCCATACTAACATTTTCTTAGTTTATTTAACAACTATAAACGATAATGTTTTGAAATTTTTAAGCACTAATGTCTGCCAATGTTAAACACTAAGATAACGTATGGCATTTAGGTTAAGCGAAAAAAATTAGTTACGGTTATGTTAAAGAAAATAAAGTGGTCATTTCTGCAAACAAAAAAATAAATTAATTAAAAAATAAAACACGACTGCCCTTCTAAAAACAAACTAAAAAGTTAAATAACAAGTGTCATTGCAGTCGGGGGACCGTTTTGTGAAACAATTTTTAATCGAAGAGGTCCCCCGACTGCAATGACACTTGTTATTTAACTTTTTAGTTTGTTTTTAGCAGGGCAGTCGTGTTTTTAATTATTTTTTTTATTTTTTTTTTATTTCACACAGTTTAGTGACAAATTATATATTTTTGAAGTGTGCTCATTAAGGCCTTTCATTTGATGCCCATATTGCAATAATTGAAGAAAAAAAAATTATTTCTTTTCACATTTGAAAATGTCGTCATATAGTCGCCATATTAATTTTTTTCAGGAAAAATATAGCCAGTGTCACTCGGAATGATGTAAGGATTCTAACAATACCCCATATATCCAAATCCGTTGAGCCATTTGGAAGTTATGGTGGAATAAAGAAACTCACATACCCACAAACATACATGAACCCTGAACACATATAAACTCTTTTTGCGTTGGGCAGTCATGTGTAAAACACTCTTTTTGCGTTGGGCAGTCGTATGTAAAAAATAGGAGTCATTTCTAAGGTATTTTATTGTGTTTAGAAAGCTATAATAAGGATTTTTTCACTATTGATATAGTTGTCTATGATGGTCATTTTTTCACAAGCAATTAATGAATATTTGAAACCATCGAAGTGGCAAGATTTTCTATTTGTGAGAAAAAATCGCTAATTTATAGGTGGGGGGACTAAACAGTTAAATATTTATATTTGCTTAACTTGTTGGAGAAAAGCACCGACACGCGATATGATATAGCGGATCAACGCTTTTATCTGTCAAAAGACAATGAATTTTGACAGTCCAGTGTCGATACGATTTATCATGCGATATAAATAAATATAGTGTTTCAATGGTCATACCCGCGGCCCGCCTGTAGTGACCATCAGTCATTTTTTAATGTCCCCACTGCGGGGGCACAGGCCTTCCTTATGGGAGGATAAGGAGGATAGGCCATAACCCACCACGTGTGCCCAATGCGGATTAGTGGGTGTTAACGACTGCAAATGGAGCCGGGACCAACAGCTTAAAGTGCCTTTCGAAAGCACGGGAGGAGCTCAAGATAATAAATTTTTGGTCACCCATCCCATGACCGACCCTTGCGAAAGTTGCTTAACCTCCATAATCGCTGGGCCAGGCGTTACCTATACCACGGCGCCACCAAGCTCCTCAACCGCCTGTAGGTCGATAGTAGAAAACAAAATAAAAAAAACTAAATGTTAATAAAGTATTATTCTACGATAAGATTTTATGTAGCGACAGGTTATAAAACAAAACAAAAAGTAAGAAAAAAGTTAAAGATCAAAGGGACAAGAAATCACGAATATTTCAGCAATTCTTGTAAACATTAAAGGTAAATATGTAACAGAAGTAGGTACCTAATTAGGCGTAGAAACACGCAGATTTTTATATTTGATAGGCGATAATTTTAGAGTTCACAAAGGTCGTTTTTGTGTTTCACTTATTAGGGAAAACTACCTAAGTAATACAACCAAAAAAAAAATACTTTTGTCACTTTTACAACATAAAATTATTAGGTAGTACCTACCAACTTACGTGCCATGATTCGCGAAAAATAAAGTCGGTGTCCTATTTTACTTGACGAAGTCCAATATCACTGTTTCTTTGCCTAGGGAGCTGATCTACTCGTACGATCATTATGATTAATTAGTTTTTGTGGTACAATACTTCTTATTAATATTATTAATATTTATTTTATTTCAAACATGTTTCTTTTCGTTCGCTAACTTAAAGCTTAAAAATATGCAGTTAATAGTTTTTGTGGTACAATACTTGTTATTAATATTTATTTTATTTCAAACATGTTTCTTTTCGTTCGCTAACTTAAAGCTTAAAAATGCAGTTAAACGACCAAGTCACACGTCGCAAGTTTATGTGAATCAACACTGTTGTATTGTATGGCATTGATAAGCCACGACACGTAATTTTAGAGTTTGTGGCTTATTTTTAATTTTTAAGTTAGCGAACGAATAGAAAAGTGGCCATTTGAGTAGGGGCACAGGTACGCTTAGATAATAATAAATATTTTCAAAGTATTTTTTTTATTATAATGGGTTTGCTTTTGACCCTAGTCTAGCCCGAAAGTATAGACAGGGTCTACGATGGAGCGAGCTTGCCCAGAAGGTGCCTATTCACTCTGGCCTTGAAAAGAGTCAGGTTGTATGTGCTCGGAAACACAGACGCCGGCAGGGAATTCCTTTCCTTGGCTTTGCGCATTATAAACGATGATGAGTAGCGTTTAGTACGCATAGGAGGTATATCAACTAAGAACGGATGGTAGCCTGCAGTGCGTCTGGATGTCCAATGGAAGAAAGGAGAAGGTGGAATGAGCTCATGCAGCTCTTGAGCACACTTGCCGAAGTACATTCTATAGAAGACCGATAGGCAAGCAACGTGTATAGCCGTGGTTGCTACGAACATCCAAAGCAACGATGAACAAGTTTTTATAAATTACATTCACTTGGTAGGCGGGTAGATAGATATAGAATTTACAATACCTAGAGCTTAATGGGGATAGACAGGGTGATTTCCGTGAGTTGCAAAATCTCTTTTCATAGTAAACAGATAATGGCACCGGCTGGCAGAAGATTGATTTTATCTGTGACGGCACTTTAACATTTTTATTACTTTCGACTTTTTTTACTTATTACTATTGCATAGATTTAGTTGAAAGAAAAATGCTTTTTCTTATTGTTGCAATGTTTTTCGTGGTCATTGTTCTTTGAAGTCAAAGTCAAACAATTTTTATTTAATTAGTAATGAGAATTAACGAGATTTTTAGTTTTGTATAGTATTAAAATCAGTGAAACTTTAATTATATCTTACATTTTTCAACACTGGAGTTTTACAAGCGTTTATTGGTTTGTGGAACTATTTTTTTCATTTAAATCAAATCATGTATTTTTTTTATAATTTCCAAAGTTTCCAATATTGACGATTTTGCCTTTTCACATCAAAAGTCCAAAATTTTACAACACAAAACTTGGAAATGGTTTTCTTAAACAAGTTTCCATGCGTCCGTTTGATAAAATTGATGAAAAACTTTCCATTTCGCCGGAATTTCTTAAACCAACAAAGTTTTTTTTTTAAACCGAAATAAGAAATTCAATTTAACTTAAAACATATTCGAAACTAGCTGAAAACCGAAAGACGCTCATTGACTGATAAGTAGGCATCTGAATTAATTAGTTTAGATTTTATTTCGTAAGAAGTGAATTTCAATGGCTCTGCTTAAAATAACAGAAATATAATAATGAAATAATGAATATTTTAAACTACTGACGTAATTATGGCAAAAGATGAATGATATTCTTGTTCTTCCAAATCTGTGCTGAATCAAAATTCTAATTTATTTATTTATTTTGGTTTACAGAACTGAGAGCCTATACAAATGACCATTCTACTAAAATTAACGAACGGTTACAAGTTGTTTACATTATGATAGAATCTAATACCAACTAAATTAACTAAAAAGGTTTTTTCAAACTAATAAGTGAAAGAGCATACGGCAAATACTGAATTTTACCATAAATATCCTTTCTTCTGTAAAATTCCTTGTAGTTAGGCTGTCCATAAATTAGTGATTCAGATACGTAGTGATTTACATTCTCTTTGATTCAGATAAAAAACAGTGATAGTGCAAATGGGATACAAAATAAAATATCTAAAATAAAATATACATAATGTTGTTCAACCTATTCATCGAGTACATCCTAATCAAACTGTAATGTAACACTCGCGACTGCGTCACTGCTAACATCATACCCACTTATCATGGCAATAATAGCACATGTTTTATTTTGTTAGCAGCTATGGTCTGCGTGCACCACTATATTTGTTATACTTCGGAATCTCTTCACACATTCAATTTATCATGTATCTATTTTTCAACATTGTAATTTTCCTTTGTGTGAATATTAGCTACACATGCTCAGATACAGTAGCATAAAAGTGTTTATTTTCGATTTGTATCTTTTTTTAAGGTAATAGTACAGTAGCCCATAGAACATTTAAATCACCAAAAAGGTTACCGTTTGCCGTTGTGATATAGTTATTTATTACGAAATTATAAATACTTTAACCCAAGTTTTACAGATCGCAACCCGCCGTAACCTATATTTGTATATCTCTAAAATTGATATTTTTTTATTTATCGAGGTTTACCACATAGTTTAGCTATTGTCGTGTTCTACAGCTTGGTTTGATTGCCACAGATAAAAGTAAGACTATAAAAAGTAGCCATACACAGATTTAAGACCTGATGAAAATGGTTGGACTTTATCTGGTCTAAAATCTGTGTATGATCACTTTCCAAAGTGTTACTATCATTAGTGGCAATCAAACAATGCTGTAGAACACGACAATAGCTAAACCATGTGGTAAACCTTGAAAAATAAAAAAATATAATTTTTGGAGATATACAAATTTAATATAGGTTACGGCGGGTTGCGATCTGTAAAATATGGGTAAAAGTATCTATAATTTCATAATAAGTAACTGTATCACAACGGCAAACGGTAAACTTTTTGGTGATTTAAATGTTCTACAGGCTACTGTACTATAAGTATAATTTCTTTTTAACTCCAAACTCAGACAAGTGTGTGCTTTAGGAAACTGTTTACATACTATAGTCTAGCTAGAGTAACATTGCCAACAAAGTTAATATTGTTTTTTCAACGAATTTTCTAATATATTCTCTACTAAGTAGTTAAAAAAGTATAATCATACGTTAAATTTTTCTTTGAAGTTATATATTATTTATGATCACTTAATACGGTAACTCCGGTAAGTCCGAAAAGAAACACTAATTAACCAAATTAACTAACAAAAGATTAATAAAAACATGACTTAGTGAATAATTCTCACTAGTTCCATTGGATATAGTTCCATGGAACTACTGATACTTTTTTTCTGTAGTCCCATATATTCATTCAAACTAGTTCCATTGCCAATAGAACTAGTGAGAATAATCAGTATTAGGTAGTTCCATGGAACTATATCCTCTGGAACAAGTGAGAATGATACGACTTAGTAATTACTAGTTCAGCATTTATGTAACCGCTAGAATTAAAAATATCAATCTTTTCATATCATAAAATTATGACAAATTTTTATTTTATCGCAAATAATAGCCAAAAATTTAATCAACTACACTGAATTTTAATAACATAGATCGAATTCAACACCTTCATCTCATTTTAATTGGATGTTGATTATCATAATAACTCAACCCACCCACCAAAGCTAATTAATTCATACGAACTTAATTAATTAATACGAAATAATAGCATAATATTATGTAATTACGAAACCGATGTAAATGAAATATAACTAGTGGCTCTGTGAGCTGTAGACCTCGCGATAAAATAAAATAAAATGTCGCCATGAAGTTTTCAAAACACACAGTAGGTACGTGAGTATTCGCAGCTAGATGGTGCTTCTAATTTTGATAATTTTTCACAATTTTTACATATAACCGTCATTTTAATAAATTTCGAAAAATTTCCTCGACAAAAAAATTATATATATTTATCAAATCTGCTCACAAAATTTCACCGGGATCGGTTGAGAAATGCGACCTGTAGAGGAGAACAGACAGCGCCGGAAATCCGTACTGAAATACGATTTTTTTACATTATCTCCGCCATTTAAAAAAAAACTGGCTTGAAAAAAAAATCTATACAATTTTCAAACCTGCTTACAAAATTTCATGAGAATCGGTTGAGAAATGCGACCTGTAGAAGAAAACAGACAGAACTGGAAAGCCGGACTGAAATATGTTATTTTAACCGTCATTTTAAAAAAATTCAAAAAACTGGCGTGACAAAAAAATCTATATTTTTTTAGAACCAGCTCACAAAATTTCACCGGGATCGGTTGAGAAATGCGACCTGTAGAGGAGAACAGACAGCGCCGGAAATCCGAACTGAAATATGATTTTTTTTACATTATCTCCGTCATTTGAAAAAAAATTAAAAACTGGCTTGACAAAAAAAATCTATACAATTTTCAAACTTGCTTACAAAATTTCACGAGAATCGGTTGAGAAATGCGACCTGTAGAGGAAAACAGACAGCACTGGAAAGCCGGACTGAAATATGCATTTTTAACATTTCTCCGTCATTTTGAAGAATTTCGAAAAACTGGCGTGACAAAAAAAATCTATATTATTTTCGAACCTGCTTACAAAATTTCAAGAGAATCTGTTGAGAAATGCGACCTGTAGAGGAGAACATACAGCGCTGGAAAACCGGACTGAAATAGGTTTTTTTTACATATCTCCGCTATTTTGAAAAATTTCAAAAAACTGGTTGGACAAAATAATTCTACTTCATTTTTAAACCTGCTTACAAAATTTTACTAGAATCGGTTGAAAAATGTAACCTGTAGAGGAAAACAGGCAGAACTGGAAAACGAACTGAAATCTGTTTTTTTAACATATCTCCGCCATTTTGAAAAATTTCAAAGAACTGGCTCGACAAAAAAATCTATATAATTTTCGAACCTGCTTACAAAATTTCACAAGATTCGGTTGAGAAATGCGACCTCTTGGCTTTAACAGACGGCCGGACACGAAAGAATTTTTGCCCAAGCTGAAGCAGAGACGCTTCGCTCGCACTTCGTGCTCGCTCGGTCAAAAATTATCTTAAAGGAATTTTATACAAATAAATATTTAAGTTATGATGATTTCAGTGTCTTGTTTTTCCAAACCTTTTACGGTGAAACACTTTAGCAAAAATAAAGCTTTTTTTATCGGAGACTAACTCAAACCACAGATAATATAATTCTATCCCAAACGAAAGAAAAAGGTTCAGCAATGAAGTAGGTAACAAGCTACCATAATGTGTCACGTCAGAAAATCATAACTCTAAAATAGCAATGTGAATGTGCCCATGGACTTTCGCCGAAGACTAGATTTTTTCGGACAAATATCACGAGAATGAGCGATCCCGGCGGAGGGTTAATATTTTATTTCTTCTCATACGATTCTCTGATCATCCGGAAACTCGAATGCGTGAATTCCGGTTTGGAAACCGATTTTTGGGTGAGCCAATGAGCTATTGGATAGGTATAAGCCTGTAGGATAAAGATAAAGCATGCTCCCGTATGATAATAGATAGCCATTCCATTAGTGAATGACGCATCAGTTTCTTTTCATCTTCGGATATTGGGCTAATCCGAAGTATCCGAATAGTGGACGTTAGTAATTAAAAGAACTAAAGAAGTACAGATTAGCTTTGTTCGAGTTAATGAGTTTTAGGTGCTATTAACGACTCTTTTCTGAAGTTTTGCGACGTGTCGACTCCTAGCCTTTTGTATTTTGAGAAAATCTTTTTTCTAAGTAATATCACAGGACGTATTAGAAAAAAAACCGGCCAAGTGCGAGTCGGACTCGCGCACGAAGGGTTCCGTACCAAAAAACGGCAAAAAAATCACGATTGTTGTATGGGAGCCCCCCTTAAATATTTATTTTATTCCGTTTTAGTATTTGTTGTTATAGCGTCAACAGAAATACATCATCTGTGAAAATTTCAGCTGTCTAGCTATCACGGTTCATGAGATACAGCCTGGTGACAGACAGACAGACGGACAGCGGAGGCTTAGTAATAGGGTCCCGTTTTTACCCTTTGGGTACGGAACCCTAAAAACTATCAAATTTTATTTATAAGATGTATTGACTTTTCAAGATCAATACTAGTTTGTACTGGTTTTGAGATTATTAGTTGATATTTTAAAAAAATCTCTTCTAAATATTATTGCCTTTGTAAAAGAGAAACGTTCTAACTTTGAAATGCTACTGCTCCACCTGCGTTAACGTTAATGTCCAACTACGCTTTAGCTAAGGCGTTATGTAAATTTAGTACTGTCGTTTGTAAATTAACACGTTAAAGTCTTGGCCACAACTGCGTAACGCCTAGATTAACGCTTTAATGAGCTATGCGTTAAGACGCAGGTGGAGTCGTAGCATAAGAAATATAAAATATATCTTTAGGGTTCCGTACCCAAAGGGTAAAAACGGGACCCTATTACTAAGACTCCACTGTCCGTCTGTCTGTCTGTCACCAGGCTGTATATCATGAGCCGTGATAGCTAGAAAGTTGAAATTTTCACAGATGATGTATTTCTGTTGCCGTTATAACAACAAATACTAAAAACAGAATAAAATAAATATTTTAGGGGGCTCCCATACAACAAACGTGATTTTTTTGCCGTTTTTTGCTCGATATTAATAACGACAACAGGTAGACAGTTGAAAGTTTCACAGATAATGTATTTTTGTTGTCGCTATAACAACAAATACTAAAAACAGAATAAAATTAACATTTAAGGGGAGCTCCCATACAACAAACGTTTTTTTCAGTGTCTCTTTTACCGAAACTATATACTTCAATGTTTGTTACAAAAACAAATGTCCTTAAATCTTTATGACGAAGGCATGTAGAAAAATCAATGCTGGTCACGCAATCGGCCATACAAATTGGCCTGTCACTCACGTGGCAGCCCTAGATCAATAGTCAACTCAACGATGATAGATTCGGGTTGCGAGGCGTCTGGAATGTGAAAATCAAACTTAAGACATATGTCTCTTAAGTAAAGAAATAAAAAAGCTTTGTTTGGAACTAGGGTTACCAGACGTCAGGATTTGTCCTGACATGTCAGGCTTTTTGGGTCCCTGTCAGGATTCCGGCCGGACTAGGAAAATATCTGGCTTTTTTGGATTATTCACATTATAGTAAAGCAAACCTTAAAAATTAAGCTTTTAGTAAAACTATTAACAAACTTTGCAAAAAATAACATTTAAATTATATAATCAACAACTAAAATTAAAAAAAAAAAAATTTTTTGTCTAAGTACTTTTAAATATTAATTTTGCACGTCATTATAACAAGAAACAATAATAATAATTTAAGTATTTGTTAAAAACATTCCGACGAACTGAGAACCTCCGTGTTATCGTAACAAAAGCCGTATGGTGTGGGGGCTTTAGCAAAATGTTAGGACTTTTTAGTAGAAATCAGCTTTTTTGACAAGATTTATAAATATACCTACCATCTGGTAACCCTATTTGGAACTAACTATCACCCGCGTCTTTGTCCACGTTATGTTCCAGTGTCAAAAATAATTTGATAAAATATTTCTTAGAAGATGCTGACGGCAAGATAAAGAAGAACTTGTATATGTATGCAAATTTTGGGATGATCCATAATTTGAGGTTAGTGATCAATCGGTCCCCTTTCAATATTATGGAATTCCTAGCTAGATAACAGATTGCACAGCACAGCTTAATACTCATTGAAATAAAAAAATCAAGATATTTCAAAGGACCAACTTCAAGATCTATGAAAGAATATGTTTATACTGATCTGACTGTATATACAGGGTTATTTGTAAAACACCAACAGCCTCGCAGGAGTAGATTACTAACATCATAAACAACAACATTTGTTCTCCGGCTTTTCCGAAAACAGACAAAAAAAATCGACTTTCCATACAAAATGTCTGAACAGCTGATCGCGTTTTATATGAAAAGTCGAATTTTTTTGGCTGTTTTCCGAAAAGTTGTAGATCAAAATGTTGTTATTTATGATGTTAGTAATCTACTCCTACGAGGTTGTTGGTGTTTTACAAATAATGTATATAAAATATTGATTTAGATTCTGTCGAAAATTGTATTGTACATTTTGATAAAGAACTATGTAAAACTTTTAAAATGCACGAATAGATTGCACGTTAAAAGCTTTTCCGGAACCAATAAAAGTTATAAATCCATCTACAATGTTGTTGTAAATTGCTCTCAATGTCAATTAATACCTATCTATACCTACTTACTACTTATTGTCAATAAAGCTAGCAATTTTATTTTGTTGTTGGCAGTTCTGAAGCCTCCGGTAGAAGTACGCTGTCGTTTGCTCCTTTATTACTGAAGATATAAAGTTGTTTGCGTTCTACTGATTGACAAACAATAAAATCCAAATTTGTCTTTTCACTGCGCCTTTAACTCTATTTACTTTCTTTAATTATCTGTTGATATAACAATCCACTTTTTAACATGCCTAATTTATTTTCTGACCTACCTATTATCTTATCGTTTGAAATTTTGAAAAGTAAGTACTGAGTGACATATTGATAAAATCTATTTCATAATAACCAAAAAGTTTGTTTAGTGATATCAGTAATATGTTGCTTTGAGACGTTAAAAGTAAGGAGTAATATTTCTAAGCAATATATTTGGTTAAACTAGGTATAATATAAAATTATTATTTGTTTATTTTTACGGCACTAAGGATGTAGGTATCTTCTGTTTACAATTACATTTTCTCTAGACTATTTCTATAAATACTAGGTACTGCACTATACATATAGCTATATATACACCTAGGTATAGTGCAGTGAAATAGTGTTGGCAATACTTCGTTCGA
This sequence comes from Agriphila geniculea, assembly GCA_943789525.1. Lineage (NCBI taxonomy): Eukaryota > Metazoa > Arthropoda > Insecta > Lepidoptera > Crambidae > Agriphila > Agriphila geniculea. The sequence continues at coordinate 42,025,576 of OX038869.1, read as the reverse complement.
GCTGATAGTAAATGCTGTGTCATTAGTTTGCTCTTTGCTGCTATCGTGCGCTGTACCCATAATGTTCGGTTTTACGAGGCACATCACTACCCTATAATGTTATACGCCATAATGTGTTTTTCGTCGCATTAATGTTAAGAAAACAATTTACGGCTATAAGATGTTGCACATAGGCTTAATAATTGTTTTATTCGCAATAACATGTAATTTCTGGTGTTCTTATTTTGTTTCGCAATTTGGCGTGCAAATATTCAGATTTGTAGAACATCAAAGGCAGGATTAAAGAGTAATAACTTTTTGTATATTTGGTTTGTGAATAAGTTGTTATTGAAATTACGGTACCCAACACGCTACCAAATTCTTTAAAGCTTAATTAACAACAAATATTTAATTGAACCTTTTTGGAACCAATATAATATTTTCAATCTTTATTTATTTTATATCCGAAAAATACACCTCTACATTATTTGAAAGGACACGATCTTTACATCTATATCATTCCTCAAAGGAACAGACGAAAAACAATTAATATTACCTACCTGCAACTTAGAAATAAAACAGGGTGTACGATTTTAAACTATCTATACGCTATTTTTGGCTCTAAATAACACGATTGTTTTTAATTGTTTATTTTAGGGCCGGCCGTGGATAGGGTAGGAATAAAGAAATCATAAGTTTTCATGATGTTTTTGGGATCCCATTCCTTTAAATGTTATACAATTACTTTGTTGATCGCCTTTCTTCATGTCTGTCTGATTTTTTCGTAGTCGTTTTGAAGTTAAAACTGCGTTGCTGATTTTTAATGCCAAACTGTGATCATCGCTAACAGATAAGCCACAGATAGTCTCAGGTGAAAGACCGCTCGAGAGTCACTATATCTTCCTGGTATTAACGGTATTTCAGATTAGATAAGCGTAATACTCATATTTCATCCATGACAAGCTTCGTTACATTATCATAAGTACTATAATCCAGTGGAGAGAATTTTAGTTAATGTTTGTTATTTGACAGTCGATCGATATGTGCCATAAAATGCTAGTAATAAATATCATATTTGTATACATCTTAGATTTTGATCGGTTACACATCTGCGGCAGTTATACAGACCTTAACTTAGTAGTAGTACCAGTTTTATAATCTGCGGTTACGCTACGGATCGTAAAATCACAGTAAAAACGAAGTTACGCAATGTTTGAAATGTCTGGATATTTCAATTTCCTTTGCCGTATATAGAATGTGGTGTTTGATGTAAATCATACTGAATTACTTAGAATGTCCTTGTGAAGACTTTAAGAAGCATATTCTATTGAATTACCTGATCCTAATAACTTAATAAAAGTGAAAATTTTAAAAATATGCGTGCTCATCTTTGTCTGCAAATCAAGGATTTTGTTTTATGTATCTGCCCCCTACTTAAATGGGGAATATTCTATGCGTTCGAACGCTACGCTTACTATTAAAGCAAAAAATTAGCAGTAAACTATAAAATAACATGCCGTAAGCTTGTCTATTTTATACCTACATCAAAGTCTGTGATTTGCATAAGTTTACGACATGTTTTTTAATCGTCTATTGCTCATAAGCAAGCATAGCGTTCCTCATAGAATGTTGGCCATTTGAGTGTTCGCCCCTGATGGCACGATAACACAAAATATAGCTTTCTCTAATGCAACGGATGCAATCACTGTCACTAGGTGTGGATACGATAATAGTCATGAAATAATATCTTTCTAAAATGTCTGACCCTGATTGACTATACACATCATAATAAATAATAAATATGGTATAAGCTAATAAGCTAGTGATGTTACCGCTGCACTCCTTATCTTATCGCCAAAAATGTTTTAGTGTACCGAAGCTGTAATCCATTGGATCGTTTGAGTGGTGTACTTAAAAATACTGATATAATATGACGCCATTGAAATGCCATGTGTCTGAAACCGTACTATGGTGTAAGCTATGTTGTATTTTCATCCGAAAGTGTTAAAATAGAAGAATAATCCTAAGGATAGTAAGGAGACCATTATAACTATTGAACATGGATATTTACAGTTGTGGCCAGATAATTATTTTTTCATGATTTTATTCTTTTACTTTTTTGGCGTGATATAATTACACATTCATGTCAAGTTACAGTTTTCTAGTACTAAGGGCTTCGGAACTAAGCCGCGGACAGACAGACGGACTGAGCGAAACTATAACGGTTCGTATAGTTGCCCTGACTATGGAACTCTAAAAAACTTCTATTTCTGTTCGCTCCGTAGTATTTAGTACATTGTTTAACATTAAAACAAATCTAGCTACAAATTAAATTTAGTTTGTAATTAATAAATTCCAACAAAACTTATAAAAAATATCAAAGTTTTGAATCCCGTGTTGCAAACATTTTAGTGAAACATATTTATAATAAATTACGGTTGTTAATTGAATACAAATCTGCATACTAAACTGTAAATCAAATTTTGTAGACTAACCATAAGTTATGGAGTCAGATGGGTTGAAATTGGGTCATACATATTCGAATGAAATAGCACGCATTCGCCTGTCATAGTTGTGTGAATTTACTGAGCAATTAAACTGCCATAAGTTGATAAAATGTGATTATAATAGCCCAGCTGCTAGTTTTCCATTTGAAAAGTCATCAAACAATACAAACGAACGTACTCCAAACCTGACAAAATTGTTATGTTTAGAAAAGTCATCAAATAATAATTTGATCATATATAGAGTTGTCATTTATTGTCTAAATAACACAGTCATTTTTGATACACACTTAAAGAAAGACGATTCTTTAAGTATAGTGATCAATTGTATGATCAGAGACAATTCTGACAATAAGTGTCATTCTCAAAAATTAAAGAATACGATATCTTATCGGTTACTTATCTTCCAGATATAAGATATTTAAAATAATCTACAACAAATAACTATTTATTGTTACAGCAAAGCCCAGAATCAGGCATCTGTGTAATTCCTAATTTATTTTTTACGACCTATGTATGACATGTGATACTTACGTAATCTACATACAGATAATTATTTAATGCCCTTGTTAACGAAGTATTACGCATTTCGGGCAGACTCATCTCGTTTGTAGATTGGGTCTGAAACTCTGAAGTTAACATGTATGTGTAAAATAATTAGATTCTGTATGAACTCGTTCAAGCTGGTGACACTTTGGTATGATTTATTTTCATAATTACGGCCTCCCGCGACTTCGTCTGCGTGGAATGTTTTTTTTTTAATATCCCTAGGGTAAGTACTTTTTTCTGGATGAAAGCTACCCTATGTCCTTCTTTGTACTCCTTACATGTGTATGCAAATTTCATTATGATCGGTTGAGTAGTTAAGCCGTGAAAGTGTAACAAACAATCTAACAAACAAGTCTTTTTGCATTTATAATATTAGTAAGGATAAAAAATCCAATAGACGTAAGTAATCCTTATGATTACTTACGTCTATTGGATTTTTTATTCCCCTGCCGTTTCACTAGAGGATTTTCTTCTGATTTCTTATAATAATTTTCATTTTATGACTTGAGACGTGATAAATCTTAATATGAAATATCAAATTATATTTTTTAAACATTTACCTCCACACCTATTATTTTTCTTTTAGGAATAAATTGAGAAATGTGTTTTCACTAATACACAACATCAACTTTGTCTAGGGATACCAGGTGCTATTTCCATACAAACGAGGTAACTTTAAAGCCTTGATTTTCTGCCAGGAATGTACTGTGCTGTGATCTGATGACGGCTATCCAGGGAGTGAATGGAGGAGATTCAGATCGCTATACACTCCCAACTGATCTGACCAGCATTCTAAAAACGTAATGGACATGTTTAAAGAAACCCCGAAAATAGCATGAAAATGTATGGAAATCCTCAAACCGAGAACTCTGACCCATTAATCTTTTAGAATGCTGATCAGATCAGTTGGGTGTGTATAGCGATCTGAATCTACTCCATTCAGTCCCTAGATGGCCATCATCAGATTACAGCACGGTACATCCCTGGCAGAAAACCAAGGCTTCAAAGTTACCTCATTGGTATGAAAATAACACCTGTATCCCTAGACAAAGTTGATGTGTATATACTGTAAAAGCCCGTATATTGGTAAATCTTAGGTTCTACTAGAAAATCTTAGAATTTACCAACATGAGTTGGTAAATGTAAGGATTTTATAAAAGGGAAACAATTTTTCAGGCTTTTACCATTAGAGTTTGGCATAATATGCTAGGTTTTACCAATGTCGGTTGGTAAAAGTTGAATTTTTGTTAAGTAAAACAGTGAATCAGCTATCATAACTTAATCACTTACTTTAAATTACCTATCGATAAATTCCTTACTTATTTTTTAATTATCATTTTGATTTATTCATCACTATCATTACTTCCTTTATTTATCTCAGGAGTATTTAAAGTCGTATATTACGAAAAAATTATCTCAAACTATCCTTTGTTTAAGATTTGGTTAATTTATTAGTAATGAGTAGGTAGAAGACTATTTAAAACACTTTCAAAATAAACCTTTTTCAGCATTTACCGCGTCTCTGCGGTAAATCCAAAGATTTACCGAGTGAATGATGGTTAAAGTTCGAAATGAACGATGATCACAGAACAGTTCCAACTTTTTAACCGACTTCAAAAAAAGGAGGAGGTTCTCAAGTCGTCGGTATTTTTTTTATGTATGTTTTATACCATTAATGGTCGGTAAATCTTAAGTTTTACTGGAACATCTTAGGATTCACATAAGTTCGTGATTTTACAGTAACACATAGGTACATTTTTTTCTAAGTAAACAAATGAATCATAAAAATGTAAATTCATATTTTTAATATCAAAGCTTTATTAATTGCGGCCATCTTTTCGAGGGTTGGTAATGAAGAGTAATTGGGGAATGCTCATTCCGAATTTTGATTAAAGACAGCTTGCCGGGTCTTTTTAGCCCTTGGGCATGGGTTTTCCTCGTTAAATTTCGATTTATTTCGTCGTGCATCTTATTTCAATGGAATAACAAGCTTGGAACCTAACATGACATTTAGAAAATTTGTTAACTCGACGATGAGTAATTTATTATTGATTTTTTATATTTATTTCAAATAACAACACTAACATTATGTTTATTATGCATTATACAGAGATCTTATAGCAATTTAGTTCGCAACCTATAAACACAATAATTAAAAGTGTCGACATCATTCTCGAAAACTCAATAAATAATTTATACCAAATAAAAAAAATGCTAGAAACATAGAATAGAATATATAGAATATATTAAACACAAAGTAGTTTTGCTCTGTATAAAAAGGTATCATTATCAATAACTTTTGTATCATTTGATGGTACATAGCATAGTAGATGGTATATATACTTTATTTATTACTAACTAAAACAAAATTATTTAATTAATAGATCGGCGTTTTTTGCTCATATCAACAAAGTAAGTATCAAGTATTTTTTTATAAATATTTTAATTTTCTCGATGATTTGACTTAAAATAACTCAACTATGATACTAAACATAAACGATAACACTGCTTCCAATAATAGTATACCTTTCATTTTTCCACTCATCTTCTTTCGTATTCCGCTGGCACGGACCCAATACCCTAAGATATGGATCCATCTTGCGTTCGGATTTACATTCATCGGTACAACAACAATTTCCACAACAATATGTCCGCATATCCGTTTCTATATGGGAACCAATCTGATTCGCTAAACAGCTGGCAACCGTACTAAGCATGAACGTTCATACAATATCCATCAAAGGTATTTATGTTATTGTATAACCAGAATTGTACGATACTGGATTATTGTGACGAAACGCCAACTATGGTACTACATTCATATTACATTTAATATTATGGACTAGTATTAAGATTATGCTTTACATCTCGGGTAACTTTGATTAATCCTAGGAAGATGGTGAAGTTGGTAGGCGAAGGTTATATCAGTGTATTAAGAACCCGTACACATTTTACCGCTGACTGCCGAATTTCATCTTTTCTCCAGATTTCTTAAATCTGAATGCGTAATTGAAATGAAATGTGTTTCGGCCACTTTTCGCAATATAAGATTACGGGCATTTTAAAATATATTTCAGGTTTTTGTTGCTAAAGTACAAAAAGTTGTCGTTTCTAACCGTTAAATATTTGAACTGGCAAATAAGATAACTTTTTGTACTTCAGCAACTCGAAACTGAAATATATGTTGAAATGTCTGTAATCTTATATTGCGAAAAGTGGCCGAGACGCATTTTTCAATTACGCACTCAGATTTAAGAAATCTTGAGAAAACATGAAATGTGCGTGCGAGAGAGCGGTAGTCAGCGGCAAAATGTGTACGGACTCTTAAGTGTGATAATGTGATGTGATAGTGAGTACATTATCGAATCATCATCTCGAGAAAGGAATTTCACCACTCCATCCTCGCTTAGCCACTTTTACTGTTAGGCTATCAAAATAACCACGTTACATATGACGATTACATAAAAACAAGGAAGAAATAGTTTATCACCCAACCTGTGATTGATTACTTTAATAAAACGCTGTAGGTCCTTATTACTTCTTTGTCTACGTGTTCATTAGACGTAATTTGAAGGAAGCCCTTTTGCTTAAGCGAGACTCACTGCTGGGTCACCCAGTAGGAAGTCTATTATAATAAATATTGGACAACAACACCGATAACTTTGGAATCGGAGTAATGTAAACTTAAGTATTTGTGTTATGACGAAAAATAAATCAAAGACAATAGCGGTAACACAAAAACCCAGACCTAAAACAATATAGAAAATTTGGTTTTCTAAATTGACCGAGCCGGGGATCAAACCCGAGACCTCTGAGTTGGCGACACTATGAACACCGGTGGTGTGGAAGCCACTCGAGGTCGTCAAATCAATTTGGTTCTGATGCCATCATAAGTCAGAATCACAGTATACATAATATTACCAAATATTATAGGCAGCAAAGAAGAAAAGGTTAAATAATTTAAAAAAAGAAAAACCTCCTTCAAAAAACCTTAAAACAAAAACAAAAACCGCATCAAAATTGTCTCTGAAAAGCAAGAAATAATATTTAAATCATTAGATACGAGAGGATACGAGAGATGCATATCAATTTTAATAAAACACGTCTAATGAAGTCGGGTGGGGCTGGAGGACCACTTTTTTTATTCTTAAAGCCCAACCCGACTTCATTAGACGTGTTTTATTAAACTTGGAAATAAACCTGATGAAGTAACATTTAAATCATTTAAATCGGTTCAGCTGTTTTCGAGTAATCGGTGGACATAAACAAAAAAAACAAATATACAGACGAACATAGAGCCTCCTCCTTTTTTGAAGTCGGTTAAAAATAATTTAAGATCGCGATATAAATTGTGTCCATTTTAATGGATAATAAAAAATATACTTGTAAATTCTAACCAATACTTACATTGCTATTCAAAATATTTGGTACTAGCGGCCGCCCACGACTTCGTCTGCGTGGAAAGATTTTTTGCTATCCCTCGGGAACAATACATTTTTTCGGGATGTAACCTATGTCCTTCTCTGTACCTCTAAGAACGTGTATGCAAAATTTCATGATGATCGGTTCAGTAGTTAAGACGTGAAGGCGTAACAAACAAACAAACGGACTTTCGCATTTATAATATTAGTAAGGAAGTAAGGATATTTTGAATAGCTTACAAATGAGATACAAGATGATGAATAATTGTTTAATAACAAAGTAATAAAATAAGCTCATGGATTTCTTTCACTGTTTTCAATGAGCGTTGATTTAGCGAATTATTTCAAAAATAACATACATGATTGTAATACCGCCGCCTACGCTTTACTCATTATTATGTTGTTAATGCAAATATTTTATGCTGCGATGTGAGCGAACGCTAAAAGCAACATTATAAATCTGTTAAAAATCGAGCGTCCTGTTTATTTTTAGAAGCTTTCACAAATGAAATTTACAGCACGAATTTTATAGTTTCGAATAAATCTATTTTTTCTTTCGAAACTAATGCAGGTTTTATGTCGGATGGAGCGTAAAAACGTGACTCAAATGATTTCGTCTTTCGTGAGTGTTTTTGAGGTGTTTACCTTTTTCGACACATTGAAACCACTTTCATGTCGCAGACTATACGCCTTTTATTTTTTGCGAACATTGTCTGTGAGTAAGAAGTATTTTCACTTGTAAAAAATGTAGTCGATTAAAGAAAACCATATCTAAATCTGATCAGTAAATGTATGCTGATAAAATTGCGAACACATTTAAATTATTAAATTCTGGAACTGAACTCTCCATTTTAAATATTGAAATCTTAGCTACTGATCTAAGCTACTGATAAATTTATTGAAATCCAAGTTATTTATCGATCTTTACATGCTCTAAGCACGACACACATGAATACCAAATTATATATATAAAACGGAAGAAATAATAAGAAATCTATATTCAAGTTCTTATTTTGAAAAGAACCTAAAATACTTTTAGATTTAAGCACTTAACTTATAACTCAACAGGTTACATTTTCAACATTTCCAACTTCCATTCATATTCATAATATTTTCGTACAATCCCCGTCTTTTCAAAGGATGAATATCTAAAAGCAGCTTTTTGCTAAACGCTTCCGTATTTAATTATGACTGTGTTATTATGTACCGTATTATGAAGCGGACATTAACGAGAGGTTTAAAATGTTAAATCATTGAAGAAGTGATTTCTTCAAAATAACAAGAGACTCGAGCTTTTTCAAAAATGGCTAATGTGCTTTTTTGAGCTTAAGTTCTATTATGCTTTTCAGACTTTTCAGAATAAAATTGATGACTCTAGAGTTATGATCAAATTGAATTTTGTCGGCATTTAAAATTGTTGTATTTACATGTGTACTATAGCTTAAGTTTAGTTTCTTCCGTAGTTTATTGTTAATATAATACTAGTGACTGTTGCTTAAATAAACAAGTAAATAAACATATAAACATATCTGATAAACAACAACAAAAAAGTCGATCGTATTATAATGTAATATCCATTATTAAAGTATAAAAAAGTAGAAAAATAGATAAATAAGAGATAAATTATCGTATCTCTCACTCTCTCTCTCCCTTACTTATCTATATCGTATTTTTTTTAATTCATGATCTATATCATGAATTTAAAAAAATACGAGACACTAATGATAAACCCCTCATCCATACATAATAAGTATTATGTAACCATGACTAAAAGGATTGTGTTATCATGGTCAAAGATTATTAACAAGTACAATTTCAAGATTTTCAAGTTATGATAGCCATTTAAGAGTAGGTATTCGTACATAACTCAGTTATAATAACGGATTCCTCCATTTAAGAGTAGGTATTCGTACATAACTCAGTTATAATAACTGAGTTAGTTTCACAAAGGCAGTTAAATTAGCCAAATTGCTTTCAGGCCTAAACCCGATATCAGCGATTTAGCGATGATACATTAAGGCCTTAACATGCATCAATCCGAGCGGGTCGATCTGTGATAGAGTGAAATCGAACGTAACTCTATACGATTTGGGTTCAAATCAGTGCGTGTTCCAACGCGGCAGTTGCGTAGAAGTCGAGCGCTGAATCCTCGATTTTTACATGTTTTTATTAATTTTCTTCGCTTTCAAATTAGTTAAAAAAAACTGTTCAATTAATATTGAAGGAATTAACATCGCAGATTTTATGCGTTGGTTTTAACATAAACGAATGTTCTGTCTCCAAGAAGTTTTACAAATAAACCCAAAAACCAGGTCCACGGGATATTTTTTTACATCAAAGGTGGTAACATTTTTATAAATATGTTCAATTAAATCTATTGTGTATTATTTCAACTGCCTTATATATTTTTTATAACCTTTATTACACTATATATACACTATATCACTGAGATCCAAAATTGGTTGCAAATAAAGCAATACTGATTATTACTGCTGTTATTGAAATTTATCTAAAAACATTTCCGCAAAATATAAAGTCGGATATTTCTGCTTTTGGAATACAATCCTTATTATATTTTCATTGGATCACGTGTTTGAAATGTATCGTCAAGAAAAAGAGACGAATAAAATATTTCATTACTCATTCAAAAATATCATTTAATATTAGGGAACAAAATGAAACAATAGGGAAAATGAAGCCTCATTTAAGCTTGTATATTATTTCAAAAGGAGGAAGTTGTTTGCTAACTGGGAAAGTAATAGAAAGGTACTTTAAAAAGGACACCTGTCGGGATTATTTTCAGGTAGGTAGGTAAGTAAAACAAATAATATCAACTTTTTGAAATATTGCACGAATAGGTATTACAATCTTGAGTTGTGTGTTTGAAAAAACCGTCCAAGTGCAAGTAGGACTTGCGCGCGTAAAAAAATACGTTTTTTTGTATGGGATCCACCTTAAATATTTATTTTATTGTAGTTTAATTATTTGTTTTTAAAGTGAATATATAACTTAATATTCTGTGAATATTTCAAGCGTCTACCTGTTGTTGTTATTAATATCGAGAATAAAACGGCAAAAAAATCACGTTTGTTGTATGGGTGGCAATGGGTTCTCCCTTGAATATTAATTTTATTCCGTTTTTAATATTTGTTGTTACAACGGCATCATAAATACATCATATGTACAAATTTCAACTGTACAGCTACCACGGTTCATGAGATATAGCCTGGTGACAGACAGACGGACAGCGGAGTCTTAGTAATAGGGTCCCGTTTTACCCTTTGGGTACGGAACCCTAAAAAATGAGATTTGAACCTATAGCACCTGGTAAGCTGTCAGTTGGTAAATAATACACTTTTCAGCGTAACACCATATTAAGACTACAAATAAGCTATGTTTAATTTGTAAACCCACTATGAGGAAAGTACAAATTTAATAAACTTTATCTACACCCATGCTTTAAATCCTCTATAAAAGGTTCTGAAACAGTAGCTTACTGCCAACATTATAACAACCAGTCTCATAGTAACCACAATAACCGAGCAAAAGCATGTCGCGCTCCTCCCACGCCCGAACGAGTTACATTATGAAATTCAGTACTGCAATAAAACACTTGTTCCGATGGTGTTATGATGATTTTATCATCCTTAGTTATTAAAACACTCATGAGAGGTGATACTAATATCACACGAGTCGAATATACCCCTCATTATAGTACAGTTGCATAAATAATGAAACCCTAAATCACAATCGGAAGTTCCAACATGGAACTGTTGGACCGATGGACCCCAAACACGGAACCCCGGATCGGTTTACTGCAGGATTAGCGATTACGATAATCGCTAATCGCTTAGTATTCAGTAAAAAGATTCTGCCTCATTTATTTTTCATGGGAAGAGGGTGAGTGAGGAATGGATAAATTATTTTTTGTCGTACGATGAGCTAGGAATAGAAATGGGGTGAATTAGGAAAATGAGTTCAATTAGATGTGATTAAATAAGTAGAAATTAGGAAATAAATAATGGCACAGTCGAAGTCATTAATATGTTGGCACTTTTGACAGGATGTTGACTTTTATTACAAAGGTTGATGAACTGTCAAAGGTACGTACATATTATTGAACTTGATTGTACATTCGTTCAATGGGTTCCATAAATTTACTGAACGCATTGCTTAGGTAATTAATCAACTACTCAATATAACTGGTATCCGTTTATCCTACTGAACTGCTAAACAGTAAGGCCGTTCTAACATGGCGCTTCTCAAACTAAACTAGTTTCAAACTCTAATCACCAATGAGTTTCAAAAATGTCACAAAACGACGCTATCAATCACAAACTGGTTTGTAACGCGTCAGTAACTAGTCACTGGCGACCGGTCATGCTGGTCTCGCGCGACTGATTACTAATGCTGCGATTCAGTGAAAATTAATGACCAATTAGTAAATATACAATTCGTCCAAGAAGTGGAAAAGCATCCGTGTTTGTATAATTTACACACTAACAAAGTATTCGCGTTGGGATATGACCGAGAAAGCTTGGAGTGGAGTCGTCGTCTGATGTAGTAGAGAAGTAATAACTGCTCATCGCTCGAACCGCTAACCATGTCAATATTATTCCGAAACAACACTTTAATAGAAATAGAAATAGAAATAGAAATGTATTTATTGCAGGAATGTGGTATTACAGAATCTTAATTAAATACATTAGGTACAAGCACATTCGCCCAGATAGGCATGCAACATATTAAATATAAAATAAGCTAATAGGCATATAATTCTAATGTCAATAATAATATATAAATTAATCATGTCAGTATTATATTATTTTACAATCACAAATTAAAATATTCATTTAAATTATAAAAACATTTTTCTATTAGCCACTTACGTAGACTAATTATGAACAAATTAGAGGGCAGTTGTCTTATCGCTACAGGGATGTGGTTATAGACCTTGATTGTCATGATGTAACAATTTTTACCATAAAAAGCGCTTCTATGTTGTGGAAGTAACACGCGATGCAAGTCTCTAGGGCGGAGTCTTGGATTTACTCTATCGGTTGGCGGGAAAAGTTCTGGATTATTTCTAACAAACGTTCCTATCTGTAGTATATATAGTCCTGTCAAAGTTAATATCCCCAAGTCTACAAATAAGGGCCGACAAGATTCTAGAGGGCCGACACCACAAATCGACCGTACGCATTTCTTTTGAAGGACGAAGGCTCTTTTTACATCTGGAGAATTTCCCCATAATATGAGACCGTACCTCAATATTGATGATACGTATCCATGATACGCAGTTAAAGCTACCTTCTTTCCAGATATATTTCTCAGTCGTTTGAGCGCATAGACGTATTTGCTCAATCTGCTGCATATGTCTTTTACGTGAGATTTCCAATTACAGAAACGGTCTAGCATAATACCTAGAAATTTTATTTCGTTCATTTCTTCCAATTCATGACCCTGGCAAATAATTTTTGGTTTTAGACGAAATGTCTGGTAATTTGAAAACTGAACGAAGGTCGTTTTAGAGCTGTTAACACTCAGCCCATTCTGATCAAGCCATTTGCATACTCCTTCTACAGTTGCATTAAGTGCAGCGTCATAATCAATGACTTTGTCGGTATGGGGTACAACAACCGATATATCATCGGCAAATAAAATTGTTTTATTGTTTAGAATTTTGGGTAAATCGTTAATGTATAGAATAAAGAGAAGTGGCCCCATTACACTTCCTTGGGGAACACCATACTTGTTGTGTACGAAAGGTGACCTGTGTGAATTAACTTCTCCATTACTGCCTATTTTATTTATTTCTACGCATTGCATCCGATTTGAGAGATAGCTAGTTATCCACTGTAAGGCTGGACCCCGAATGCCATATTTTTCACATTTGGCTAATAGTATTTGGTGATCCACCATGTCAAATGCCCTACTCATGTCAAAAAAGATAGATACAACGGGAATTTTTCTATCAACATATTCTGTGACGTATTTAACTAGTAAGTACGCCGCAAGAGTTGTCGATTTATTTCGCTGAAACCCGTTCTGCTCGTCTGCTATGACTCTAAACTTTTCGAAAAATTCTTTAATTCTAGCTGCCATCAACTTTTCGAAAATCTTAGACAACACAGAAATTAACGTTATGGGACGATAGTTTTTTATATCTTTTTTATTGTGTTTTTTATGTAACGGCCGTATAATAGACTTTTTAAGTGCTTCAGGAAACACGCCCAGAGAAAATGACAAATTGATAAGAAAGCACAATACAGGAGCTAAGAGATCGGAACATAATTTAAGTATGTGTGTTGGTAACGCATCATAACCAACGGATGCAGTGTTATTCAAAGATTTTATTATTTTAATCACTTCCTGCTCTGTGCATGGCGTCAAAAACAAACTATTTCCTAAAGACTGAATATTACGTGTTTCTAAAACGGACGATTGTTTTAAGTCATCGGTCAAACTCAAAAAATAATTACTAAATGTCAGGGCTATGTCATGAGGATCGGTCAATATTTTATTATCACATTCTATACTATCAATTTGATCAAAACAATTTATTTTGTCAGTTTTATCGCCAATTATATTCCAAATTGCCTTACTCTTATTTTTGGATTTACTTATTATTTTGTTGTTATTTATCATTTTAGAATTATTTATACATTTTCTTAGTAATTTCGTGTATTCCTTGAATTTATGCCTATACTCAACTTCTTTGTTTTTGTTTTTGTGGGAAAGCCACCTCAACTCGCGTTTTTTAGCACTCGATACTTTAATTCCTTTTGAGAGCCATTTTGGTTTGGTGTTATTTGCTGTAACTTTGACTTTTATCTCAGGAAAACACAGGTTATAGTATAAGCACATATCTTCATGAAAACTATTAAAAGCATCGTTCAAATTAAGTTCATTTTTATAAACATCACTCCAACTAAGGTTTGATAAACATGCCCTAAACTTATTTACATTTTCATAACGGAAATCTCTAACCTTTTTATACCAGTATTTTTGTCCCTGTTGATTGTTCGCGACATTAAATTGCAAGGTTTGTCCTGTATCGTGATCTGAGAGATACAAGGAGTGAACCTGGCCAACCGCTTCTCTAATATTACTTGCAAAGTGGTCAATACAAGACGAGAGCCTTGTAGGAACCTGAATATGAAGAGTCATATTGTATGTTGCTACTAAAGATTTCAAATCCGCAGAATTATTATTGATTTTTAGGGTGTCGATATTCAAATCACCTGCAAGAATGATTTTTCTCTTCCCATACTTAGTCAATCTGTGTAACAGCTGATCTAAAGACGTCATGAATTTAGACAAATTAGACCTAACGGGAGTTCTATACAAGCAAACTAATATACAGTCGAACAAAGGGATGTCAACACCACATGCCTCAAACTGCTTTTCCGTAGCTAATTCATAGCAGTCAGGAAGAGGCTTAAAATTAATATGTTTCTTTAATAAAATACACACGCCCCCTCGTTTTTCGTTCTTTCTACAGTAATATGATGCTAGCTTATACTGTTTCATTCGAATGTTACTTTCACAGCCACGTTCAACAAAAGTCTCTGAAAAACATAGCACATCCGGTTTTTTCTTATTAGAAGAGAATTCATCAACAAACACCTCTAATGTGTCCAATTTGTTCAGTAGCCCTTGTATGTTTTGATGAAATATTGTTACATTGGATTTATTGTTACATTTGGGTGTGGAAAAAAAGGAACATTATTTTTATCTAGGTTAGTAGCGATTTCACATTTCTGACTGATTGATTTACTAAAATACTCAAGTATGGTCGTCTGTCTCATCATGACAGATTTCGTGGCTGTACAATTTCTTATATAACGTTGATTTCCAATAGTTTGAGTTCTAGAATACATCTTAATTTTTTTTGGGTTTAAAAATGTACGTGCGTATTCAACACTATCAATGTTTAAGTTGATTTTGTTACAAACATTCTTTAAAAATTCAGTTTTACTATATAAGTGACATGAGTGTAAATCCAGAAATGTACATTTCGGAAACAAATTCGAGCATAACCTCAGTCTATTATTTAACAATATAACATTTAAATGCTCATTTGAATGAACTGGAGTAAGAAAAACAGTATTACTCTTTAACTTATTTAAAATAATATGTAAATCAGATTCTAATTTTAAGAGATACTCGTTATGTCCTCCTATACCGAGAACAATGACGTCATCTTCAGTCAAAGAATTAAGAAAAGTGTCATTACAGAGATTCAGAATCTGTGAGCTAGGCGCATCAGTTTTTATAAATGCAGTTGGTTGATAATTGATTGTTAACCGCATTTCGTGTAGGTTTCAACTACATTTTTAGTGCGGTGTACGAATCTTTGTCACTAACTAGTTTGTAACTATAATTACTACATATTTAACTGGGTTCGTCAGTTTTCAGTAGCGCCGTGTAAGAAGGGGCTAATAGAACGCCAAATAAAAGCACTTCCTCTTGAAAAGCAATTATTCTAAACAACTGCTTCGGTGTGACTTTAAAGGCCCCGTGTAAGCCGAGGGCTTCCAGTAGCCACAATTTAGATTGCTTCGTAAGATGAGGACAGTATTTGTCGTCGAAATTGGAGTTGAATAAACAAAGCAACTAATGAGATTGTCCCAAATCAACATGGAAGTAAGGAAAAATGAGAGCTTCTTGATCGACGTAGGAACTTTTGTATAATTATTTAATTTAACACCTTGATGCTAGTGGAATTCGGTATAAATCGGGATAATAAGAGGATCCTATGTGCTATCCCATAGTATGTGAACTCAATATATTGCGAAACTCTAAATTTTAGGCATTCACAATGCTATTTTTATATTAAGATAATAAAGTTAAAAGAAAAAACACTAGAAAAAATACTAGAAAATATAGATATAATTAATTTTATAGAGAAAAACTAGGAATTCAATAGGACATATTTTATTGGTGACAATGAACGTCAAAACAAAACTTTATTCTTCTTTATGAGCTATCGGTAGTTTAATAGAAACTCTTTTAACACCCCCCCTTAAACTAGCAATAGTCTCAACTAGGCTTAACCCTTAATAGTCTCAACTAAATTATCCATACAAAACATATGTTTGGGAAATGGCAGTGCTTTTGTAAAAATATCAGCTATCATTTCCGTTGTAGGTTTATACAAAATCCTAACTTTGTTTTGTGCTACAGCATCTCGAACGAAATGATAGCGGACTGACACATGTTTCGTGCGTTTATGGAAAACTGGGTTATAAGCCAACTTTTGAGCGGACTGGTTGTCGTTAAATAGATCAATATCTTTATCACAATCAAATATATCAACCTTGCCATCGAAATTTAATAGTTCGCTCAAAAACTGTTTTATAAAAATTGCCTCTTTTGTAGCTTCACTTAAAGAAACGTACTCTGCTTCTGTAGAAGACAGCGCAACACATGTTTGTTTTTGACAACTCCAGGATACCGTATTATCATTAATTTTAAAAACATATCCTGTATAAGATTTACAATCAACATCATTGGCCCAATCCGCATCTGTGTACCCCGTTACCTTAAAACTCCTTTTAGTATTATTTCTACCTTTAAAGACTAATTTTGTTTTTAAAGTGCCCTTTAAATAACGAAGAATACGTTTTGCGGCAACCCAATGTTCCTCAGAGTAACATGTGTTAAACTGGCTTAAATAAGAAACACTATAAGCTAAATCAGGTCTAGTCATTTGACACAGATACATCAAAGAACCAATTAACTCCCTATAAGGTAAATTATTATTACATTCCTTACTTGGCGTAAGTTTCATGTTAGGCTCTAGGGGAGTCTTTACAGGTTTGCATTCTGTCATGCCAAATTTTTCCAAAACATGCAGAATGTATTTCTCTTGGCTCAAAAATATTTCACGTCTGTTTTTATTATAGGTAAAATGAACACCTAAAGCATTATTTAGCTTGCCTAATTCTTTAATCTTAAATGCTTCTGACAATGCGTTTTTAAGTGAAATAACTAATTTTTTATCGTTATAGAAGAGAAAGAAGTCATCAACGTACAATGAAATAATTATTATGCTCTCTCCCGCCCCTTTCACAAAAATGCATTGTTCAGTATCCAATTGTTTAAACTGCAGAGATAACAAAACTTCTTTGACTTTAGAGTACCAAGCTCGTGAAGACTGTTTTAATCCATAGATGGCTTTCTTTAGTAAGCACACTTTGGACTCTTCACCGGGTTTAATAAAACCGCTTGGCTGTACCATGTATATCTCTTCAAACAAATCACCGTTTAGAAAAGCAGTTTGAACATCTAAATGCTCAATATCGAGATTTAGCTCAGTTGCTACAGTGAATAAAATTCTGAGCGATGAATATCTGACTACAGGTGAAAACACCTCAGAGTAGTCCTCGCCTTTACACTGTGTATAGCCTTTTGCAACTAAACGTGCTCGGTATCTACTGACAATTCCGTCAGCATCACGTTTAATCTTAAATATCCACTTATTTTGTACTACATTTTTATTTTGTGGTCTATCAACTAAGATCCATGTTTTATGCTGATGAAACGCATCTATTTCTGTTTGCATAGCTTCCTTCCACTGCTGTGCATCAGGAGAGCTTAAAGCTTGAGTAACTGTAGACGGTTCTGATTGATCGCCACAAAAATTAGATATTGGATTTCCATACCTTTCAGGTTGATTATGTTCACGTATTTAATTATATCGTTATTATTCACCCATAACCTATAGATATAATTAATTTTATAGAGAAAAACTAGGAATTCAATAGGACATATTTTATTGGTGACAATGAACGTCAAAACAAAACTTTATTCTTCTTTATGAGCTATCGGTAGTTTAATAGAAACTCTTTTAACAGAAAATAAAAAAAACCGGCCAAGTGCGTGTCGGGCCACGCGCCGTAGGGTTCCGTAGTTACCTTATACCATACCATATTTAATACCACCTATCATTTTTCGTCTGCAAAAATAACTTTGTTTTTCACAGTGTTGTTATGAATGACAAAGTTATATTTGTGGTTTTGGAAAATATGATATATCTCAAAAACTAATTATTTTTTTTGGTTGAAAGTGTTTATTAAGATCTACAGCATATATTTTTTTTTTATTTTACACTCTCTTATTTCAAAAGTTAAAGGGGGGGGGGACACACATTTTACCACTTTGGCGGTGTATATATTTCAAACGGTTGACTCTGAGAAAAAATTGTCTTAAAAACCTCAATGTCATTTTTTTAAACCTATCTATAAACTCCCAACACGTGTTGGTTTGAAGAAAAAATTTTTTTCAGATTCAGATCCATGTATGGGGAGCCCCCCCTTAATCTTTTATTTTTTCTTATTTTTGTATTAAATTCGTTAAGCGGTTAACAGAATACATCTACCTACCAAGTTTCAACCGTGTAGTCTTAATACTTTCGGAATAAAGTGGCTGTGACATACGGACAGACAGACAAACAGACAGACAGACAGACAGACAGACATGACGAATCTATAAGGGTTCCGTTTTTTGCCATTTAGGCTACGGAACCCTAAAAACGACTCACCTGTAGCAGCTCAGACGGGTGAGTCGATTTTTTCTATCAAATTTATTATCTCAATATTTTGCGGTTCTGTCGCCGTCGAATTATTGCAGAAATCCTATTTTGAGGATTTGCAAGATGTCTCGATTAATTGTTGAATAAATAAATAATTCACATTTTAAGAATAGCTTTTTATTGTACAAGATTGGAACATTGTATTTTATTCATGTCCAATGTATGTTTCTTTATTAAATAAAGAATAAATTTTATTCTTTATCCTATAGTTGTAATTGATATAAAATAAAATAGTTATTGATAATAAGTTTACTTTCAAGAGTTTTATGTTTTAACTCTCACAGACAAACAGGTGGTAACAAAATTATATCACAAAAAATGAGAACAATAACTTCAATAAACAATATAAATATTGTGCAAATCAAGACTTCAAAACAAAAGTAATATCATGCGACAGGCACAGGTGCATTCTCGTAATACGAGCTCACAACTTTTATGGAAAAGTTTGAATGAAAATAGTTAGTTGTTGTTGTTCTTGACAACAGGTAGAGAGTTACATGGAGGTGTCTTCATGAATCTAAACTTGAGTGAGCTTACAATAGGAGCGCAGTGGCTTAATCTATTCAGTATGTCAGGTCATGGAATGGGTGAACAAAATGTTATAATTATCTGGTGCTTCTTTGTCCTTGGTGCTAGCTTCATTTCCAGTCGTCAATACCTACTGGATTAAAAAAAATACATTTATTTGCTAGAATATATTCTAACGAGTAATTCGATGTACAAATTGTTAGTTATAACATGCCATAGTTAATTATTACAATTTATTAATTAATTTATTAATAATTAATATTAATGTATTAATTAATTATTTAAAATTCAGTCAATACTAAAACAATGTTATTAAACTAGCCATATTTTATATTCTTGTCTTCAGTGAATTCTTTAACAGAATAGTTATTTTTTTCCATTAAAAAAGTAAACAGCTTATTTTTAAATTTATGTAATGTCAAAGTTTCTATATCATGTGGCAGTTTATTATAAATTCGTATAGCCATACAGTATGCGTTCTTCGAATAAACTTATAATCTCTGATTCGGATTACGAAGGTTCTCTATATTCATAGGCTTTGTTCGTGACAGATTTTGGTGTTTTTTCACGAAAACTCCCATTTCATGAATATAAAAACAAGGGTGGAAGTTGCAAAACCTTTAAAGCTTTAAACAGAGGCTTACAACTATCTAAATAGCCTGCACGACAAAAAGATCTTATACATTTCTTTTGCGCTCTAAATACTCTTATCGTATCCATAAGTCTCCCCATAAAATGACACCGTATCTTAGTACCGACTACCGACGCAACATACCCGTGGTAGGCTAGCAGAGCTGCCATTTTAGATGCAATTTTATCTAATTCTGTTTAGTGCATAAACAAAGTGATCTTATTTTATTACTATTTCTTTTAATAATAATTTGTTTATTTATATAATATATCAATGAGACATTAATATGACAAACAAATTACAAATAAAATATTTTCACTAACTCACCTGTTCGAGGCAAGGTACCTAAAAGACTGGCGGCATTGCCCCTTTGTATCGCTAGGCTTATGCGCTGAGCAAAATAGTTGCCAGACTTTAGGTCACCTGTTGCCTCCAACAGGCGAGCAGTTACGTCCTTTACTATTTTTTTGAATTTGTGCTTTCCAGTTTAAGTAGTTGTCAATTTGTATACCTAAAAATTTTGTTTCGCTTACATTTCATCACTTACTATAATAAGTATACCCACCAATACGTATTTGGCCCTCGTGGTGTGTGGCCCATCCTCCAACATCCATGAGGAAGGCTTGTGCCCTAGCAATGGTTTATGATGATGATGATAAATCTTACATTACGTGATGGTGCGGATATATTAGGGCGTTTAATCTGAATTTGGGTGGAAATGAGCAAAGTCGAGTTAGCCCGTTATCATACAAAACCCAGCTTTGTGCTTGTTAGCACGAAGATCTAAATTCAAATGTGACAATGTTAATAAACTGTAGGGTACCCGAATCTCTCTTAACACATCCGAATATCTAAATTCGGACAAAAGATCGAACGATATCGTGCCATTAAAAAAAGTTCCTATTACTTATTTTGGTCGATTTGAAACAATTTTAACACGGAAACACTTTATAATCAGTTTAGTTAGAAACTATTTTTCTGTTACGTTATTTACTGACTCTTCAATATGAAAACAGTAAAGTCACATAGAGTATCGATTAAGTTTAAGTTTAATACCAACAGGTGGTTCGTGTAATAACATGCTAGCTAACATTACAGAGGAAAGCTACCTAAACCTTTAATTTTTTTCTCTTTCATAATAATTTAATAGCTTCATGAGTGGTCACTTAGACCCGTATCAAATATCAATACCGAGGCCCTGTCATAATCATCCTCTTTTCAAATGTATGATTGGAAATGCCGCATGTATTAACTGAATAGAATGAAAAAGGAAAATGTAGGAAAATTTCAATAGTAAGTTCATTCGATGTTGCATCGTCTGTATGTATAGGATATCGTATTTCGAATGGAATTATAAAAACGAGCGACCTTAAATTCGGTCATCCATCATCTTTCAAAATTAACGTTAAGCCCTTGACGAGTTTCTTGCTGGTTCTTCTCGTTACAATAAATCGCCACGCCTCATTGAATACGCATAGATTTTACAAGCGATTGTCGGTAAAACGCGCAAATTGACTAAACTCGACCAGCAAGTCTCCTGTCAAGTCGACCCGTGTAAAATACTAACATTAGGGCTTGCGAACCGATGGCGTAGCTTCTTTGACATTCACAACAGGCAGTTGTGAATGTCAAAGAAGCTACGCCATCGGTGAAAGACTGAATAGTGAATACACTCGACGTCAGAAAAATCGCACCTCTTCGAAAATAAGTTAAGACTCGGCCACGTGCTATTGCTAGTAAACGTTTTATTGTGTAAATGTTGATCTCTATTTTTCTTCTTCTTATAATCAAATGAGGATTAGTGGCCACCTCTGGTGTTAGAGTTTATCAAGCCGCCTGAAAGGCCTCTAACTTGGCTTAACGACTGTTATCAGATGACAACAGCCGGGACCGACGGATTAACGTGCCCTCCGAAGCACGGAAGCGCTCAGTTGTAATGCCACTTTAACGGTCACCCATCCGACACCTGACCGGACCGAGCGTTGCTTAACAAACGTAATCGAGTACGATCAGTCTGTCAAGTTGCGCCATAAGCGCTTCGTTGATCTCTATTGAAAATACATTTAATGAGCTTTCAATTAATAATTGTTTGATTTTATTAACATTACAGTTACCATATTTAAACGCTTAAAGCGTTATTGCTTGCACCGCCATAAAAAGGAAATAAAAAGGGTCAGTTCAGGAAATGCGAGTAAATTTGCTATCGAGGTGATGGAGAAAACACACTTCAACAGTTCAATTAGAAAAAGGAATACCCAAGATGGATACTATTGCCCGTGAAGTTGTACAAATATTGCAAAAAATGAGACAATGCAATGTTGCTCGGAAACTGAATCTCAGTAATTGATTCCGTTCGACGAGTATTCCAACGGTTTCTAGAGACTGTTGGCTATGTCCGATGGGGAAGAAGTAACAACACTTAACATTTAATTATATAGGATTAAATTTACTTTGAAGATTTTTTTTAAAAGATGCGATTTTTCTGACGCCGAGTGTAGTTAGATGAATTTTTAATTTGTCATGGAATTGGTAAAGAGCCATCTGTTGATATACGTACTAGATGAACTTTTAAAATACTTTACAGAATGGTCGAGGTTGAAAGCTCGGAAAGTGAGTTTTTCAACTGTAAGTTACACTCTTCACTGACATTCTTACTCATATACAGGGTGTCCCAAAACTTCCCCACATAGAGGGAAAATACCTAAAATTTTGGAGATAGGAAATTTTTACTGAAAAAAGACTTCGTTTCGTTTTTAAAAAGAAACGGAACTGCATTCAAAGATATTTTTTTTAAATCGCTTAAAATTCGATACAAATTGATATAACAGTCCTTAATAATTAGAATTTAAATGTTATATTTCATGGTCTTTCTTTTGTTTAAGATGCTGTGTAACTTAAAAAAAAATCCTTAGTATGAGTAAACCTTTCGATTGGTATTGTAAAAATAAATAAAATTAAAAAAAAACGTTTTTGGTGGGTTCGATTCCTGATAAAGGCAGGCGATTTCAAAAATCTTTGAATGCAGTTCCCTTCGATCAGTAGATGATCAAAGGCAGTTCCAATTATTTTTAAAAACAAAATGAAGTTTTCATTCCGTAAAACTTCCCATCTTCAATATTAAGGTACTTTCCCTCCATGTGGCTAAGTTTTGGTACAGCCTGTGTACCTACTCTACTATTCTGTAAAAGAATACGAAGTCAAATACGTCTCTTATAAATCAAAGTATTTACTATCGCAATGTTATCATTTTCAACTTTATGTCTTTGGGGATTTAATACGATTTTACTTTGTTATGCAATATTTACGATGCAGTTATTCGTTTTCGTATTTTTTTGTCTATAGTTTTGTAAGTAAAGGCCTATGAAAAGCTTTTGGATATTAGTTTTCAATTCGGTGCCTTAGGATGGGTAGCCTAAGTATGTCATGCTCTCTTTAATCATTTCTGCGGTGGTGTCGTGTGGGGCGGGTCGTTACGTTCCCTCAAATATGGTTGAGCGAAGCGATGGCTGGTCCATGCGTCATGCTCGTGAACGGGTGCTGCCAGTGGGAATGGGTCTGCTTCTGAGTACCTATCTTAACGCATATTGAATTGTAAGAATTGCGTTTTATTTTTATGTCTTGTATCAAGTGTTTTTTTGTTAGAGTAGCAGACAGAGTGATTTCTAAACTAGTTGAAAGTTATTTACTCTCACGATTATCTAACTGAATATAGTAGATATTTAATTTTAACCTAACTACCCATTGTGTGTAACCTTTTGATAACTATTGTGATGGAAAATGACCTCACTTTAAATGTGGAGCTCATTTTTCAATCTTGACGACTCTGTATGAAATATACAGGGAGAAAAAAGCAGCCCTTGACGAGTTTCTTGCCGGTTCTTCTCGTTACAAGGTCTCCCGCTTAGGGTTTGCGAACCGATGGCGTAGCTTCTATGACATTCACAAGTGCTTGTAACAGCCTAGACTGAATAAATTAATTTGAATTTTGAATTTTTTTGAAAAAGTTAAATCTGCTGACTGGTAATGCATAAATTACGGCGCTCAAATTTGCGCTGTTTATTTGCATGTTGTAAATAATATTTGTGAATAGTTTTGTTTGCTTTAGCAATGTTATGTGTTTGACTGGTAAAAAAATATTTATTAGGTTCTTTATATTATTTTCTGATTCTTTATCATAATTTGCGTGAAACTCTTGTTGCTAATATACACACATCAACTTTGTCTAGAGATATCAGGTGTTATTTTCATACAAACGAGGTAAATTTGAAGTTTTCTGCCAGGAATGTACTGTGCTGTAATCTGATGATGGCCATTCAGGGAGTGAATGGAGTAGATTCAGATCGCTATACACATCCAACTGATCTGACCAGCATTCTAAAAACGTAATGGACATGTTTAAAAAACCGCGAAAGTAGCATGAAAATGTATGGAAATCATCAAACTGAGAACACTAACCCATTAATCTTTTAGAATGCTGATCAGATCAATCTACTCCATTCAGTCCTTGGATGGCCATCATCAGATTACAGCACGGTACATCCCTAGCAGAAAACCAAGGCTTCAAAGTTACCTCGTTTGTATGAAAATAACACCTGGTATCCCTAATAGACAAAGTTGATGTGCATAGGTTTTTTTTTTATTTATTTGTTCATAACATAAAAATTATAGAAGTTAAAAACTAGACGCGCTTAAAACCTAGTTGAGGTTTATACTTGCACGAATGAGTCGTATTACAGCAAAGCGCTACCTGGCCAAAACAAAAAAATCTTAAAAAATATTTTTAGTTATTTAAACTTATGGATATTTATAAAAAATACATTAAATGGTGGACTTAATGCTAAAAAGATATTGTCTCCCTGTCAACCAGCATAATATGATTTCGCCAAATGATGTTTACGCATAATATTATTTAGTCATAACAGCTTATGCATAATTTTTTTAAGCATAACTACTTTAAGCATAATCATGTTTAAGCATAATATTCTTTAGCATAAATTTAAACACGCATAATGTTATTTACGCATATTTTTATAAACAAAAAAATCACGATGTTTAAAATCGCGAAAGAACATTTTACCTAAAATACAAAATCCCGAAGCTTAAAAAACCGAAGGTTAATTGAGGGTTACATGCTAGCAGGTCGGTTCTGGCACTTCGCCGGCCGCTGCCGCGGCACGCTCGCTTCGCTTGCTCGGCTCGTGCGTTGTTGGTCGCAATGGAACCTTACCTCCTCCTCGCTCGCTACGCTCGCTCGTCGTCGCACCTAATAGACCTAAACAGATTTTCGGGATTTTTAACTATCGGCATTTTAACTTTCAGGGTTTCGAACTATCATCAGTCATTTAATAATCGATCTTTCAAGTTTCGGTCTATTGGATATTGACATTAAGGATTTTCGGTATTTTAGAAATAGGTGTTTTATGAGACAATATTTAGGTCGTATATGTTTTGAGTTTTTGGCATTTTAACACAATACCTACCCCTTTTGCATGAAAATAAATGAGTGCGTAAAAATATTTATTCTTATTGTTTTTGATTTTTATGTCTAAATAATATTAGGCGAATAGACAATATGCCTAATAACATTATGCGAAAACAAATTAGTCTAAATGATAATTATGCTAATATAAATAGTATGCCAAAAAACAATTATGCGAAAGTATTATTATGACAAAAAAGATTATGCCAAATCCGTTATGCCAAATCAAATTAGGTATAAAACAATTATGCGAAAACAAGGGATCCCATAAAAAATACATATACTTTTACGTTAAAAAAAGATATGAGAGATATTTAAAAACCTATTCTAATTTATAAATATATATATACATATGCAATATAAATATTTAAGTACGTAATAGAATAGGTCAGATTCTAAGATAAATTCTTCTCGAACCAGTCTCCCTTTTATAATATTACATGTACTATTATATGTACTATTATTTATTTTAATAATAATTTAATCCATAGACAAACAGTCAAACTAAACTGTAATAAGAGTTGAAATGTTTACTTTAAAAACTTTGTAAGATGTAATTTATCAATCTGTAACAGACGGATTAAGATCATTCAAGTTTCGATCTAGGATTTGCAATAATTCATTTATAATGTACGACAACGTCTTTCAACCTAACAGCATTTATAAATTCATCAAATTTATGTATGGAGATTTCATAGATATTTGGATGTCAGCTTATCTCTTTAAGTAATTAAATTCAGCGGGTGATGATGATATATGTGAAATCTCGATGACACTAAATCTATTTGTATTGAATTTGCTTATACTCTGATATACCCAGAGATGGAGTGTATTAGTATTATATTCTAAAGCTTCAGGCAATAAACAGATTCAATGTGAAATTTACTAATTTCGGGCTCACCTATACTAATATTTTTGCCTTTACATACATACATGGTGTTAATTAATGACCCAAAAATGGGAAAATCGTTTTTTTGGACTATCAAACTGAACAACTTTTACTGTAGGACCAACACCAAAATCGCGATAGAAAATCTGGTTTGATTCCCAGTCTCCTACATAAGTATTAAAACAGAATATAATAATAATAATAATAATACTTTTATTTCAGACTTTTGGTCCATAAAGTGTTAGTAACAATTTTAATCTTAAAAACTAGTGTTAGTAGGCACGTACATGTTAAACACATTTTATTCTACATTAATTTTAAAGTAAAAGACAATTATTATTAATTTCGTTACATCTTTCACTTGGAGTAATAAAGTTAGGTAGGCCTAATAGGTAAAGAGCAATTTAGGTATTTAATTTTATTTCTTGTAAGTACCTAAGTAATGTCAGCAACTTGAGGTCATTTCGTAAATTGCCGTTTGGATGGTTTAGAGAAGGTATACCGCCCGGCATATATATTGGCAAGAGAATGAAAGAGACAAAAGATGCGCAGTAGCCATAAACTTAGTGTTTAGTAGTGGCTACTGCGCATCTTTTGTCACTTTCTTTCTCTTGCCAATATTATATGCCGGCATCTGTAGGCGATGCTCAGCCGACAAAATAGTTTTCCATTTTCTAAGTTGGTGAACAAATTAATTAGTCATTCCAACATGATACACTTAGCTTAAGTTTCTTTTTTATTTGCACAGAATAAACTAAGGTAACATGTAATCATTCTTTTATTTTTCTACAACTAAGTATGATCATTTGTTGCTTATTCAAAGCGTGACCAGAGTATTAAAAATCTTGCTCTGGGCACATCATATTAAACTTTAGTAGTTAAGTAGAAGCTCATTAGTTTTCCGCAAAAAGCAGAGGTTTTATCAGTTTTTAACCGAAAATTTTCCTGGGAAAACAGGCATTTAAACTCAACATTTTATCAACGAAAGATAACCTCAAAGAACTCACGTAAATCAAGGTCGCGATAAAAAAAGCAATAACAGTTATCTCTCAGTGAATGTAGACGTTTGAAATACTCCAATCAAATTGAACAGACAACAACAATTGACGCTTCTTGATCTCGAGTGGCGAGAATTAAGGAGAAACGAATCTAGATGGATCTTGACAACGTTCTTACAATCATTTTTAGGGTTCCGTACCAAAATGGTAAAAAAGGAACCCTTATGGTGTGACTCAGTCTGTCTGTCTGTCTGTCTGTCTGTCTGTCTGTCTGTCTGTCTGTCACAGCTGGATATCTCGAGAACTACTAATGGTATCAACTTGAAATTTGGAATAGTTTAAGATGACATTTGTCCAACTATTTCGCGAATAAGAAATAAATAAAAAAATAAATATCTTTTTTACAACAGGGACTGAAAAGGGGTCTTAAAAATTTGAAGTGGGGCAACTAGGGCATGTGGGGTATCATATGAAAGAGCGTCGTTTGCACGTTTTTAAACATTTTTTCTTTTTTTTTAGGCCGCATAGTTTTCGACTTATGGTGAAAATTGTAAAAAAAATACCGTTCCCCCCCCCCCCTTTATCTCCGAAGTTTGCAGAGAGAAAAATCTGAAATAATTCTATGTGATAGTAGTTTATGTAAAGATTACAGGAAAAATAAAACGATGTCTCAATATAACACACTTTTTAAGAAATTAAAAAAACAATCAAATTTTTTTTAGTTTTACTACCAGTCAACAGATGGCGCTGTCCTAAGCATGCTAACCTAAGGAAAAATATAGTTCCACTATCGGTCAAGAGATGGCGCAACCTAACACTACAATAATAAATTGGTGGCTGGTTCTAAAATAATTACCTACTATTTGCCGTACGAATAAACGAAGAATAAGTTCCTACTTAGTAATATAAACAGTTTGCAATGTGGAGTGGCTGAAACGTTTTTCAGTCACCATAAGCAGCTGTGGTTAAGATTTGTAAATTAACTGTCCGCCTGTTCGCCCTTCCAACTGTCTGCCGTTTATCCTACTTTTTTAAAGACTGTACTAAAGTAACATATCCAAATATATTTATGATTGTACGGAACCCTCGGTGCGCGAGTCCGACTCGCTCTTGACCGGTTTTTTTTTCTTTCATTTTATGTTATTTAGGTAGGTAAAGACAAAAGATTATCCACAAGCTTTGTGTTATGAACATAAAGTTATGTAAACCGAAGGCATAGAGCGACATAGACAGTCTGAGACCTTTCTAAAAACACTTCTGTCTTCATTGGAATAAAATATGTCGGGATTGTCGGGGAACTATCATGGTGTATATCCTGAATTGTATATTCTAATAACGTTAATTATCATGGAAATTTAAAACGTCCGTCTTTTTTTTCACGTGTTTTGTTGTGCTAGGAGTTGCTATACGGTTTTATGGAGACCGTAGTAATGGTATTTACACTATCCTTATTCATAGAGTGACCCTATACAATCATATTAAAGAACGAAGTGGGCATACAGAATGGCTATGATTGAAGTGGCGGAAATGGACACACAATATAATAAAAAACATACAATTTAAACCACTAGCACAACAACATAAAGGTAAAGATTGAATTTGTTTTTCTTTTCTTGCTAATTCTTATGTAAAAGTAACTCTCAATTTTAAATGTTTTAAGCTCAATTTAATTTGAATTTATTATGACCGATGCTTTTAAAACTTTACTAAGCAGTGGAAAAGTGTGTCAACCCACAAAATTGAAAAATGCTAGTTTTTAGAGTTCCGTACCCGTAAAAATGGGACCCTATTACTAAGACTCCGCTGTCCGTCTGTCTGTCTGTCACCAGGCTGTAACTCATGAACCGTGATAGCTAGAAAGTTGAAATTTTCACAAATGATGTATTTCTGTTGCCATTATAACAACAAATACTAAAAACAGAATAAAATTAATATTTAAGGGGGGCTCCCATACAACAAACGTGTTTTTTTTTTTGCTGTTTTTTGCTCGATATTAATAACAACAACAGGTAGACAGTTGAAATTTTCACAGATGATGTATTTTTGTTGCCGCTATAACAACAAATATTAAAAACAGAATAAAATTAATATTTAAGGGGGGCTCCCATACAACAAACGTATTTTTTTTGCCGTTTTTTGGTACAGAACCCTTCGTGCGCGAGTCCGACTCGCACTTGGCCAGTTTTTATAATTATTTTGATGCAAGAAGTAAAACCGGCCAAGTGCGTGTCGGGCCACGCGCCATAGGGTTCCGTAGTTACCTTATACCATACCATATTTAATACCACCTATCATTTTTTGTCTGCAAAAATAACTTTGTTTTTCACAGTGTTGGTATGAATGACAAAGTTATATTTGCGGTTTTGGAAAATGTGCTATATCTCAAAAACTAATTACTATATCTCGTTCAAACCAATTTTGGTTGAAAGTGTTTATTAAGATCTACAGCATATATTTTTTTTAGATTTTTCACTCTCTTATTTCAAAAGTTAAAGGGGGGGGGACACACATTTTACCACTTTGGCGGTGAATATCTTTCAAACGGTTGACTTTGAGAAAAAGTTGTCCTAGAAACCTCAATGTCATTTTTAAAGACCTATCTATAGACACCCAACACGTGTTGGTTTGATGAAAAAAAATTTTTTCAGTTTCAGTTCCATGTATGGGGAGCCCCCCTTAATCTTTAATTTTTCTTATTTTTGTATTAAATTCGTTAAGCGGTTAACAGAATACATCTACCTACCAAGTTTCAACTGTGTAGTCTTAATACTTTCGGAATAAAGTGGCTGTGACATACGGACAGACAGACAGACAGACAGACAGACAGACAGACAGACAGACAGACATGACGAATCTATAAGGGTTCCGTTTTTTGCCATTTAGGCTACGGAACCCTAAAAAATGTAACTTTAAAATAACCAAATACATTAAAAATATTTGAAAAAACCTTATAACACACATTAGCATTATACAATAGGATTAGACACTTTGAGAGTAGGTCGCTTTTGATAAAATCTTTTAGACGCCACACGATGCAAGCGTCGGTCGGCGTCGTGTACTTCGGACATCGCATCACAAACCACATTTGACATCTCTTGTCTGGTTTACTGCTTTGTAATAAAGACTAAGTTCGAAGCGCAGATGTATATTTTCAATAATGTGCTGCATGTCGCCTTCAGTCAGTCATAGAACCAACATGGAACAGTTTTGTTCTATTTGCATTAAAACTGTTTGCTCTATGACAATCAAGAATCATTTTGTAGTTGAAATAAAACAAGAGCATTATTATAGGAGATAGACAATTATTTAGATACAAACAACATTATAATATTACAACTAGAAGTTAATTAGAAAAGCAACATTTTGTGCGTTAATAGCGGAAGAAAGTCCTGAAAATTCCTAAAAGTCTTGAAATTTGACATTTCTGCTCGATAAGTATTCGATTGTCACTAAATAGTTTTATGTGCTAAGAGGGGAAATGAAAATCCTATTAGAGCTATCGCTCACAGGCAACTTAGCCGCCCAGCAACTGTTTTGTCTCTGTCTCAAGTCCACAGGTTTAAATGGAAGCGCGCACAAGAAGCGACGCAGTCGTCGGCAACTTTTCATACAAATCATGTGAGAGACAAAATAGTTGCGGAGACAAAAGTCGCCTGTGTGCGGTAGCGCTTACCTACCTAAATTTAATTAAGCGCTATCGCACACAGGCAACTTAGTCTCCCAGCAACTGTTTTGTCTCACACATCAAGTCCACGGGTTTATATGGAAGCGCGCACACGAAGCGACACGGTCGTCTGCAACTTTTCATACAAATCACGTGAGAGACAAAAAAGTTGCGGAGACAAAAGTTGCACGTGTGCGATAGCGCTAAACGTTACAGATGGCTGAGACTCGGCTTCGGCAGGGTGTAGCGTGAATCATCTCAGTCGTATTTCGACTATTTCACTGTAACAAAAAGTCTGTTTGCAAGACGTCTTTATAGCTACTCCATATCTATCAAGTGAAGCGCCGACCTTCATGAGCAAATAACTGTTCGTTTCCAGGCGTCGAGCGAAAACATCCCGATCGGAAATAATGGTGTGTCTAGTAAATCACACGCCATCAAGGACTGCGAGTGGGGTGAAGATAATATTCTGCCCGCGATTCGTCCGCGTGCACATTCTAAAAAACCAGCCAAGTGCGAGTCGGACTCGCGCACGAAGGATTCCGTACCAAAAAACGGCAAAAAAAAAGTTTGTTGTGTGAGAGACCCCCTTAAATATTTATTTTATTCAGTTTTTTTGTATTTTTTGTTATAGCGGCAACAGAAATACATCATCTGTGAAGATTTCAAGTGTCTACCTGTTGTAGTTATTAATATCGAGCAAAATAAGGCAAATAATCACGTTTGATGTATGGGAGCCCCCCTTAAATATATATTTTATTCTATTTTTAGTATTTGTTGTTATAGCGGCAAAAGAAATACATCATCTGTGAAAATTTCAACTCACTACCTGTTGTCGTTATTAATATCGATCAAAAAAAGGCAAAAAAATCACGTTTGTTGTATGGGAGTCCCCCTTAAATATTTATTTTATTCTGTTTTTAGTATTTGTTGTTATAGCGGCAACAGAAATACATCATCTGTGAAAATTTCAACTGTCTAGCTATCACGGTTCATGAGATACAGCCTGGTGACAGACAGACAGACAGACGGACAGCGGAGTCTTAGTAATAGGGTCCTGTTTTTACCCTTTGGGTACGGAACCCTAAAAATTACAGAATATAAAGTATCCTGACCCAACTATCAGTTATATTATAACCGTTTCTTCGGACCATCAATGTGAACAACTTTTACGGTGGAACAAACAGCTTTGAAATCGCAAAAAGAATGCTGTTTCATACAAAAATTTATAACGAAAATATGAATATGTATGAAACAGCATGTTTTTTTCGCAATTTCAGTCAGAGTTGGTCCTCTATAGTACAAGGTTGGTTAGTCCGAAGAAATGGATTTCCAATTTTGAGTAATAGGTAAGTAAAAAACTTTTATAAACTTGGTTTCCCAGCATACTTAATTTAATCGTATAGAAAAATCATATTGAAATATCAATAAATGATTTTTACTTTCAAAATATTATAGTACTTAGATAATTTGGCAATTTTTTCTTTTCATTAACTTTATGAACACGCCTGTGTCACTGTGTGACAAAATCTTGAGACATTTTATCATTTTCAAACGATAATAATCTTTAGATTTTATCGGATCTTGAAAATCTTCTAGGTCGGAACCAGGATTAAGTTGTTGTTGTACATATTGTCTTGTAAATTTTCTTTTGTCCATTCAGCTTGGGAAAGTTCAATTTAATTTAAAAATTC
The DNA here is from genome assembly GCA_943789525.1 of Agriphila geniculea. Classification (NCBI taxonomy): domain Eukaryota; kingdom Metazoa; phylum Arthropoda; class Insecta; order Lepidoptera; family Crambidae; genus Agriphila; species Agriphila geniculea. The sequence continues at coordinate 41,992,641 of OX038869.1, read as the reverse complement.
CACGAGAATTCTAAAATTGTATATTATAATTACAATATTAAGTGAAATTCACCGCGGCACCACTTTCGGTCAGGAAAGCGCCTTAATTTTTAGTGGCATCCTGAAAATGGAATTTTCGTAGAAAATACTCGTTTATGTTGTCCACGTTTTCGCAAAATATTCATTGCACAATGTTTTTTACATATTCCATGAAAAAATCACGATACAATGAAAAATAGAAGAACGAAATATTTAAAATATTTGTGATGGGAATGCCAGAAAGATTTTTTTTTATTTATGTTGCTGTAAAAATGTGTTGAAGAATAGACAAGTCCACCAGCCCTTAGTATTGGACAAGGAAAACCTTTAATAACGTTTGCAAGCAAAACCTTGTGTATTTTAGAGTGATGTAGGTAAGTATATATTTAACTTTATGGATAGTGTAACGTTGTGTTTTCTCTTTAAGGAAAAAACAACGTTTCATTCTCATCTTATTTATTTATTACCAAGTATAAAACACGATAAATTCATTAATTTTCCTTAATCTATATTTATTTCATACATGCGACCACAGAGGAAATAATCACTATGCGACCTCATTTCGTCCATACTCCAAATTCAAATTATCAACCTTCTTGTATAAAACTCCTTGGTATCTATGTATTGTATTTTTTATAAGTTTTTAATTCATGTTCGATAACATTTAAAAATATTGAAGTATTTTATTGTCCTTTTCTAACACATACATTTTATATCATTCATCCTTTTCACTCTATTACTTTTTTCTTATTTTGAACGTCTTCGCTACGTTTCCCGCGCTTTCTTGGGAAAATTTTCACTTTTCATGGCGCGAAGCCTATTTTTGCTCCGAGCTGATACAATTTTAAAACAAATCTTAAAATTTTGTTGATTCCTTGTAAGAATCACGTAAATTATTATTGTTGGGTAAGTGTTTTTAAAGAGATTGAATGTTGATTTTTATAAGTTTTGCACACAATTGATGCAATCGTTTGTTTTTTTTTCTTTTCATACTGACTGTTCGCTTTTGGAAAGTTTTGTTGGCTCATCAAAGACACTGTGTTATACCATTTTCCTGAAAATTGGATTAATAAATTATTCTTTGTAATTATTTATCTTTTTTTGGGTTCCGTACCCAAAGGGTAAAAACGGGACCCTATAACTAAGACTCCGCTGTCCGTCTGTCTGTCTTTCACCAGGCTGTATCTCATGAACCGTGATAGCTTGAAAGTTGAAATTTTCACAGATGATGTATTTCTGTTGCCACTATAACAACAAATACTAAAAACAGAAAAAAAAATATTTAAGGGGTCTCCCATACAACAAACGTAATTTTTTTGCCGTTTTTTGGTACGGAACCCTTCGTGCGCGAGTCCAACTCGCACTTGGCCGGTTTTTTTATATTTTTTCCTTTTACTAACTCCTTTTTTTCCTTCGATTCCAGAAGGGAAGAGGATGGATGCACTAATTCACTAATTCAGGGATTCACTAATTCCCTGAAAGACTAATTCACTAATGGGCTAATTCCCTAATTGCCTGATTAATAATCATTAATAAAAAAAAAAAAAAAAAAAAAAAATATGTTTATTACAGTCCCACAATCAATATAACACAATATTTATTGGAACACCCCCTTTAAGTATTTTAAAAACACTTGTGTCAGGAGTGTCCGCTCTTCCTAAATCTTATTTTAAACAAACGATTGAGTTTATAAATTTAAGAGGTTACTATTTCTACAAAGCTATTATTAAGTAACTACGACTAAAATGTGTGTGTGTGTGTGTGTGTGTGTGTGTGTGTGTGTGTGTGTGTGTGTGTGTGAATGTGTGTGTGTTTAATGATATCGTATGTCTATATTATAATATCTATCTTTATATATTACTTATAAAAGAAGAAATATATTTATAATTATGTATTATTATTATTATATTAATACAACTATTTATGATTGAACTTCCAAAAGGGATTCAGTTTCTGTATAAGACAACTGTTTTAACCAGTCTTGAACTATACACTTACAATCATAGATCTTAAGAGGGTAGATACGTAGTTTTGAATTAGTAATCTTGTATAACCGAGCTGATCGTCTACTGTATTGTCTTCTAGCAAAAACTGTTTTTGTGGGTCTGAATGCTACTACATTATTTCGCCTTTTCTCATTTAGTGTGGAATCATATCCAAAGGATCTGTGGACCTTTAGTACTACATTTAATATATATAATTTTCGGACAGTTAGTAGGTCAGCATATTGATATAGGATCTCTGTCGAAAATCGACGAGGTTTAAAGTACATAACCTTTAATAGTAGTCTTTGAGCCCTTTCTAACTCCAAGATTTTCATTTTTGTGGATCCACCCCACACCGGTATACAGTACTTTAATATTGACTGCGTTAATGCTATATATATTTTATTTAAAAGTTCTTTGGAAATGACGTGCCGCAATGTTTTATAAATCCAAATGAATTTTCGTAGTCTATTTATAACCAGGTCTATATGTGAGTGCCACGATAATCTCTCGTCCATCATAATACCTAAATATTTGGTACTATTGACTTTATTTAAAGAGGGACAATTGCAATCAGATTTTTGGGAATCACAGGTATGAATTTTTAGTGAGAAGTTGCTAATAGATTTCATTCGATATTCTATTATTCACGTTCAGTCACTGTTTTTATGAATTTGATCTACGATTTGATCTGCGACTGTCATCAATCTGCGAAGTTCTGCAGCTCCAGTTCTGATCCCCTGAAGATTATCCGTGCTTTTCGTCTGCATCAAGTAAGGGCGTTCTAATTTTTATGACTTTTATTTGGCAAGAAATACTGCAACATCTGTGTGATGACGACAGTATTAAATCGAACCTTTATGACCACGATTTTCTAGTAAATAACTTTAATTATTTCAACTAAATAATCTTCCGTAGTATTTATTATTTTAAGAGAGCAAAAGATTAGGTACACACTAGACGTGTGCGCCGATCGGCGTGGCGCACGCCGCCGCCGCCGAAGTTTTCGTCGGCGTCATCGGCGTCAAAATCCAAGTGTAATATGTGTAAGAAACAAGTGCAAAAAGCTGAAATAACTTGCATCTAGGTACATAATTATCTCATATTTTTTTATTCTTTTCCTCTCTTTTTTGGATTAGTTTGATTGTTGGCATTGAGGTTTTTTTATAGTGATTTTATAATTTAATCTTTATCATATCATCCGCACAACACCCACGGCCTCCCCCAAGGATCTCTACAACGATTTGTCCTGCGCTGCCCGTATCCAGCAGCTTCCCGCGACCTTCACCAGATTGTCGGTTCACCTTGTGGGGGGCCTACCCAAGGAGCGTCGTCCAGTGTGCGGTCGTCATTCCTACCTTTTCGCCCCAACCGCCAGTGTTTATTCTCGCTAATATGATCCGCCCTCTGCCACTTCAGCTGAACAATCCTCCGAGCGATGTCGGTTACTTTAGCTCTCCTACGCATCTCCTCATTTCTGGTTCGATCACGCAGGGAATACCGACCATGGCTCCCTTCATTGCATACTGGGTGACCTTGCTTTCTTATGAGACCCGTAGTTAGCGACCACGTTTTATCGCGGTAACTCAACACTGACAACACACATTGGGCATAGACTTTTGTCTTGAGACACTGAGCTAAGTTGGACGCGAAGAGCTTCGACTAAAGCTTCCCGAATGCTGCCCATCCGAGCTGGATTCCATGAGAGATCTCTTTTTCGAAGTCGAACTTACCTAACTGCACTGTCTGTCCTAGGTATACGTAATGGTCAACAACTTCAAGTGTAGTGTTCCCAACATGAGCTGGAGTGGGTACAACATGAGCAGTCGACATGATTTTCGTCTTATCCATCTTCATTCTAAGACCCACTTTTTGGGAGGCACTACGGATATCTTCAAGCATTGTGTTCAAGCCTTTCATGGTCTCAGCCATAAGAACTATATCATCGGCAAAACGAAACGGTGTGTTAGGTACTGGCCATTAATGTTGATACCGAGTCCTTTCCAGTCCAACAGCTTAAAGATGAAATAACGTCTCCCTGTCTCACACCTCGCTGTAGTTGGATGGGATCTGTGCTCTAATTCTGTACTCGGGCCGACACGACATGGTGGCATTTTCTTATATGTGCCTCAACACCTCGATATACCTAGTCTACTTGGTGCACCTCTGGAGACTGCAGCACTGCCCAGGTCTCAATCGAATCAAAGACTTCAATATAGACCACGAACGCCAAGCAAAGTGGCAGATTATACTCCACGGTCTTCTGTATAACCTGCCGCAGCGTATGGATGTGGTCTATGGTGCAAAAGCCTTTTCAGAACTAGAAATAGAAATAGAAATTCGTTTATTTGCATTTGAACAAGGTTACATTTTAAGATGGTCATAATAAATTAGATTCAGCTTATTCAGCCATCAACAAATAGCATGCAAATTTAAAAACAGAAAATTATATCTAATTATAAAATCATTGGATTTATCAAATTTTAAGATTATTATCATTTATATCAACAATAGCTAGCGAGGTTGGAAGTCTTCGAACTTGCGAGCGCAACGATTCGTAAGAGTCGTATTCTTCAAGAGGGTCTTGTCACCCTTTTTATAGAACAGAATCACCTCACTTTCACTTCACTTATGTTCTATGTCTTTGGCATTCTGCCCTCGACGATGACGAAATTGAAAAGCTTCTGGAAGTCTTCTATTCTACTTATTTTGAATATCCTCGCCGATTACGCCGATGACGCCGCCACCGCCGACAATTTAGGTGCCAGACGCCGCCACCGACCGGTCAAATGACCATCGGCGCACATGTCTAGTACACACCCCATTCATTTGTTTTACATGGATAAGTACTATAAAATTTTTATCCATTTAAACAATACTAAATAATATACTAGAAAAAATACGACTCGCACCAGATCAATACTCAGACGGGAATCGAACCCGCGACCTTTGGATATCCGGTCCAATGCTCTGACCGCTGAGCTACCGAGTCACTAGTGACATCGTCGAATTTTTCCTAGTATATCCTAACTATCCTAACTATACTAGAAAAAATATATTATAAAAGTATATTATTTAGTATTGTTTAAAAATAGCATTGTAAATGCAAAAATCTCAAATTTTAAAAAAAATTATATAGCTATTTCATCTTAATCAATTGTTAAAATATCTGGAAAGATATTTCAATTGAATGTCGAGGTAATTCCTCACATTGGTGAAATAACGCTGGCTTACAGCGTAAGAGTTTAGGATATACTAGGAAAAATTCGACGATGTCACTAGTGACTCGGTAGCTCAGCGGTCAGAGCATTGGACCGGATATCCAAAGGTCGCGGGTTCGATTCCCGTCTGAGTATTGATCTGGTGCGAGTCGTATTTTTTCTAGTATATTATTTAGTATTGTTTAAAAATAGCATTGTAAATGCAAAAATCTCAAATTAAAAAAAAAAAAATTATCCATTTGTTCATGTAGTAACTTTAGTTAATAATTTGATGCCTTAATGGTTTTAATTTGTTTCGAAGTTAATAAGATAAACTATAGTTTCCCACCTATTAACGACTTAAACTTAAGATTTGTTTGAGTACTGTTTAATACTTACGCTTGATGATTAAATACATGTACATAGTTTTTTTATACTTATACATCCGAAAACTCCTTTTATTTATAAATACTAAATATGCTCACTCTATTCCCTGCCTTTAGCCGGGCCAGGGAAAGGAGGTTGACAATAGGTAATCATTTTCAATGTTTATTACAACTGACAGATAATTTCATATACAAATTCTGTCTTAATCCGCTTCTAATAACTGTGTTTTTCCTAGTTGAAAATTCTTTTTCAAAGCATCGGTAGGTAAAGAGAATAAGAGAACAACAGAATACCCCTCGTTTTCAATAAGGTATAATACATGTTTTATGCAATTGTTTTGATTTTTGTTCTCATTCATATACATGTATAAAACGTGTTGTATACAAAACTTGTTATGTACTTGTAATTGCCTACTTTCATTTCGTTCAAACACACACACGTTCGTAACAGTGTGGATGAGAAGAATGTTTGAGACTGTTGCAATACATGTATAAAACAAATACTTGTTTACAACAAGTTTACAATAAGTATTCTACAAGTTTTGTATGAGACTAGTATTTAACATGTTTCTTGGTGAAAACGAGGGGTAAAAACGTTATCTTTATTGAAACTAGAAAGTCGTCTGTTTTCGTTTGTGAAAATATAAAGCGGCTTATTGAAACGATTTCCATGTAATAACAATATCTCGGAAATTATCTTCGTAAAGCTATCGGATTAAATTGCAAAGATTGTTGATTCCCTGTTATGTAATACATAATTATTTCACAGTATTAATCGTGATTGTGATACCACCACCGCTGTTGTCTATGATTTCCTTAACACAATAATGTGACAATAGATAGTGATCCGTAAACTTCACTCGAAAATGTATGGCAAAAAGAAAAGTTTACAGTACAGATTAAGGCGGTATGACCAAAAGTGGCGCACTCAGAGGTGTTATTATTAGAAAAAGATTTTAATGATGTTTTACGTGGAGTTTTTAGGGCCCATGATCTGGTATTTTTAGTAGGTATCACTATATGCCTTCGTTAGTCATTCGTAGAAGTAGATAGCAAATGTGTCAAAAACGGCCACTTTTAGCAGTCTTGCTATCTACTTCTAGCAATGACTACGAGGGAATGTAACGATACCATCTAAAAATACTTGACTGTGGGCCCTAAAAATTCCACGTTAAACATTATTAAAATTATAATATTAAATAAAATTCACCGCGGCGCCACTTTTGCTCAGGGTGCCACCTTAAGACGATTCCCAGACCGAAAGTGGCGCCGCGGTAAATTTGATTTAACATTGTAATTATAGTACATATTTATTAATTTTTAGAATGTATCATTATCATTACATGCCCTCGTACTCATTTCTAGAAGTAGATGGCAAAACTGAAGTGGCCGTTGTTGATACTTTTGCTATCTTCTTCTACGAATGACCACGAGGGAATGTAATGATACCTCCTAAAAATATTAGACTATGGACCTTAAAAAAACACGTAAAGTTTTATTACAAACCTTTTCTATTAACAACTTATTAAAATTAAAACCTCTGATTAAAATACGTCATGTTGTTTACAAGCGCTCAGAAGTTGCCGCAGATGACTGTCTATTGTTAATTTAATCACATAGTATGAGATGTTGTTTATCCCATATTTAATTTATTTCGTCAAACCCCTTGCGGCTACCTATTGTGTAATAATAGTAATACTATTAATAGTAACAGTAGTGGTATTAGTAATAGAGTACCTAGTAATGAAATATTATCTATTGTCTCGTTTTCCTGGGGTTTAAAATACCTTTTTAAAGCAGCTACGCATGCAAAAATAATGCCATATATTTTCGTCAAAAGCTTTTGGCTAAGTTAGTTAACTAATAACTACAGTCGGAGTAAAATATATCTGTTTCCCTTTTTCGGTTTTCGTTTATTTTCCTAAAATTACAACGACAGAATAAATAACATTTATAACGTTACATCACCGATTTCCTAACATTTATTGAAAAAAAATATGAATAAAATATCTGTATTTTTCAATTTATAATTCGCACCATTTTCTTTATTAGAATTGCTAAAACGGAACGATAACAAAAGTCGAGAAGATTATATCTTATTGTCTTCGTGAATAATTTATAGAATTATTGTTCACATAAATATGTAAAATTAAAAAGTATGGTTTTAAAGTTACTAACTACAACACTTCTTTACACTTACCAAATTCCTTTTATCAGCAAAAGTTACTCGTATAACTCGAACTTCCCAGCCAGAAGAAACACAAACATTCAGTATCCAAACATACAATTAAAAAGAGTAAAAACTTATCTAAAAAGTTCCAATTACAAAATTGAAGGAGGATTTAACACTGTAGAAACTTTTTAAAAGATCGCGGATCGAGGCAAAGGCACCAAGCAGCGTTCGTGTTCGCTCCACAATGCTCGAATCGAGACTGTGTCACTTCTCTAGTTCTCTCCCGTCCACTGATACGGCCATACGTCGTTACGGGATAACGCTATTTTCCGAACATTATGTCTCTTACCTTTCAAGCAGCATCAATTTTTACAGCGATTGCACTATCAAAGAGAAAATAAAGGATTTTATTAGATCGGAGTATCGGACCCGTAGTATAAAACTAACTTTAGAGTGCTAATGAAAAAGCGATAGTTTTCGATTCAATCTCTTGTTAGTTTTGATGTTTTCATTGTCTTGATTGTTTTTAATCTCGTTCAAAATAAAAGTTTACTAATAATATACCACCGAAAGTGGCGACCTCAGAGGTTTTTATTTAATATTTTGTTAATAGAAAATGATTTTAATAAAACTTTGCGTGGAGTTTTTAAGACCCATAGTCTAGTATTTTTAGACAGTATCATTACATTCACTCGTAGCCATTGCTGGAAGTAAATAGCAAAACTGTTAAAAATGGCAGTTTTTGACACATTTGCTATCTACTTCTACGAATGACTACGAGGGAATGTAGTAGTGATACCTTCTAAAAATTTCTAATTAATAATTCACTGGAGTTTAATAGTTCACTGAAGTGCTCATGGCGGAACTTGACAGACTGATCGTACTCGATCATGTTTGTTAAGCAACGCTCGGTCCGGTCAGGTGTCGGATGGGTGACCGGTAAAGTGGCATTACAACTGAGCGCTTCCGTGCTTCGGAGGGCACGTTAAACCATCGGTCCCGGCTGTTGTCATCTGATAACAGTCGTTAAGCCAAGTTAGAGGCCTTACTGGCTTGATAAACTCTAACACCGGAGGTGGCCACTTATCCTCACTCGATAAGAAATAAGAAAGACTGGAGATATCTGACGTTTACGGTTGTAACCATGAACATTTGCCATGAACGCTACTACTACTGACTTTGTGTGAGAACGAAAAGCACGTACCTACAATAAATAATTCAACATTATTTTACAAGTGGACATTAGAATCTTTCAGTTTACTCCAGTAAATTAATAATTAGACATTTAGACTATAGTATCTTAAAAATTCCAAGTAAAGTTTTATTAAAATCCATTTCTATAAACATCATACTTAATAAAAACCTCTGAGGGCGCCACTTTCGGTGAGCTATCCACCTTAACATCTGACTATCCTGCTATAATTTAACAGTCCAGACTTAAATTCTTTTAAAAATAATGTAAAAAGTGTCAACAATGTATTATTTTTCCTGATTTTCATAGAGTAGCTAACAAGATAAATATGTCAGTGCTAATCCCAGACTTTAGAGACTCGTGTCTCAAGAGTTGATATGATGTCACCGGTCACGATAAAAACAATGTTAATCCTGCTAGGTATAATAAAAGTTTGTACGTTTGTGACTCAATCAAGCAAAATCGGCTGAACGGATTTGGATGAAACTTGGTACACTGATAGTTAAAACCTGGACTACATTAAGATCCTAGTTAGTGTTTTTCCACAGAATAGATATAAGTACTACCGTACAGAAAGTACATTCTCCGCTCCGCGCTACAATCAAGCAATGGGGAATGTCCGAAAAAAATCAAATTGACTGAATATTTTTTTATAGGTAGGAATAAGCTCCCTTAGTAATAGAAAAAAATAGAATTTTCAGTTGCGTGAAAAATTTAAAAAAAAATTAAGTCTCTTTGACTTCACAAATATAGGAAAGTAACAGCAGAATAGAGATTATACCTTTGCCATCACCTGCCACAACCACAACAAGGTATTAAAAAAAAAATTTTCAACACAAAATGTTAAAACTTTTTTTATTCTTGTTGTCATAGTGGCAGGTGTTGGCAAAGGTATAATCTCCATTCTGCTGTTACTTTCCTACATTTGTAAAGTCGAAAAGACTCTAATTTTTTTTAAATTTTCATGCAACCGAAAATTCTGAATTTTTTTTATTACTAAGGGAGCTTATTCCTACCTATGAAAAAATATTCAGCCAATTTGATTTTTTTCGGACATTGCCCATTACCTTACCTCACCCCACCCCGCGACTTCGTGTTCCGAATCGTGTGCTCGTTTAGTCGTGAGTAACAACAGCTGTTAACTTTCGTGCACGTTTCAAAAAGCAAAGCAAAACAGCTAATATCACTCATGGAAACATTATTGTTATCACCATATATATTTATTGTTAAAATGGTGAAAAACCAATATATATATTTATGTGTGAGGGCGACACAATTCCCGTAGTAGCCCTAGCTTTAGAGCGAGGCCCCATTAGTGCGTTGCGTGCGCTGCGTTGCGTCGCGTCATCGCAACGGAACAACGCATTGTATGCCACACCTGAGGGTACGCTCGTCTAGCTTCCTCCTCCAGTGTGTGTGATCCAGAGGATCACTGACCGTCGTCGCAGCACGACGCAGCGCATCACCCTACCTCCCCTTATCCATTAGTGCGTTGCGCTGCGTTGCGTCGTCGCAGCGTCGTCGCTGCGTCGTTTTCCATATATTTTTTATGAGATGCCCCATTAGACCGTTGCGTCGTCGCCTGCGACGTTTCAACGGATCGACGGACAAGAGACGAAGCGGGAGGGAGGGTGATGCGCTGCGTCGTACGGCCAGTGATCCGAGCGTACCCTCTTGCGTTGCATTGTCGCGCAACGCAGGTGTGGCATACAATGCGTTGTTCCGTTGCGACGACGCGACGCAACGCACTAATAGGGCCTCGCTCTTAGTCTCTTGTCCGTCGATCCGTTGAAACGTCGCGCGCGACGACGCAACGGTCTAATGGGGCATGTCATAAAAAATATATGGAAAACGACGCAGCGACGACGCTGCGACGACGCAACGCAGCGCAACGCACTAATGAGGCCTCTCTCTAGTTGCGCGTGTACAAAACGTCATCTGTGTAGTGTCTGTGTAATAGGTAGGTAGAGGTAGCTATATAGTGGCGTGTGCTCAATAAAAAATACGGCGTTTGGTGATCGAGAGATATCCTTTGGCAGGGTGAACCTTCTGAACCACTGGATCATTTTAAGAAGGGGAGCTTGGATTTTTGTATGGGAAGGAGATATAATACAATCTTTTTTTTTTGTATGGAATTTGATTTTTTTTTTTCAAAACCCATTGTGTGGGATATCGGATGAAAGGGATTTTGAAAAAATTAACATTTTGAACTATTTTGATCTCAGTATACTATGAGTGAAAGTACCAGAATAAAAAAAAATACTTAATATTAGTTTTTTCAAAAATGCTTTCAGGATGTTAGATAAGAGTATATTACGAGTTGTTTGGCGTATGTTTCATAAGAATTCATTTAGTGGTTTTCTTCCTGCAAGAGCCCAAACTTAGTATGTTTGGAAAATATTTTTCCGATTTTTTTTAACCAGTTGCTACGATGTAATAATATTTCATATATTTAGAATCATCTTAAAAATCCCTTTCATTCGATATCCCACACGACACGTTTAAAAAAAGTTTTCAAATTCCATAGAAAAAAAGATTATATTATATCTCCTTCCCATACAAAAATCCAAGATGGCTGTTCTTAAAATGATCTAAGGGTTCAGAAGGTTCACCCTGCAAAGGATATCCCTCGATCACGAAACACCATACATTGCACTTTTTTGTCGTAAGGAAATGCAACTAATAACGGAGCGATTGTATAGAGTGTCCGGGTTGTGATTTTACTACATTTTAAAAAAAAGCTACTTTAGCTCTACCATGAGTTGGTATAGTAAACTACAATAGTTTACTATACTCGCTAGCGAGCATCGAGTAACGTTTTGACCTTTTTCATAGCAATTCGGTACCATGAGTTACTAATTGACAGATAGTATCGAGAAATACCATAACTATAGTAGTAAAGTTACTCACTTGCGTTTTGAGCATGCATAGAGGAATGTAAAAAATAGGTACAACAAAAGAGAATGTAATCAAACCGCGGTACAGCATAGTCATTGGCGTGAATACTTCTATTTTAATTTAATTTAGTATTTTTTGTGTCTAGAGCTTATTTAGCATAAAATATGTGCGCCACAGCTGCATAATGCAACGAAATCAAGGGCAAATTATAAACCGATAAATATGAAAACCCGTGTTAGAAATCCTCTAGTCAGGGGGTGGGTCAGGTTTTGCCCAACGCTGAATAGTGGCCCTTCTAGGTGGGCCCTCCATTCAGTGGGCTTACTAAGGTCACCATTCAAATACGCCGTAACGTAACGCATTCCTCCACTTTGAAACTAATGTAAAAAAAAAAATTAAGTACTTTCCTATCAAGCATGTTACAAAATTAGAAAATATTGTGTTAAATCTAAATAATAATCTACTTAGTTGCAAATATGTTAATTCCGTCCATATCAACGTAATACTTGATACAAATAAGGCCTATCTAATTTTAAGTCTTTATATATTATTTAATTAATTATTTAACAGTAGGAATATAAGAAAACAGTTCTAACTAAATCTAATTTTCCGAAAACTTGACTTTGGCCGTAATAAATCGATTACACTTATTAAATTAAGGCCTATAACTTTTTTATTTGAAATTGAGGTTAAATATGAAACCATATTAAATAAAAACAACTTATCAATAAATTTGAATATTTATTATTACAAAGTAAAGATTTATGTTATATATTCCTAAAAAAAGATCTCACTTTAACTCGTAGATTTGTATCATTTGGGGCCTTATTTGTTTATTTAATATCATATTTGAATAAGGCACAAAAAACGTAGGTATCTGCCGCATGTCGCTCTGCCAGGTTGTATTTCGTCCAACTTGTACGTTTTTATTAATTTGGAAGGAAACTGGATATTTTTGTCGATTGTGGGATGATACACACATTATCTGTAATGAAATAAGTAAACCATAAGTTGTATAAGTTGTGGGATTCTCATTAAGCTCTATCGTGTTAAAATAAGACCTAGGCTATTATCGTAATCACGCTGTCCCCCTACTCAAATGGCCAACATTCAATGCGTTTGAACGCTACGTTATTACGTGTCGTAAGCTTGTCACACAATATTAAAGTCTGAGATTTACATAAGCTTACGACACGTTATTTAATCGTCTATTGCTCATATTTTAAGCTTTAAAAGTAAGGTAATTGGAGCATGGGGCAGGTCGTCTTTAAAAAATTGCAATTAATGCATCTATGGCCGATAGTAAAAACAAATAAAGGTCATGGATAGCTAATCATAAATATAAAGAAACAATTATTAAGAGAAACTTAAACTAAAACAGCGTAAGGTTTAATAAAAACTTTCATGAAAGTATTTTTCTGGTTGGATTTAGGTTTATCTGAGTTTTCTAATGATTTGTACTTGGACGAATCGTCCGAGGATTTGTATCAAGTACCAACCTTTTATTTCACCTTTCCATAAACTCCTCTAATCGACTGCTTCTAATTTTATTCTTATCAATCTTAACAAGCTAGCTTTTACACAACAAAATACGCAAAGAAAACACAAAATAAATAATTATTAAAACGTGAAAATTACATTTGACATTTTCGATTTGACACAAGGAACATTTATACTCACAGGAAGATTTGACATAAATAGTAACCATAGAGGAAAGTAAAAAGATAGTAACCAACATAAATTCAAAATTCACTTACATTCGGTATACACGCACTAACTAATGATTTTTTACTTAGTCGGATTATAATTGCAAACTACAGCAACTAAGGTAAGCGACCAATATTTCGTGTTAGTAAGTTATTTCGTTTAGTTTTTTTTTCTGTCACAAATTATTAATTATTACACCTTCATTAGTACAAAATATAGCACATAAACTGTCTAAAAATCAAGTACTAACATTTTGGTCACTGAACTAAGACACGGTTACGGTATCTATCCGTTACCGTGACTGAGGGCAATGCTACGTTCAAAACTCTCAGTCGTCGGCACAGACAGCTTTATGGCGTGTATTTCTTGTCACCACCATAAGATTAGCGCTCGTATGTACCTACTTTTTAAGCTCACAGAAAGTCAATTTGAATAAAACTTTAAATAGTTAAGTAGTAAAATGATCCCATATACACATACATTAAAATCTTTTATTTATTTATTTATTATCAATAGTTTTCACAGTTCACGCTAAATAATTTTATAGGATTTTTTTTGGTAGGTTTTCACTATTGCAATTACTATAGAGGTTATAGATATTTCTATTTTTTAAACAACTATAGCCTATATTTCTCGCTGATTATGCAGCTTTCTATTCTTACTCCTTATCCTTATTTCATCTGGTAAGAATTTTTGGCGTTTTTTCGACCAATTTCGATTTTCCCAAAAAAAATCAGAATTTTCAATACTAAAATATCTTTATTTGGTTCTAAATATGAAACCTTTTAATAGCCCATCTGCACATCTATCATATCTGCGATACTACAGGCAAATGACACAACACAATTTCATAAATTGGGGCACTATACTCGATCATGAAAACCTAAAATATTACAATTTTAAAATCTTGAAGTCATTAAGAGTCTTAACATGCCGAAATATGGGACATTTACCTTATCGAGTTCACATTAGCAAGGATGGTAAACTCGTGGATGGTGAGCACTCTTACTATAGATTTTAGTTCTTCGCGTATCCGCTAGAGGCTCTGCTTCAATTTCCCATACAAATTGCTAACGCGGTCGATATCGAGAATGGTTTTTGTAAACTCATGGTAGTGCTACTTGTCTCCATCTAATTCCTATATCACCTTCTATTGATATAGGAATTTCAAGCAAATGCTCCTTAATCTCCTGATCATTGAGTCACCAAGTCGTTGTTATTAGAGTTCCAACGTCCAGCGTTTCCTGAATTCTTTTGGCTACGGAACCCTTTTTGGTTCACTGTTTTTGGGCGAAACCGTAGCTTAAGTAAATAGTAAACTGAGGCTTTTTGGCTTGGTATTCACATCTTGTAAGTTAGTTGCGACTTTAAAAGAAGGACTTGGAAGATATAAAATATTTACTTAGTTAGAACAAAAAAAAATCCGATCCTGAATTTATAAACTCTTGAATTTTCGCGGAACCCCTAAGAGCATTTTACGGAACCCCAGGGTTCTGTCCGTCGTCCAACTAATTACCAAATTACTGCGCTAGTGTCCGTTAGAAAGTGTTTTATTTCATCATTTTTATTCAGTCTAGGCTGTTACAAGCACTTGTGAATGTCATAGAAGCTACGCCATCGGTTCGCAAACCCTAAGCGGGAGACCTTGTAACGAAATACCTTAACCGGCAAGAAACTCGTCAAGGTCTCCTTTTTTTGGATACAAAAATTATTATAAAACCCTGAAAACCAGTACTTTAAAAAAAACCTTTTTATTATGGTGAAGTGTCAAACGACATTCGCACAGATTACTAAATAGTTACCGTAAATTATAGTCACTTAGCAGTTTTCCTTTCAGGATTTATATTAATTTTCCGGGGTTGTACCCTATATACTATATTCGGCTTTATTAGCGTTAATAACCTGCATAGGAACACGTATTCAGAAAATTAGTAAACAACTCTGATATCATGAAAAAAAACCGCTGTTCCATACATTAAGGTCGAGTAAGTATTGCGCTTTTGTATGCAACAGCTGATATATTTTTTTCGCGATATCAGAGTCTGTTGGCCCCATAGTAAAAGTTGCTTGTAATCATGAGTAGAACCACCCCACTGCGGGAACCAAATGATTATAATTTCCGATAAAACATAAAAATAACTAGAAATACTTATAGATAAAATAAATATATGACGGCGCGCGAGAGATTTGAGTCGATTTATGGCATTATTTCCGAAAGAGCGGGTAACACTGAATGGGTCGTGAGTGGCATGGCGCCGCTGGTGTCATCTCTCATGTGACAGCCACGCGGTGCACACCACAGAGAAAGCAATAACTACGTAAGAAGAGACGGGACTTCATAGAGCCTCAGACCAAATAAAAAAGGGAAGACGTAGTCCTCTGAACAATGCAGTGAAGCCAATAAAACTACACCTTGGCGTGTACACACACAGTTACACGCACACACATGTAACGAAACTACGCCTTTTGTTAACAGCCAGAGTGCGAAGCGTACTACCAGGACGTACTAATAAATTATGAATTTCACCAAGGAAAATGCCGAATTGTGTAGTGAAAAGGTGTAAAAACCAATTTTCGACACATAAAAAGCAGGATGGAGTCACATTTCACACGAAAGTAAAATTGGAAACTAATATTTTCACTAATTCAAAATAAACATTAAGGTATTACTTGAAACACAAAACGTCAACACAAGTGTTGCCATGCCAAACGTTCTTTTTTAAACCTGTTATTGGGTAACATGGAAAGTAACGTAACGTTATTTGTTTCTTGTTAAAAATAACGCGTTAATTATTTCTGTTTCTGGACTGTTTTTACCCACGACGGACGGAACGGAATGGAGGTGGTATATGCGTTTGGGGTTAGAATACTGTGATCCATCAGTATTTAATTAGGGGCCTATTTCATAAAATATTGATAACTTTACTATAACAATTTACCATTGTTGTTATTGGGGTAGAACTGTTTCTTAATAATTATAAAACGTAATCTCTACCCCAATAAACTACTACAATGGTAAATTACTGTACTTTTTCATACTTTTATGAAATAGACCTCTGATTAAATACTGATGATCTCAGTATTTACCACGCGTGTAGCCGTCGCCTCAGAGGTTGTTTGTTTGTTTGTCTATGTCTGTTACCATTTTCTTCGGAAACTACCTTCTGGGCCGATTTCAATGCAGTTTTTGTCGTTTTTCAAAAATTACTAAACCGATTTCGCTACGGCTTTCTGTAATGGTTTTTGGCGATGCTTCTTAGATAAGTGTTATAGTATTTAGCCGCTAGGGAGTGCTGCAGCATCATGTTTTCATTTATCTCCATAACGGTTTGACCGATTTAGATGCTGTTTTTACCTGACTGCAAGAGGGTTATGTTTTTCGCGCGTATCTTCTATCATGTATGTATGTAATATTCTTTATTACCTCATATCTTTTAAACGACTGAACGGATTTCTATGATTAAGATATCGTTAGATTCGTCTTGTCAGCCCAATTGTTCTTAAAAAGATGGCGTTCTAAAAAACTTCTTAAGAAGATGGCGTTCTAAAAACCAACATGGCGGCTATACGGTGCTATTATACGTAGTGGAAAAAAAATTTTTTTTAGAATACTGCTATATGGGTATCAAATTAAAGGGCATATTATGAAGATTTCGAAAAGGTATATCATGACCGTAATATATGATAACTAAAAAGATATAAATAAAAAAATAAATTATATAATTAAAAAACCCCTGCCTGCCGCAGAAAAGACAATAAAAAGACAAGTCAACTGAAAAGATGGAAACAAGACTAAATATTAAAGGTAACATAATAACATGCAGTCGGAGGTATATAATTCAAATAATTCATAATGTCACTTTCTTTATGCATGCCTCTGACAGCATGTTATTATGTTGCCTTTAATATTTATCTTGTTTCCATCTTTTCAGTAGACTTGTCTTTTTATGCAGGCGGGTTTTTTTAAAACTAGATAAAGTAAGAATTCTTTAAAAAAATTAAAATGAAAAGCAACATTTAAATCTTTGAAAAAACCTACGTCACTTAAAATAGTTATTTTTAATCCTGCAATCCCTGATGGAAATGGAATATTGTGTCTCATTTTCCGGGCTTAAAGGATTAAGTGAAAAAAATAGGTATTCCTAACAAAGGTAAAATAAGTGGTTTTACGAAAATATCTCCCAATTCAAATTAATTTAGGTAGGGTACTATACATACATATTGAATGAAGGATGTTATGAGTTTGACTGATTGACTGATGGAAAGAACAAATCACATCATGCAACCATCAGTCACTACATTACACGGTAGGTTAATCATCAGTCACAGCCCGTGACTGTGGTTAAACTGACAGCAAAACCTACCGTGTAATGGATGCCTAACATGTCAGAACAAACATCTTGCCTTAAATACACGAAACTTTAGTATTCGTTAGTTTTATTTTTTACATTTTTCCTATTTCCTTCCTACTTCCGCCACTACTTTTAAAGCGAGCTACTCACAGCCCTGCATGCAGGGCTTTGAGAAGCTCACTTTTTCTATCTATCATTAGGCGACGGCTACACGTGTGGTAAATACTGTGATCCATCAGTATTATTTATCAGGGATCTATTTAATAAAAGAATAAAAAAGTACAGTAATTTACCATAGTAATAGTTTATTGGGATAGAATTATGTTTTATAATTAATAAGAAACATAATTCTACCCCAATAATAACTGTGGTAAATTATTATAGTAAATTCACTTATCTTTTATGAAATAGGCCCCTGATTAAATACTGATGGATCACAGTACCAGGCGTGTAGCCGTCGCCTCACACCCGAGTCAGAATAGCTGAATGCCTATCATAGTCTGCGTCTCTTTCATCAGTAATAAATAAAAGAGACGCTTTGATAGCCATTCAGAAAACTGACAAGTTTTAAGAGCTTGTAATACCCCCCTTGGGACCGTATTATGATCTCTTGAATCCAGGCAGTTTTTTGTTTTGATTCTGATATGTGATAAATAACGTTATTATATCATAACGCGTTATTTTTATAACATTGGGGTAATATGAATTACTATGGCAACACCGGCTCACACACTAATGCATGAAAAAATTGGCTTCAGTCCCTTGCTTGGAAGACTCCGTCTTCCCTTTTTATTTGGTCTGAGCATAGAGCAAAAAAAATCTATGAAATGTCAAATCAAACATACCTCATCGTTGCCAACCTAACGACTGTAAAACAATATTTTGCCAACCTACAGGAAAAAAATAGAGATGGGCGACCTAGTATTAAATTTTTTATCGATATCGATGTATGCACTGAACTGCGCTTACTTAAGGAATAATTTTAAAATTTCCACTAACATGGCACAATGCTCCGTTTTTCAACTAGTACTGAGTCACATAAGTATGTTAGAATTAATTATGAAGTATTTAACTGTTGGGCAGTACTTTAAAAAACAGAGCATGTGTTCAGTTTAATATTTGAAATAAAGAAATTAAAAATTAAAAGTATTTATTTCTAAACAATCTTCATTGTACTTCTTCAATTTATTTTGACGGCTGATGGTTATGACCTGAAATAAAAATTATATGAAAACATTTTTATACTTACTTAATGCAAAGATATAAAGGTTCAAAATGAGTTTTGACAGTTTTGTATAACCTCATGTGCTGCTGACTGTACAATGCAACGGGAAAGTTATAAAGTGTATAATATGCTAAATTTTCTTACATTACAACAAAAATTAAAAACATCGATATCGATATTTATAGATGTATGTAGGTATTCTATTTCCCATCAGCTTATTTTGACTAAAATTATTATTTACCTTCAAATACCTACCAAAAAGTTTAAACGGATGTTAAGTTGATTAATGATTACTCACCGAAGCTCATCAAAAGGAAATTTGGCCATTTTTTGGCCAAAAAACCATTTTGTGTCGTCCTTTAGCGCCGATTTCAAACCACTAATTTTACATATGCTTCATTATGATTTGATTAGGTAGGTACGCACTTAAAATTCGCAACGACTTGACCATTAACCACTGACTTATTATATTACTAGCGTACTATTAACACAAATTGATAATTTTATTTGTTATAATTTTATTAATACTAGAAACTTCCCAAAGATCTTTAAATGTACCGCCGATAGTTGCTCTGACTGACAAATGACGTATCATCAAAGAAAGAGAAAGAATGAGGAAGAGTGAGACAAATATAGTCGCCATCAAAATTCGTGTCTGTTTCATAGAAATCTTTTTTGTATGAAAGTTGCGACAGACTGGTGCACACGCACAAATCCATTTGCTCTAAATCCAAGTTTATTTTTGTAATCATTTATTATTTTGTTAATCTATTGTGGTGGTTATTCATTATAAAATAATTGTAATATTCTGGTGTTATAATTTCAAATATTAGTGCACGTTTAAAATAATGGATATCCAAGAGATATCGGAGCAGTCACGTCAACGTTTCGGTTTATCCGACATCCGACATATAAATAAGAAGGTAAATATTCTTCTTCTTATTTTTGTTTTGGCAATCTACTTTCCTCTTGGAAGTAATTTTTGCCAGTGTCAAGTGTTGAATAGTTCAGTGGTAGATTGTTTCAGTTTACATTAGAATGTGGGTGCATCGCATTCCAATGCTGCTTGGAGCATTTGGCACCAAGTATATCAAGACAGTTTACTCGGTAAGAGTTCTGCCGAGGTAGCCACCACTACACTAAAAGTCTCGGCTTCACATAACCAAGATCGCACCTATTTCAATTATCCCACATATTGTTCAGTTGCGTAGACACTTGTACCACAAAACTGCACCAATTTTAAGACACAATATCCACTATGAATCAATTTGCAAATAATTAAAATAGACACCAAACCGAACTTGACAAATGGCGCCAAAAAACTCCGAAGGTAAATATTAGCCTAAAATTCGTTGCTTGGTCTTAACTGTAATTTGAGCCGCGCGGTATAACGTCAACATACGTACACAGAGGAAATAATCACTACGAGGGCTGCGCGCATCTGTATTTACAAAACTAGAAACAAACTCAAGTAGGTAGATGAAGTATAGGTTTCCTTGCTACCTACTTAAGCTTGTTTCTAATTTTGTGATTGTAATTATGTTATATTTTAGAAATAAAACTAATTGTGATACCGTGTCATGGTGTACCTAATAAATTCAAAATAGGTAATCATTTCGCTTTTAAATTATATTTTGACATATACAATTTATAATATGGTTTGATATTTTGTTATTACCAAATAGAAAAATGTATCTCTAATTTTAATCTTTGTGAATTTTTTGAAAAAAAATGTTTTTATTCAAAATAAGAAATTTAACATTTTTTACGGATTACAACGCGTATATTCGTTAATTCAGATGTTATTTAAGAATTATTTCGTTTTGATTTGTTGATTTTTAGGGTTCCGTACCCAAAGGGTAAAAACGGGACCCTATTACTTAGACTCCGCTGTCCGTCTGTCTGTCTGTCTGTCACCAGGCTGTATCTCATGAACCGTGAAAGCTAGAAAGTTGAAATTTTCACAGATGATGTATTTCTGTAGCCGCTATAACAACAAATACTAAAAACAGAAAAAAAAATTTAAGGGGGGCTCCCATACCACAAACGTAATTTTTTTGCCGTTTTTGGTATGGAACCCTTCTTGCGCGAGTCCGACTCGCACTTGGCCGGCTTTTAGATCTCCCGACGTTTCGACACCTTACTAGGGGCTAAAAATGATTCAAGTTTATTAAATTATTTTATAGCTGCGTTCTGATTTTAATTATTATTATTAAGTTCAATTGATAAAAGTTAATTAGAAAACACGATCTAGCTACCGAATCTACCACCAGTTCACAAATTGGGAGGCCTCTTCGACAAAAAACTGGCCGAAGAAAACTCAGAGCGGTTATGTCGGCCTCCCTTTTGATCCCATCTACAAAACGAAGTAACTGTATTACCTCCTCCTCATTTTTAAAGTCGGTTAAAAATCTTTAAAAAAATTGACCTTTTTTCAGTTTTTCTCGATTTTGATTTTTTTTCATTAAGATTGTGTTAAAAGGTTTTAAAGTTGGTTAAATTTGAGGGTAGAACGGTTTTGATACAAGCGATAGTTTCGGAGACACTTCGAAATTTGGATTTTTACCAAAATTTCCCCTGTGTGTCCCCCAGCGTCTAATTTTTAAATAAGAAGTTAAAATAGAAAGTCCAAAAAAAATATTATGCTGTAAATTTTAATAAACGTTTTCAACGAAAATTAGTTTTAACGAGATATAAGTAGTTAGCAGTTTTAGATATATAACACATTTTCCAAAACCGCAGATATAACTTTGTTATTTCTACAAACACTATGAAAAACAAAGTTATCTTTGCAAACGAAAAATGATAGTGGTATTAAATATGGTATGCTTGTGTCTCCAAAACTATCGCGTATTAAAACCGTACTACCGTCAAATTGTTGCAAATTGACGAAAAAGCAGTCATTCATGCCCTTTTCATGTCTAATTTGATGGGATTAATTTAATAATCCAAGTATTTTACTTGGTGGAAAAAGCTAAATGTCTACCTATTCAAAGAAGAAACAAATTACGTACTAGTAGGTTTAAAAAAATATTTTACAGTCTTACCTTTCGGACTCTCCGGGTAATTTAAAATATGTTATCCCTGTGTGCGTTTTTGTTGAATTGAGGCAACCATAAGCAGCACAATAATAGTAGTCTATAGTTGCAATTTGCTATTGTAATTACAACTATCACGCTCGCTGATCACAAATACACCACCGTTCGTTCGTCACTGCGGCGCATTCGCGACCGTTGCAGACTGAGTGCAGACCGAACTCGAGGCGCATAGGTATGGCTCGCATTTCGAGCGTTTGTACTAAGTTAGAATACTGGTAGTATTCCTTTTACCATGATAAGGGTGAAAATTAAGTAGTACATAAGCTGCGTCGTAAACGTAAGAATCTCGTTTCCCACCCCGAGGAGATAAGTTACTAAGCTGAACGAATAACGGAAACATTGGTTGACAGATTCAATCTTATTGATATATTAATAACCGAGCAAATCCCTCCGCGCTGTTTGTTATTTCGGTCTCCTTATAATATTTGCACATCAGCCATGCTAGGGCCAGCAACTGAAATCTATAGAAGTGTAATTGCAAACAAATATAAATTGCTAAAAATAGCTCCACGGGGCTAAAAAAATGTTTAAAAATATAAAACCGACTTCAAAAAACCTGAAAATAAAAACTTTTGCTGTTTTTACAGCTTCAAGCGCCTAACGCCAGCGTGGGGCTGGAAGACGACTTCTTTTTTTTATTCTATGAGCCCACCCGACTTCATTAGACGTGTTTTATTACAATGATACGCGTATCTAGTGATTTAAAAATTATTTCTTGCTTTTTAGAGGTATTTAATTTTGAAGCTGTTGTTGTTTTTATTTTCAGGTTTTTGAAGTCGGTTTTTTTGTTTTTAAACAATTTTTTCTTTTTTTTCTTTTTAGTGTAAGTACCTTCTGTATTAGGTAGTATTAACTTTTTATGGGTAATGGGTATGTATATTATGTAAATATAAGCGATGATGTTATGTACTTTTTTTATATTCCACACTTTCCCGTGGTATAATACCACTAATAACTCAATTTCCACTGTTCGTGCTGTTTGTTGTTAAGGAGTTCCGTTGGTCCTTCGCAGTTCAAGTCTTGTCTAAAACGTCCTTGACCATAGTTAGATACCTAATTTGTTTAAGATTGTCATTATCCTAACAATATTTCAGTCACTATACAGTTTCTGTTTGATTTGAGGAGTTCCCTTGTGTTTCTTTAAAATTCAAGGTCCAAAAACAATGAAATCAAAATAATAAAGTATCCTCTTTCAAACAAAAAAAAGAATCATCTAAATCGGTACATAAGCGAAGAAGATATGGTCGATCATCCGTATAAGTTCATAAAATAGTAATGAAAACGACAGATATTTCAGGTTTTCTTGAAAAATACTAAACTGATTTCAAAATTTCAAAAAATGGGACTAACTTCGAAACAAACCTGATCTAATAACGTTTGAATTATTTCAATCGGTTCAGCCGTCTTCGAGTAATCGGTGGACATACATAAAAAAATATACATACAGCCGAACATAGAACCTCCTCCTTTTTAGAAGTCGGTTCAAAAAATATTTGTTATAATAAAAACACGTCTATTGAAGTTGGGTGGGGCTGGAGTACAGATTCCTTTTTTATTCTAAAAGCCCCACCCGACTTCAATAGACGTGTTTTTATTATTACAAATATTATTTCTTGCTTTTTAGAGGTAGGTTTTTTGAAGTCGGTTTTTTGTTTTTTAAACAATTTTTTATTTTTTTATTTTTAGTGTAGGTACCTAGTAGGTAAATTATTTAGGTAGTAAAATCGGCTCAGCCAAACGTGAGATAATCGCGAAGAAACATACATACATACGGGTCAAACTGAAAACCTCCTTTTTAAGTCGGTTAAAGAACTACACAGATATCCCTCTTCCAACAAAAAAATTATTATCTTATTCAGTTCAAAAACATAGAAGTAATACGACCATTATCATCGAGGTAATTCACACAAAATCAAACTATTTTCGTGCTTTTTTCAAGATTACTTGAAAAGTACTGAACCGATTTCCAAATTTTTAAAAATGGGACCAACTTGGAAGTTTACCTTATGAATCATTTCAATCGGTCCAGCCGTTTTTGAGTAATCGGTGGACATACACAAAAAAAAACAAATATACAGACGAACAGAGAACCTCCTCCTTTTTGGAAGTAGGTTAATGACTACTTGCGCACAGAATTTAGTCGGGCCAGCCATAGATAATACACTTATATAATTCAAAGGGCCAGTCACGCGCCGGGTGATAGACGTTAGCGTTTTTTACAGTAATTGCAATTTGTATTTAAATGAAAAGAAAGAGTTTATTAGAAATTAGGTCCTGTGTAATCAAATGGTGTAAAAGACGCAGAGAAGGCAGTAAAAAGATGCAGAGATGACGCCTATCATAAGTAGGTATTAAATGTTTTCGTTAAAGTACAGAAAATATTTATGAGTATACAGATTATAGTCGCTATTATGCAATCAGTATTCAGTCGCTTTGTGCTATATAACTAAATACCAGTATTTTTAAGCCCCGCCCACTACCTTGTTATTTTTTCAGCAGAATGCTTATTCCATAGATTTTAGTTCGCTGGCTAGGGTACAGGGCTTTCTTTATGGGTGCATAAAGAGGATGAGTCATAAACCACCACGCAGACCCAATGCGGACAAGTGGGTGCTAACGACTGCAATGCAAATGCACCCGGGACCAATGGCTTAACGTACGTACCGAAACACGGAGGAGCACGAGATAGTAAATTTTTGGTCACCCATCCTATGACCGACCCTTGCCAAAGTTGCTAACGTACTGCGCCATCGAGCTCCTCAAACGTGATATAAAACTACATTAATAAAGTTCTTGGGTGCATGCAACATACAAAACAGTATTTTTTAATAAAGTTTTTTGCAATTTCATCACTTTTAATACCTACGCAATAAATGTTATTTAATTATTAAAGGCCGATTGTTTTCAATCCTCAGTTGACAGATATCAGATATTAACTAAATATAGACCAGATAACCAGATATTCCAAAAATGTGACCGACAAATGAATTTCAATTTGACGGTAGTTAAAATACGCTAATAATAATATTAAAGGACAAAGCTTTTTCTAGGCATAGAAAAATCCGCCCTATAGGAATAAATTTACTTTGCAACTGGTATTGCATGCGACATTATAAACAAAAACCGGTCAAGAGCGAGTTGGACTCGCGCACCGAGGGTTCCGTAACATCATAATTGCACCATTAAACCACACTGCAGAGTAGAATAATAAAATTAGTATTGCAGTTTTAGGTCAGTACCATCTCTTGAACGATAGTGGAACTAATGTTAACTTTTTTAGAAATCTGATGATATCTAAAAAAGTGTGCCATATTGAGACATATTTTATTTTTCCTGTAATCTTTATATAAACTGCTATCACATAGAATTATTTCAGATTTTTCTCTTTGCAAACTTCGGAGATAAGGGGGGAACGGTATTTATTTTTTACATTTTTCATCATAAGTCGAAAACTATGCGGCCCTAAAAAAAAAGAAAAAATTATTAAAAACGTGCAAACGGCGCTCTTTCATATGATACCCCATATGCCCTAGTAGCCTCACTTAAAATTTTTAAGACCCCTTTTCAGTCCCTGTTGTAAAAAATATATTGATTTTTTATTTATTTCTTATTTGCAAAATAGTTGGGCAAATGTCAACTTAAACCATTCCAAATTTCAAGTTGATACCATTAGTTCTCGAGATATCCAGCTGTGACAGACAGACAGACTGAGTCACACCATAAGGGTTCCTTTTTTACCAGTTTGGTACGGAACCCTAAAGATGAATCCTTTTGATAGTAGATATAAAATGAAGTTTTCAACTTTGCTTACCATAACCACTTGCTTATGCTTTGGACAACGACTCTGTAAGCGGTGCATTGTAATGAAATAAATAAATAAATTCGAATAGCCCGGTGGCGCAATGGTTTAGCGCCTGGCAAAGTGATTGCTAAGATTAAGCAAATTAAGCAAGAGTCGGTGATGGGATGGGTGACCAAAAATGTATTATCTTGAGTTCTTCCGTGCTTCGGAAGGCACGTTAAGCTGCTGCACTTGCAGTCGTTAACACCCACCAATCCCACATTGGGCCTGAGTGGTGGGTTTTGGCCCATCATCCTTATACACCCATAAGAAAGGTCTGTGCCCCAGCAGTGGGAACACTGATGTCGAAATAATTAAATTAGCCAGGATCGCCACTATCGTTACTTCAAAATTACCGTTAAACGACGACGACACGACAAATCAAATCGAACATTCCTTTCTGCACTCCAAGAATAAGTTTGTTCTTCCTCGCCCAGTATTAAAAATGTTGATTAAAATTCATAAGGAAGCAAATAAAAAAGTTTCCGGGCTTGATTAATCTTGAAACAGATAAAATGTTTATGTCTGTCGCAGATGAATGAGGCATAGAGAATAATGAATTGGGTTAATCGAGATTAAAGTCATGTCTTCGTAGATTATGTTTAGTTGTAAAGGATTATTATAGTTATTTATGCAACTGTACTATAACGAGGGGTATTGAGTGTTTTAATACCTAATTATGTAGGTACAGTTGCATACAAGACTTTATCTACACCCATTTTTTTAATTTTTTCTTATTTTTATTAGGGAAACTAACAATATTGTAATACATATTGATTAAAAACACCCATGATATTTATCTACACCCATGATATGTATCCTCTATAAAGGTTTTGACTTTGACTTTGTCTTTGACTTTGACTTTCCTCTCCCTCCTCGTCATTATGTCTTCCGCAAGAGTGTTATAATGTTGTACTGAATTTCATAAGCTCGCGCGTGGTCGCGCGGCGCTGCAGGACGCTCTCGCTCGGGATGTTGTAATTATGGCAGTAAGCTAACTGTTTCAGAACCCATTACAGAGGATTTAAAGCATGGGTGTAGATAAATATTATTAAGTTATTTAAATCTTAGATCTGCTAAGTGCAAGCGAACCGATGGCGTAGTATCTTCAATATTGACCTGTGCTTATAACAAACTAAATAAGTTATTTTAAGTTTAATTATTCGTAACATAGTTGTTACCTTTTAACACACACAGATGAACAAACAGTCTTATTTACTTTTCCGCTATTCAATAACTAATCATCACTGTAAGTAAATGTAAAAAGTAGTGTAAATGTAAAAAGTAAAAGAGTAAATGTACCTAGGTATGTGTTATTTTCTGGCGCTAAAAGTGTCATTGCAGTCGGGGGAAAGTTCTGTGGAACAAATTTTAATCAAAGTGGTCCCCCGACTGCAAGGACACTTATTATTTGACTTTTTAGTTCATTTAGGCAAGGCGGCTGTGTTTTTATTAAATTAAATTATTTATTATTATTTCATACATTTTAGTGACAAACCATATCTCACACATGAAAATCTGTTCAGGCATTTAAAAGTTATGGTGAAATAAAGTAACTCACATACATACGATCATAAATCAAATCAAATCATACGAGGGGCGGTCAAAAAGTTCGCGGAATAAAGAGTATGAAGTACGAATTAAAAATTAAAAATATTTTTCCTTTGCAATGTATTCTTCCTCAACTCTAATATATTTATAAGAACTATCAATTAATTTATTGATACCGTCGAAAAAAAAAGGTTTGCATCTCTGCATGGTCGAATTATTAAGAATTGCGTTCTTCACCCATCACCACTGGTACATTACCTACTTCTCTCGAAGCTCTTTATTTTATTTTTACCAAGTCAAAAGTCCCCATAAAAGAAAGACATATTTTCCAATAAGGTCTGAGAAGATTTCCTCGGTTGGTAAGGCAATAATGACAACGCGAAACTATAATTGCATCTCAATAAATAATGACCTGATTTTTATTAAACTTTGTTAAATTTATTATACTCCTAATGAGTGTCACAAACTAGTTTACGTTAAAAAAAGTGACCCGTTCTGCACCATACCCTTCGTTCCGCGAACTTTCTTCCCTAGGCAGAGGTTGCCCTCTTTATCTCTTCATCACTGGAAAATTTCTTTTGATTAAACTCTTTTTTTATTTTTTTTGCCAGGACAAGAGTCCCTGTAAACAGAAAATATCTCTTTCAAAATAATCGGAGGAGGTTTCCTCGATTGGTAAGGCATGCAATGACAGCGTGAAACTCGATTTTTTCCCATGAGATTTTTTTTTTCGGATTCGATTGTTTATTAATTTGTATCTCAGTGAATAATGACCCAATTTTATAAAACTTTATATATGTACTCTCAATGAGTGTCACAACTAGTGCAATTAAAAAAAATCATCCTTTCGCCCCCCCAACCCCAAACATAGAAGAACCCTGAACACAATACATACACTCTTCTTTTTTGGGCAGTCGGGTAACAAAATGTACCTATAACAAACAAAGTAATCAATATGGATCATCTCCACGTAGCTAGCTAGAGTATGACTCCTCCACAAGAAAACAAAGAAAAAATATACAGAAGTCACCAAGAAAAGGCGGTAGGTCAATAAATAACTTGGAACTAACTTGATCGATCACTAATACGCGATTACTGCCCGAGCGTTGCCACTTTTCCTCATAGCTGGCACATAATCCTTATTATTTTCGCAAGAAACGTCGAATACTATTCTTATTGATACTCGTTTTTCCGTTAGAGACAGATTTACGGACATAATATGAAACTGGGTCTCCTTTTATGATTGTAATCTGTAACGGATGACGCGACGCGAGACGGTCAGTAAATTATATGAGAGTAGAAGTGTTAAAACATCCAGTGGTCTTTTCATCAATCGATGATAGGGTTGCTTACAATAAATATAGAGATATTAAAAAGATAAAACTATTTTTTTATAATTGAAAGTCAAGTGAAAATTATAACTTTTTGTTTATGTTATCAGTTAGATTTACTAAATTGTATCACTAGTCTATGGAAATGTAAAATCTCTACCGTATAATATTAAATGCAATATTATTCATTAGAAATGTAATTCTTATAAGAACATTTTATTTACTAACAGGGGGCTAATTGTCTTATTTAAAAATCTATCGCAATCGCTTTCGTTTGACAGATGGATGTAACACATTGCTGAATTACTTTGGTAAGTTTTTTATTTGTGCAAAAAAGAAGCTTCAATGTGTTACATCCTGAAAGCGGTTGCTATAGATTTTGAAATTAGATAATAGAAAGGCAGGTTTGATTACATCTCACGAGAAGCATTAGTTGCTCATCCATCGTAATCGCAGCACGAATAGGGTTTATTAAACAGTATTTTTTAACACTTCAAGGCCCGGAAAATGAGAAACAATAACGAGATTTTCTATTGTTTTCCGGCCACATGCGGCCGCTTGGACATTGAAGAATATGTGATTAGCGTTTTATTTTGTACACAATTAACTATTTGATTCTCATTTTATTTATTTAAATACTTACAACGTGATGTGCGGCTGACTGTATATTGCTATAATCCAGCAATCGGCCGTGATTAACAGCGTAGCTATTAAGATCAACTTGTTTTCTTCAATTCCATTGGATTTCGGACAGTACGTAATCGATCTTTAATTATCTCCTAGGCTTAACCCGTCAGCTAGAAGTTTAATTAAGTTGGTGAGGTACATTGAAAAAGTGCTTCTGTTATTAATAGATCTTTATTTATACAGTGTGCATTCACAGATTGAGTTTATTTAAAATAAAAAAAAAACAGTTTATTCAGTAATTTAAAAACTTGGCTGCATGCTCTAGCGTCTTTGCCAACATTTTCACGCAGCCACGGCAGAAAATAATCCTC
The DNA here is from genome assembly GCA_943789525.1 of Agriphila geniculea. Taxonomy (NCBI): domain Eukaryota; kingdom Metazoa; phylum Arthropoda; class Insecta; order Lepidoptera; family Crambidae; genus Agriphila; species Agriphila geniculea. The sequence goes on along the minus strand of OX038869.1, from coordinate 41,962,686 downwards.
GCGCCATTTTTCTCAAATTTTCTTTTCTTTGTACTTGTATTGTGAATATCTAAAAATGACAACTTTCAATAATGAAGATGAGCAATATATTACTTCAACTCCACCGGATATACTAACAGAAGCGCGAACCGCATGCGACAGCTTGCTGCCGTCAATATGCAAGGACAGATACATAACCACGTATGAAAATTTCTTGAAGTGGGAAAACATGAAAAATGCCAAGTCATTTTCCGAAAATGTAGTTTTGGCGTATTTTAATGAACTAGCTAGTAAATATAAGCCTTGCTCGTTGTGGACAACATATTCTATGCTGACAAGTACCCTCAAGATGAAAAATGGTGTCAATATTAATAATTGTAATTTCACTGTTTCAATAATTAAAAATGAACAAAATATAAAATGGTTTTTTTTCTGTTTCCTCGCAAATGTGTTAAAAAACGTCGTACGATATACTTGCGTATTGGTTATAACGCACTAATATCGTAATGTACTATTAAATATAATTTCAATTCCAAAAAACTAATTTGGACGTTGAAACTTAAGCCGATTTTACATCAGTCGCGAAAGAATAACTTCGCGAACCTTCCTAAATACGACAAACCTAGTTGCCATCGCGAAAACACGAAATACACACGAATATAGGTAGTCAAAGTCAAAGACAAATAAGCTTTATTCAAATAAACTTAATAATGAAGTACTTTTGAATCGTCTATATTTTACTACGTTAAAATATGCCGTCTTAGTTTAAATATGCCGTCGCGACGACGACGTTTTCGCTACGGTACTTTCGTAAATGTAAATTTGGCTTTACTTGATAAATTTTTATTAAGTAGGTATATGTGTAGGTATGAACCTCTATACCTATACAAAAAAAAATTGGGAGTTACAAGTCGTGATAAAGTTTGGCCACATGATGGAAACTGATCTGTAGGCTGTTCCTAACTAACATTGAGCTGGGCCAAACTATCCTTACATACAGTTCCATACGGCGGCGGGTTGAATAGCGCACTTTTCCCGGCTTCATTCTAAAAACTGTAACAATTCAGGTTTAGCTAATAGGTCAAATGTGGTATCATTTTCAAATAAATCGATAACGTAGAACATATTTCTGATATAAAAAAATGCAATTTATTAAGCAGTTTCTGAAATATTACACAATAACCAACATTTTTAAACTTCATTATTTTATTTTAGGTATTGGCACTTTTTTTCAGTATTTTCAAAAAAACTACTTTAAAGAAGCGTTTTCAGGTTAATTTGTCATATAATTTTGTTGTGTTACCTATATTTTATACAATTTGAGCCTAACCCAAGTAGTTTAGGTCCATTGTTTGCGGAGACACAGCTAGTCAATAATATGCATATTTTCACGAAATATAAAGGGTTTCCATTTCGTTCGGAAGCATTTTTCAGGTTTTTAGTTTATATTTCTGTAAAGTTAATTAAATTTCCTACAATTTGAGTCTAATTTGAGTAGTCTAGGTTTATTGTTTGCAGAGACATAGCAGGTTAAAAATGGGCCTTTTATTGAAATTAATTGAAAAAAATCTTATCTTTGACTACCTGTGTCTTTGCAACCAGTAAACCTAGACTAGTCAAATTAGGCTCAATTAGTAGAAAATTTAATTAACTTTACAGAAATATAAACAAAAAAACTGAAAAATGCTTCCGAACGAAACGGAAACTTCTTATATTTCGTGAAAAAATGCCTATTTTTGACTAGCTGTATCTCCGCAAAAAATGGACTTAAACTACTTGGGTTAAGCTCAAATTATAAATAATATAATTAGCATAACAAAAGCATATAACAAATTGACCTGAAAAACGCTTCTTTAAAGTAGTTTTTTTGAAAATACTGAAAAAAAGTGCCAATACCTAAAATAAAATAATGAAGTTTAAAAATGTTGGTTATTGTGTAATATTTCAGAAACTGCTTAATAAATTGCATTTTTTTATATCAGAAATATGTTCTACGTTATCGATTTATTTGAAAATGATACCACATTTGACCTATTAGCTAAACCTGAATTGTTACAGTTTTTAGAATGAAGCCGGGAAAAGTGCGCTATTCAACCCGCCGCCGTATGGAACTGTATGTAAGGATAGTTTAGCCCAGCTCAATATTAGTTAGGAACAGCCTACTGATCAGTTTCTATCATGTGGCCAAACTTTGTCACGACTTGTAACTCCCAACTTTTTTTTGTATAGAGGTTCATACCTACTCACTTATGACAGTCATGTGTGTGGAGTCCACTCACGTCATGACTGTCTTTTTGCAGGACCTATTATTGAATCATAGAATAGACCATGCGAATGCTATCGCTTATGCATCGCAGTAAGTCGGTCCTTGCGTTCTTGCGATGCATAAATGCAGAGAGCTAAATCCGTTCCTTTCTTAGTTCTTGAAACCTCAGCGCAAACGACTCACAAGTACTAGGTACTTAGTACTAGTAGACTGAGGCAGCTAAGTGTTCTCTTTGTGTAGTAATGAATGGAATTAGTTACGGTCTTAGAGTTACGGTATTTCTCTAACAGAAATGGCTTTTTACTAAACAGGTAAAAAAGTCTCTCTCACAACAATTTTACTTTTAGATTCAGGATTTCATTCAGGATAAGTACATTAAGGATATATAAAAGATCCATTTATCGCGATAAATTACTCCGATGCACGGCAAATGTGTTTTCTTATGCTGAAAAGTTTGCAGCATTAGAAAACCTCTGGCGATTTGCGAGTGATTTCAGCTTATTCCGTTTCATCATATCAGCCGCACGACACCCACTGCTGGGTACAGGCCTCCCCCAAGGATCTCCACGACGCGCGACGATCGGTCCTGCGCTGCCCGCATCCAGCGGCGCACGCGACCGCGCACCAGATCGTCGGTCCACCTTGTCAGGGGCCTACCCACGGAGCGTCGTCCGGTGAGCGGTCGCCATTCAAGAATCTTTTCGCCCCAACGGCCATCGGTTCTACTCGCTTTGTGTCAAGCCCACTGCCACTTCAGCTGAGCAATCCTTCTAGCGATGTCTGTTACTTAATTTATTCCGTTTATCCACCCTGAAATAGCCACCCTAGATGGATACTCGGAAAACGCGTATTCATCTACTTTAGGGTAGTTACTGGCTGTTTTAGGGTGGTGTCTACGCTCCCGCCACTATTCAAATTATCGACTTGTGTCATCGACCAATGCAGAAGCGATCGCCGCGCCGCCCTTTGGTGTTTCGCGGAAACACTGCTTATGTTCGTTCGCATTCATCCGTCCGCCATTACAATTTCTCTTTGCGTTATTCTACATTAATATTTTGTAAAACGTTGTTTTCGTGCAATATACAGTTTTGCAAACGTTTAATAAAGTATATTCATTTCGTCTAAGACCTTAAACTGCCCCAATATAAAGTCATCGAAAGCCTGACAGAATCGACGCATCACAGCGTCGACATTGGTACTTCGAGCCTCATGCATGACTGGACTTCTGAACAGCAAGAACCAGCAAGAAACGGTCAGGCCTATCCATCATATCCTTCCCATCATATCCCTAGTGAACTGTGCTAATACCGTGTTGTGTTTTTATTCGATCGTGTACCTACGTAACCTGCGTTGCGTTGCGGCACAAGTCGCTGTTGGTGTCAACCGTGAGTACATAAAATACCTACTTTCCCTTGTTTCTCCGAGCCACTAAAATGGGTGAAACCGATACGACTGTTAAGGATAAAGTTGAACAAAATAGTTCGAATATAGCTGAGCTTAAGAAACAGCGAGGGTCATTAAAAGGCAGGCTAACGGCATTCGAAAAATATGTTTGTAGGTTAGAAAATATTAGTTTATCTGAACGCCAACAGACAGAATTAGTTTTACGCATGGATACTATTTCTAGTTTATTCGATAATTTTAACAATTTGCAAGATCAAATAGAGCAAATGTTAGATGGCGAAGATTTACAACAGCAAATTGAGTACAGAGAATCTTTCGAAGATCAGTACTTCAGTCTCATGTCTATAGCAAAATGCATAGCTGCAGTAGATAAAGTCAAAAGTGATAATTCTCAATGTTCACATGTACAAAGTAATCCCGTTGCAATTAGGTTACCGGAAATTAAAATTTCTTCTTTTGATGGTTCTTATGACCAGTGGTTGGAATTTAAGAATTCTTATATGTCTATGATCCATAAACGTAGTGATTTAGATGCGATACAGAAATTTCATTATTTAAAATCATCACTGACCGGTGCAGCTCGACAAGTTATCAGTGCATTAGAGTTCACTGCCGCTAATTACACCCACGCATGGGAACTGTTAGCGAACAGATACCATAATAATCGCTTATTGATACATAATCATGTTAAATCCTTGTTTACTGCACAATCAGTTAATAAAGAATCGTCCGTGCAAATCAGAAGATTGATTGATGTCGTATTGCGTAATTTACGGGCACTTAAATCCCTCGACGAGCCTACAGACTCATGGGACACTTTGATTATTTACGTATTAGTGTCTAAATTAGATTCCTCTACGGAGCGTGAATGGGAGAACTTCAAAGGATCAATTTCGTCTGATTTGCAAGGAAGAAAAATTAAATTGGATGATTTGTTGTGTTTTTTACGAAACCGTGCTGACATGTTAGATATGATTCACTGCAATCAATCACGGCCCACACAAAACAATTATAAGCCTAATAATTCATTAGAAACTAAGAGGCAAACTAGTGGCACGCAAATGCATCAAACACATAGTTTTGTGTCCGCGCGTAATAATCAAGGTACGAGTAGCAAGTCAATAACCCCGCTGACCAAAGTACGTCAATGTGTACTTTGCGGTGGCGGTCACGCGTTGTATGCTTGTTTTAATTTTCTTAACTTAACAGTGGAAGACAGAGTAAAATTAATTAATGAGAAAAATTTGTGTATCAATTGTATGCGTAGCGGACATCCTATTTCTGAGTGTGTATTCGGACCGTGTAAGCAGTGCCAGAAAAAGCACAATAGTTTATTGCACATCGATAATAATAATTACGTTTCGTCTAACTCTGAGTCAGTAGCGGCGAGTGCGCATCATTCACAGCCGACTGATAAGAGACCGGTTTCCATTGTGTCGTGTGCAATGAATTCTCTTGCAACTATTGACAGTAGCGGGAAAACATTGCAGATCGATAATGCGTCTTATAATACGGCGCCACAGGTGTTGTTATCTACTGCCCTGATCGAGGTCTAGTCCAATAAAACTAGCTTTACCTGGACATAATTAATAAACTCGTTGTTTTTATTAGTTTATCGGATATTGATATTAAGTGTCAAATATTAATTAGATATGTGATGTAAGAAATCTGCGGTGGTAACCGTTTCATATAAAAATCATGCGATTTCGTACATTACCTAGCTTTTTCCTAAAAGCAAAATAGTTAACCAAATACCTTGTTAGTATAATTTTATGGTGCATTAAAATGCTATCACCTAATAGCAAAATTAAACTGAATCCAATTTCGCATGTTTGTTTTTTTTCACAGTATTCATCTGCTCTCAATATCTAGATAAGCCAAAATGGTAACTATGATGTTTGTATCTTATTAAGCTATGATGCGTCTTTTTAGACATTTTAGACAAAAATTAAACATTTATTTTTTACGTTTTAATAATAATGTATTTCTCAGTAGTTAAAAATCGTAACTGTAAAATCTTTGTTTAATAATAGGCTTTTGTGTACTACAATCATGTTTTCATCAAAATTAAACATGTCAATATCACGTTTATGAAATTGTAAATTACGCGCAAGTAGTAGTGGAGCATGCGGTGAGTGCGGGGTGAGGAGAGTACCTACCACCCGCCCCGCCCCGCCCCGCGCGCCAGCAGCGCCGCGCACACGGCGATTTATTTTATTTCAATTAGGCGTGCTTTGTAACTACGGACCGCGTTAGGTATTTAAAAAACAATGGAATTTCTTTGTGAATGTGCGATAAGGCGACTAGATATCTGAAATGATAGTTTTTTTAGGCGAATTGCTCTTAAATTAGCCGACAAAAAAACCCACAAAAATATATTTTACGCCTTGATATATGGCCTGTACATTTGAAAACTTTGAAGTATATTAAATACTATGCAAAAAAAAGGTGTCTACACTTCTTTTGAATGCGTTACACATTTCCTTAGTGCAAGTCACGTAACTTTGTGTGCGAAAAGATGCTTTATGTGATTATTTATAAGAATAGTTTAGTAGAAGTTTGTCTTAAGTTTTACTTGAATAATTATTAAACCTATAAATTATGTAAACATTTTATTCTGCTGTGCGATAGGTACTTTTGTTTGCTTTTTGTGAAATTTACGGACGTGAATTAAAAGGACGCTTTTTGTGATTGAACATTTAATTGGTTTAGTATATTAATGTCAGATTCTTCTACAAATGCCAACTTAGTTTAAAACGCCAGATTCTACAAATGACAAATTCTACAAATGCCAACTACTACAAATGCTAGATTTTAATTGATATGGAGAAATAATTTATTCAATCACTTTTAAGATTTTGTTTTTTATTGGGAATTAATTAACTAAACCTGGCAGCGGTTTATTTTGTTGGCGACAAAATAACTAAACGGATGACAAACTGAATAAACAGATTGACAACAAAAAAAATGGGCAACTGTATGTGGGTAACAAATAATTTAAATTAGCAGTGATGTGACAAAAAAACTGAGTGGGCGACCATTAAACTAAGTAGGTAACTATACCTATCTACTATATAACTGATATAGGCTAATACAATGAGGGCTTCAAAAAATATCTTTTGGGATGTTTTTGTGGGCAACGATAAAAATATTTTGGGAAACTGTAATACTATTTGAGCATACATATATCTTTTTTGGAAACAGCAGAACGGCGACGACAAGCAGTAACCACAGGTATTAGGGTGCTCCCACACAGCAATTATGTAACGATAAATAACATTGTACCTATAACACGATAACATTCTGTCTGTAACATTTTGCTACAAAATGTACAAGAAAGAAGTTACTCGACGTCGAACTCTGCCTGATATTATAGGTATTTAGCAGCGTTGAGTACTTCTCGAGGTATTGTTTTTTAAGTTTGACAGATGACAGCTGTCAAACTCACAACAGCAATATCTCGAAAAGTACTCATCCTGCGGGTCTATCGGCTAAAACCATTGAAGTTCATGTTAACTGCAATTTGACAGATGGATGTGATACATTGCTACTTTTCTTTGGTAAATTTTTATTTGTGCCAAAATGAAATAGCAATGTATCACATCCATCTGTCAAATTACAGTTAAAATGAACTTCAATGGTTTTAGCCGATAGACCCGCTGGACTGATGGTTTCTTTGAAGAAATGAAAGGTCTTGATGAGATCTCCGTTTTAGATGACAGCTGTCAAATTTAAGTTTGTCATCTAAAATAAAGATCTCACTAAGATCTTCAATTTCTTCAAAGACACCATCAGTGTAGGATGAGAACATTTCGAGATATTGCTGTTTTAAGTTTGACAGATGACGGCTGTCAAACTCAAAGCAACAATATCTCGACAAGTACGCATTGTAGATTGATGGTGTCTTTGAGAAATGAAAGGTCTTGATGAGATCTTCATTTTAAATGACTGCTGTCAAATTTAAATTTATCATCTAAAATAGGGATCCCATCAAGACAAGACCTTTCATTTCTTCAGTTTGTATTTTAAAGTCACCCATTATCAATTCTTATTGTCGCTCTTAGTCCGTCGCCCACTTAGTATTTCAGTTAAGGCTCGCAAATATTCGATGAAATTCAATATTCGAATCCTTAGAGTGCTATTAGACTATCATATAAATATGATCATATATGTATGAGTCATTTTTATATGAAGAACATAGGACGGTCTAATAACTACATGTGATTCATATTGTCTTTGATCATAGTTATAGGATCCTATTTGACAGCGAGCGTACAAGTAGGATCATATTCGTAGCCCCAGTAGCGATTCTTTCCTCTATTCGCCTAACTTTAAAAAATGGCATATTCAAGTGCAAGAATTTTGACTGGAATATTGAAATAACAAAAATATTAATTACTCTTTACGACGAAAATGAGTGTTTATATAATAATCTTGTTCTGGATAACGAAATATGTTTTTACAAAACCCAAATACGTCTTTTATTTTTTGCTTTGTTCTTAACAGTTTTTTTCTTTTTTAATGCTATTAATAAAAATTGCACTCATAGCAACGGAAAACACAGCTAAATCGTTATCCATCTTGATTTATGACATTGTTTATATGATCATAGGTGGATCATAAGTGTAATATGTAAAAATGAAGGACAGCATCATTTAACTATGATCATAGAATTTGACAGATATGAAATCATATATAAATGATAAATATATGATAATGTAATAGCGGCCTTACTAATATTATAAATGCGAAAGTCCATTTGTTTGTTTGTTACGCCTTCACGTCTCAACTACTGAACCAATCATAATGAAATTTTGATACACGTTGTCAGGGGTACAGAGAAGGACATAGGGTACCTTTCATCCGAAAAAAAGTATTGTTACCGAGGGATAGCAAAAAACCATTCCACGCAGACGAAGTCACGGGCGGCCGCTAGTATTCAATATTATTAAGGAGGTATTCGAATATTTCTCTGAAGTGAAACAGATGGTCGTAATTACTAAATATTGTTTATTTTCCAAGTTAAACTAAAGTGAAATGCTTCGCTTAATGGGGCGCATTCTGTAAGATTTATCATCAACTTACTTTTGCATTCGCCCCACGTTTTTAGGTTTAAAACTACTGTATAGGCTTATATCATAGATCTTTACGGGGAAAATATTATATATTTACCTATAAAAACGGACCTTTCCTATAAATACTAATAAGTATAAAATAATTTCCCCCCCTAAAGATTTATGACTCTACACAGAAGTTTTAAACCTAAAAACGTGTGGCGAATGCAAAAGTTAATTGATGATAAATCTTACAAAATGCGCCCTATTAAACGAAGCATTTAACTTTGGTTTAACTTGAAAAAGTTTGGAGTCCGATTTTTATACTTTTTAGTCCGTTTTTAAAATATGTTTTTTCGTTTTTTTTTCAGTAAATATTTATATTCTGCACTTCAATCTTAACTGTGTTTTTTTACGTGGTTTCTTTTCGGCGTCATCATCATACCAGGGTCTAACACTGTCTTCCATCAGAATACTTGTCAGAACGAATCAAACGAGCCCAAACTTGATGGAGTTTTATGGTAACATTATAGAGTTCAGAAGAGTGGAACAGGCTGCCTGCCAATGTGTTTCCCAAAAGTTATAACTTGGGCCTTTTCAAGGCTAGAGTGAATAGGCTTTATCTAAGTGAGCATGCTCAATCGTAGTCCGCATTATTACTTAACATAACACCAAGTGTGATTGTTGACAATTGCTCACTTATTTTCAATAAAAAAAATGAGTTCCCGGGCCCTTCTTCCGGCTCCATCACCAGACCCTGCGCTCATGGCGGAACTTGACAGACTGATCGTACTCGATCACGTTTGTTAAGCAACGCTCAGTCCGGTGAGGTGTCGGATGGGTGACCGTTAAAGTGGCATTACAACTGAGCGCTTCCGTGCTTCGGAGGGTACGTTAAACCGTCGGTCCCGGCTGTTGTCATCTGATAACAGTCGTTAAGCCAAGTAAGAGGCCTTACAGGTGGCTTGATGAACTCTAACACCAGAGGTTGCCACTAATCCTCATTTAATAAGAAAAAGAAGAAGAACCAGACCCTGGACTTTATTTCCCAAAAGAGTACATGTCAAGACAAATCAAACGAGCACAAACTCTATGGAGTTGTATGGTTTTATTACAGAGTTCCTGTGGCCTTCTTACGACTCCATCATCAGATGCTGAGAACCTCTCCCATCAGACTAGACGAATAATATTCAAGACGAATCAACAAGCCCAAATTAAATGGAGTTGCATGTTTTTAATATACAGTTTTTGTTGCCTTCTTCCGACTTCATCATCAGACCCTGGACACTATTTATTTTCACGACAAAGTACTTGTCAAGACGAATTAAACAAGCCCAAATTCGATAGGTTTGTATGGTTTAATTGAGCTCCTGTGGATTTCTTCTAGCTCCATCATCAGACCTTGGACACTATTTCGTAACAGAGTACTTGACAAGACGAATCAAACGAGCCCAAACTAGATGGATTTGTTAAGTTTCATTACAAAGTTCTTGTGGTTTTCTTCTGGCTCCATCATCAAATCCTGGACATGCCAACAGAGTACTTGTCAAGAAGAATTAAACGAGCTGAAACTCGATGGATTTGTGATGAACAAATGAGGCTCCAGAGTTCAGCGGATGCTCATCGTTATCGGCAGCTTAATAGACAGATATCTAAGTCTTTGACGAGCGACCTTCGCCAATTTAATAGGAATCGTATTAAAGAGGCCATCGAGCGGAATAAAGGCTCCAAAATGTTCGCGAGAGATCTGTCTATTGGGCAAAGCCACATGACGAAGCTGAAAACTGACGACGGACGCATCATTTCATCGAAACCTGAAATCCTGAGGGAGATTGAGAGTTTCTATGGGCAGTTATATTCCACGCAGACACCTGTTGAAAGCAAGGCTAAAGACCCCAGAGCCAAGCTTACCCGACACTATACCCAAGATATCCTGGATGTCAGCATGTACGAGATTAGTATGGCTCTCAAACAGCTGAAAAACAACAAGGCGGCGGGTGACGACGGAATCACTACAGAACTTCTGAGAGCGGGCGGTAAGCCGATACTTAAAGTCCTCCAGAACTTTTCAATTCCGTCATCGTCGAGGGCAGAACGCCGAAGGTATGGAACATAAGTGAGGTGATTTTGTTCTTTAAAAAGATGTTATGTCCGAAAATCCTTATAAACACGTGTGATGGCAAGCTAAATAATTGATATTTTTCAGCATTATGAAAAAACTACATGCCAGATCTCTGTAATTTTTTTATGGGACCACACACGAACTTTGTTCTTTGAGATAAAAAAAGAATTGTATAATTCGGATAACAACTGACAAAGTTATGGTAAAACTTACATAAAAAAAATAAACAAAACCGTCGACTTGATAACCTCCTCCTTTTTTTGAAGTCAGTTAAAAAGGGTGATAAGTCCCTCTTAAAGAACTACAGACTCATCTCACTTCTGAGCCATGTCTATAAGTTGCTTTCGAGAGTCCTTACGAATCGTCTCGCTCGTAAGTTCGACGACTTCCAACCTGCCGAACAAGCCGGATTTCGAAAAGGCTTTAGCACCATAGACCACAAACCACATCCATACGCTGCGGCAGGTTATTCATAAGACCGAAGAGTATAATCTGCCACTCTGCTCGGCGTTCGTGGATTATGAGAAAACCTTTGATTCGATTAAAACCTGGGCGGTATTGCAGTCTCCCCAAAGGTGCCAAGTGGACTATAAGTATATCGAGGTGTTGAGGTACTTGTACAAAAATGCCACCATGTTGATCCGAGTACAGAACCAGAGCACAAATCCTATCCAACTGCAGCGTGGTGTGAGACAGGGAGACGTTATTTCTCCGAAGCTGTTCACAGCTGCGTTGGAGGACATCTTTAAGCTCTTGGACTGGAAAGGACTCGGCATTAACATTAATGACCAGTACTTTACACACCTTCGTTTTGCCGATGATATAGTCCTTATGGCTGAGACCATGGAAGACCTGAACACAATGTTCGAAAATCTCCGTAGTGCTTCCCAAAGAGTGGGTCTCAAGATGAACATGGATAAGACGAAAATTATGTCAAATGGGCATGTTGTACCCTCCACAGTTCATGTTGGGAACACTACACTTGAAGTTGACCACTACTTATACCTAGGACAGGCAGCCCAGTTAGGTAAGTCCAACTTTGAGAAAAAGACCACTCGTCGAATCCAACTCGGGTGGGCAGCATTCTGGAAGATTCGAAAAATCTTCGCGTCCGACTTACCTCAGTGTCTCAAGACCAAAGTCTATGAACAGTGTATGTTATCAGTGATGACTTACGGCAGTGAAACGTGGTCGCTAACTATGGGTCTCATAAGGAGGCTCAAGGTCAGCCAGCGTGCAATGGAGAGAGCCATGCTCGGCGTTTGCCTGCGTGATCGAATCAGAAACGAGGAGATCCACAGGAGAACTAAAGTAACCGATATCGCTCGAAGGATTGCTCAGCTGAAGTGGCAATGGGCAGGACACATAGCGAGAAAAACTGATGGCCGTTGGGGCGGAAAGGTTTTGGTTGGAGACCGCGTACCGGACGACGCTCCGTGGGTAGGCCCCCGACAAGGTGGACCAACGATCTAGTGAAGGTCACGGGAAGCCACTGGATGCGGGCAGCGCAGGACCGATCGTCGTGGAGATCCTTAGGGGAGGCCTATACCCAGCAGTGGGTATCGTGCGGCTGATATGATGATGATGATGATGAAGTAACTATTAGTACTAAGTACGCGCGCGCACCCCGTTTCGCCGCGCTATATTTACGCCACTACCAAGTCCAACCCTGTTGCCGACTCGCAACTCAAGGTCACCGGCGGCGCCAGAGCTCACACGTACAGGGAGTGTCGTGGATGTACATGTAGGTCTTAAAAACCTAGTCTAGTTTGGATTCGTTTAATTTGTCTGTCAAGACTACTCATAGTACTCTAATAGAGATGGTTTGATGATGGAGCCGGAAGAAAGCCACAGGAACTCTCTAATAAAACCATGCAATCCCATCGAGCTTGTGCTAGTTCAATTTGTCTTGATGAGTGATCTGTTGGTAAATAGTAGCCAGGGTCGGATGATGGAGCCGGAACAAGACCACAAGCACTCTGTAATAAAACCATTCAAATCCTAATAGTTACTTAATTATAATCAAGTAGCTTCCGCCCGCGACTTTGTCCACGTGGATATTAGAGAAAATTTTTAGGGAACCTTCAACCGTTCCCGTTCCCGTTCCCATCCACCGAGTTTGACTTCAAAATGAATGTCATTTTCGCAATCACCATCCCATAAAACCTCAAGAACGTCATCCATATATAGATTTTTATGATTACGTACCGTACCCCATTTACCACCTAAGGGGTTGATTTTCAAAACCACAAAATATATGTTTGACAATTTATTTTTAGACGTGCTCCTACGAAGTTTAAAGTTGTAATGTCTATTTTATATTCTTTTTCCATACAAAATTTGAAACCCATCTTCACTCCTTTAGGGGGTCAAATCATGTCCACCGTGTTGGACTTCAAAATAAATGTAATTTTCGCAATCGTCATACCAGAAAACCCCAATAACCACATCCATATCTATATTTAGGTTTATTTACCCATTTTACCCCTATTTCATCGCCATAGCGGTTGAAGTACTAACAATAACAATATACGTTGCGTTAGATTTTCTTCCATAAGCCTATACTATAAGTTAAGTGATTTTTTACTTCGAAAATGAAGAATTTTCTTCTATACACAACTTTTTATAGTGGGTATGATAAGGTAAGTTTAGTATACTTTTTTTTACTTAAAAAAATGTGCACGGCTCTGTGGGCCACAAGGTAACAGACGGTGGCCGCATGTGGCCCGCGGGCCGTGGGTTGGCCACCCTTGATGTACATCGTGTTGGACTTTAAAATAAATGTTATTTTCGCAATCACCATCCCATAAAACCTCAAGAACGACATCCATATCGATTATTATGTTTACTTACCTCTTTTACCCCCAAGAGGTTGATTTTCAAAACCACAAAATTTATGTTTGACAATTTATTTTTAGACGTGCTCCTACGAAGTTTAAAGTTGTTATGTCTATTTTATATTCTTTTTCCATACAAAACTTGAACCCCATTTTCACCTTTTTAGAGGTTAAATCATGTACATCGTGTTGGACTTTAAAATAAATGCCATTTTCGCAATCACCATCCCATAAAACCTCAAGAACGATATCCATATCGATTTTTATGTTTATTTACCCCATTTACCCTCTAAGGGGTTGATTTTCAAAATCACAAAATATACGTTTGCCTATTTATTTTTAGACGTGCTCCTACGACGTTTAAAGTTGTAATGTCTATTTTATATTCTTTTTCCATACAAAATTTGAAACCCATTTTCACCCCTTTAGGGGGTCAAATCATGTCCACCGTGTTGGACTTCAAAATAAAGGTCATTTTTGCAATCGTCATACCAGAAAACCCCAATAACGACATCCATATTATCTATTTTTAGGTATATTTACCCATTTCACCCCTATTTCATTGCCATAGGGGTTGAAGTACTAACAATAACAATATACGTTGCGTTAGATTTTCTTCCATAAGCCTATACTATAAATTAAGTAATTTTTTACTTCGAAAATGAAGGATTTTCTTCTATACACAACTTCATACCCCTTTTCACCCCTTCGGGGGTAGAATTTTGAAAAACGCTGAGCCCCGTGTTTATTAATTTTCAATCGTCAGCCTAAACACAAAATTTGAAGATCCTAGCTTCAAAACTGAGGGACTTTCATACAAACTTTCATCCCTTATTTCACCACCTTAGGAATGGAATTTTCAAAAATCCTTCCTTAGTGGATGCCTACACTGTTTGAGGTATCTGTGTGCAAAATTTCAAGTCTCTAGGTCCGTAATCTTATATTGCTAAAAGTGGCCGAGACACATTTTTCAAGTACGCACTAAGATTTAAGAAATCTTGAGAAAACATGAAACGTGCGAGTGAGAAAGCGGCGGCAGTCAGCGGCAAAATCACTACGGGCTCTTAAACTATCTACTTCCACTCCCAAATCAAAAAAATTGGTAAAAATATAATAATAAACAGCAGCCCCCCCTAGCATGATCACCGAAACGCGACGATTTATCATGATTAATTGTCAAAAGACAATGGATTTTGACAGCTGAGTGGCGATAAAATGCTATACCACGCGATATATGTCGTGTTTCGATGGTCATGCTAGGGGGGCTGTGTATCTTTAGGTACGTGTACTTAGGTCGTAGACACATACCTACTTAATTCAGTAGGTAAGGTTTTTATTTATAAGTTTACTTCGATCGATCGATATTATCAAGAACTTTCGTAATAAATAATTAAATTATTTGGATTGAAGTAGGTAATATTTTTAATTTTTTAAGTACTTATTTACACAACACATAACATAACAACACATTGGCATGTTAGGTTTTTATACATTATCTCGAACGCATGATCATGCATGATGCACCAAATAAATAATAATATATTATTTTGCGCGAGCGACATAGACACACAGCTAGCTAACCGCAGCTAGCCCTCGGTTGGACGAGGCAGCCCAGCCAACGCAGCGACCGACGAGCGACGACGAGACGGCACGCTCCACTTCCCCCGCACATACGCATACACGCACACAACCGCTGCGAGCGATTACGAGCACATCACCTTTTCGCGTTTTAGAGTAGTATAAAAATAACTAATTAATTATTATTGGTGCTACAGAGGTCTGCCTAATAAAGGTAGAACCATTTATCATGTTCATAATTTGCATGTTCTCACCTAGACTATTTTTATTTACTTTATACAGAAAGCTTATAAATAAGTAAACGTGATTCCACGAAAATCATATACCTATCTCATCCTGATCAATTTGGTTATTGTCGATCTAATGAACACATACCTATATATTTCAATGTTATCTCCACCCTAGTCGAACCGTGGTCCCACGTGTTCATAAAAGGTTGACAATCACTGACTGCCTTGCGTATAGTCTAGGTATAAGAATTTACTCGCGACTCGCGACAGCACAGTCGGGAGTTGGTACACAAATCACGACCTTATTTTGCAAGAAATAATGTTCATATTGAAACGTAACTAAGAAAAAATATCAGTAAATGAATAATCGTGGACATTTATTGTTTAATTTGTTTCTTGAAGTACTAATAATATTTTGAAGGCATCAATTAAACACTTTTGAAGTAGTTACGTATTTTGGTTTTCCAAAAATCACAAATATTTGTGACTTTGGAAATCTGCAAAGAGAATCTGTTTAATTTTTAACAATTTATTAACACACATTATATACCATTCAGTATGACTTATTAAATTACAGTTATCTATAATTTCTGGTAAGATAAGCCAAAATATCTGCAACTTACTAACCCTTCCTTATTAACAATAGTTCCGATTGATCAAATAGTTTAATTTTGATTTATTTACCTGAAATGCAAGCGTCATGGCATAATACATGTACATTTACTAAGTTATTTATTATGCTGTAATAATGAAATCAAAATTCGTTGAAAATTTTGTTTTTATTTTTTTTTAGTTTTATGCGAAGTTTTGAAATGTTTAATTCCTTTTATTTTAACTATAACTAACATTAATTTATGACATAGAAAAAGAAAATTTCAGTTATCTAATTATGTCCGGATAAAGCTAGTTTTATTGGACTAGTCCTAGATAATAACAACGTATATCACACGGCTCGTGCGCTGTTGGATAGTGGCAGCCAAAATAGTTTCATTTCTAAAAATTTATGTAAACGTTTAAACGTATCGGTAATACAGTCCACCATAAATATATCGGGCGTAGGACAATCGGTCTTACAATCGAATAAACTATGCGATGTTAAGATTCGGTCGAAAGCGGATAATTTTAGTACGGAACTCCGATGTTTTGTTTTACCTTGCATCACGCCCTGCCTGCCTACCGCGGCGGTTGATTGTGATTCGATTCAGATTCCTGTAGACGTTTGTTTGGCGGACCCCACGTTTGGCACTCCGTCCGAAATTGATATTCTGATAGGTGCGGACCTATTTTGGGATCTTTTAGATAATCACAGAATTCGTTTGTCGACCGGACCGTACCTGCAAAAAACAAAACTAGGGTGGTTACTCTCCGGCCCCATCCTAATTAATAAGTCGTTTTTTAATAATAATAGTCAATGTAATTTCGTTCAATTATCATGTGTTGATACGCAACTAAGAAAGTTTTGGGAACTCGAAGAAGTTAAAGAGTGTGACCGAATTCTTACAAAAGAAGAGCGCATGTGTGAGGATTCCTTTATGAAAACAACTAAACGTGATATTAGCGGAAGATTTTCCGTTCGCATTCCATTAAAAGAGTCCGCTGATGTGCTTGGTGATTCGTATGAAAGGGCGAAATCTCGTTTTTTATCGTTAGAACGTAAATTGGATCGGTTACAGTCTTACAAAAGAATGTACTCCGATTTTATGAATGAATATCGTGAGTTAGGTCATATGTCCCTTATAAATAAATACACATTTCCGTACTATTTTTTACCCCACCATGGGGTCTTTAAAGATAGTAGCACAACTACGAAACTGCGTGTCGTTTTTGACGCTAGTGCGTCAACTACATCGAATAAGTCACTGAATGATATACAGTACATCGGGCCGCCTCTTCAAAATGATATTTTCTCAATTCTACTTCGTTTCCGACAGTACAAGTACGTTGCTTGTGCTGACGTGGAAAAGATGTACAGACAAATAGAAATACAACACGACCAACGTAGCTTGCAGCTCATATTGTGGCGGGAAAATTCATCCGATGAATTAAAGGTTTTTCAACTCAATACAGTCACCTATGGAACGGCTTCAGCGCCGTATTTGAGTATGCGATGTTTGCGTCAGTTAGCACTTGAAACGGATGACAAAGTAGTAGCTAGGGCTATAACCGAAGATTTTTTTGTTGATGACCTTATTTTAGGGGAGGATGACCCCGTAGTATTAGGTCAACTTTGTGAAAAAATATCCCTAGTATTGAAATCTGCTTGTTTTAATTTACGAAAATGGATTTTTAATTTTGACGTTGCTACAAAGGATCTTACCAAGGAATTAGCAATTGGTGATAATTGTCAAAATAAAACGTTAGGTTTGGGATGGCAGGTCGAAAGTGATGATCTTCATTTCACCATGAACCCACAAAATAATACTCCGCTAACTAAACGTAGTATCATGTCCGTAATTGCACAAATTTATGACCCATTGGGTCTCTTGTCTCCGACAATAATTATAGCAAAATTAATGCTACAAAAATTGTGGCTGATTAAAATAGATTGGGACGAGCCGGTTCCGCATGATATTGAAAATTCGTGGAATTTATTTACTTCAAATTTGTCTTATTTAAACACATTGCGTATACCTCGTTACGTCATGGGCGACTGTATGCAATTTTGTGAATTACATATTTTTACCGACGCGTCCCAGGACGCGTACGGTGCATGCGCGTACATACGTACCTATGGTGATGACTCGTTTATAACTGTAAGGTTATTAAGCGCTAAAAGCAAAGTTGCCCCCGTGAAAACTGTCTGTACTATACCGCGGCTCGAGTTGTGTGGCGCGTTACTCGGTGCCCGCTTATATAAAAGGATAACGACGTCGCTCAGACTGACCTTTTCTAAAACATTTTTTTGGACAGATTCTACCATTGTCATGGGCTGGATCAGAGTGTCGCCTCATCGTTTGAAAATATTCGTACAAAATCGTGTATCACGAATTAATGAGTTAACAGGTGAGGCGATATGGTTACATGTCGATGGTAATGAGAACCCAGCGGACATAGTGTCGAGGGGCCTTAATTTAAAGGAGCTTCAGCACCATGACTTGTGGTGGAATGGTCCAAAATTCTTACGCGACCGCGAATTTAATTACAACATGAACTCGATTAATGAAAATCAATTACCTGAACTTAAATCGCAAGGTCTTGTTTTGTTATGTAATGAATCATCAAATAATTTCATAGATTTTCATCGCTTTTCATCTTTCAATAGGTTAAAACGAGCGACAGCGTATTTATTACGGTTTGTGAATAATATTCGCAACAAAGAGCAGCGCAGAACCGGTTTGTTATCCGTCGAGGAACTAGACGCCTCTGTTACACTGCTCACACGGCTCGCGCAACAACAAACATTCAATGACGAATTAACTGATTTAGCAAAACATTCTGTTGTAAAATCTAAACGTATAATCGGTCTTAATGTCTTTCTAGATAATGATAAAATAATACGTGTGGGTGGAAGACTTAAAAATGCTTCTCATTTCGATGAAAATAAAAAACATCCTGTGCTACTGTGTGGTAAACACAGATTTACAACTTTATTATTCCAACATGAACATAAGCGATTATTACATGGTGGACCTCAGCTTCTACTGGGGTGCGTTCGCGAGGCTTGGTGGCCTCTCGGAGGCCGTAATTCAGCTAGGAAAACGGTGCGGGAATGCGTGACGTGCGCACGGTTCCAGGCGAACTCGATTCGACCTCAGATGGGTAATTTACCAGCTGAACGCCTGGAACCTGGGTTTCCATTTATGCGTTGCGGCGCTGACTATGCTGGACCAGTTATGGTTTTAAATCGTAAAGGGAGGGGAGCTGTTCTCACTAAAGGTTACATTTGTTTGTTCATTTGTTTATGTACACGTTCCGTTCATTTAGAGTTGGTCACAAGTCTATCGACACATGACTACTTATTAGCATTAAAACGCTTTATATCTCGCCGTGGTCAGCCGGCCGAGATTATATCAGATAATGCAAAAAAATTTGTAGGCGCTGAAAGGGAAATAGCTTCATTTTTAAATAATAATAAGGAAGATATAGTTGAATTTACCTCGAACATCAACATAAAATTCAGCTTCATTCCGCCTTATGCCCCTCATTTTGGTGGCTTGTGGGAGGCAGGGGTTAAATCGTGCAAACACCACTTGCGAAGGGTCGTAGGTAATAATAATCTTACTTACGAGGAATACAGCACTGTGTTAGCACAGGTCGAATCCATACTGAATTCCCGACCCTTGACAGCCCTTTCGTCGGATCCTAATGACCTGCAACCTCTCACACCCGCCCACTTCCTCATAGGCAGGCCGTTCACAGCTCCAGCTTGCCAGGACTTGACGACCACACCGACTCGACGTCTCACACGCTACGGAGTCATCGATCAAATAAGACAAAGCTTCTGGAAACGATGGGCTAACGAGTACGTTTCCGAACTGCAGATTCGAACCAAGTGGAAGACGAATCAAAGCGAAGTACAACTTCACAGGCTCGCACTTATCAAGGAAGACAACCTGCCCCCGTTGAAGTGGAAGCTTGGCCGGATAATACGCATTTACCCTGGAACTGACGGCATCGCACGAGTGGCGGATCTCCGCACTGCAACAGGTGTCACTCGTAGGGCCTTCTCGAAGATCTGCCCCTTACCGGTGTCCACGACTGACTCTGATGATGCCGAGACGTCATGCTGACTGATCCTGTTGGAACCTGTTATTTCCAAGGCCGGGGCCATGTCTACGCTCCCGCCACTATTCAAATTATCGACTTGTGTCATCGACCAATGCAGAAGCGATCGCCGCGCCGCCCTTTGGTGTTTCGCGGAAACACTGCTTATGTTCGTTCGCATTCATCCGTCCGCCATTACAATTTCTCTTTGCGTTATTCTACATTAATATTTTGTAAAACGTTGTTTTCGTGCAATATACAGTTTTGCAAACGTTTAATAAAGTATATTCATTTCGTCTAAGACCTTAAACTGCCCCAATATAAAGTCATCGAAAGCCTGACAGAATCGACGCATCACAGCGTCGACAGGTGGATAAACGGAATAAGCCCCGATTTCAAATTACATCTACATCGAAACGTCACTTTTGAAGATACTTACCTAATGACAAGTTTTTTAGCTACCTCAGTTTAAGCCACCTAAAGCACAGAATAGATACAGGGGCCCTATTTTTTAATCACTCGGCTGGCGTTGAGCGGTTGTTTCTACTGATTTTGGTTCGACATCTCATTGTTTTGAGTCATATGTCGAACGAAAATCAGTAGAAAAGAGCGCGCGACTGGAGTCGAGCGATTCAAAAATAGGGCCCCTGATACTACAGTCTAAAGTCCATTCCACGAAATGAGCTCAAAAAGAAAATCGTTCCGTGTGCGCCCATTGGTTGAGGCGCCTGACCTTCGATAGCTTAGCCTATAACCTAGCTCTAGCTACGCGTATTGACCAATGAGCTGCGAGTATTTTGTTTGTTCCCTAGGTCCTAGGCTCCGTTCCACGAATCTAAGTCCTAGGGCCTAGGAGTTCGAATCGTGGAACGGAGCATTTGACATTTCGAAATAGACAAAACTGCTCTCGAGGTCTTCATGCTACAGGGGTTAGACAGGACAGGACGGAATAGGACAGATCAGGAGAAGTCAAAATATTGGCCATTGTCCCTTGGACGTCTAAGCCATATCCGGATAAATACCAACGAATGGTAACCCCAGATCCGCGGGACTCATTTGTCCAGATTAGTTTCAACAAATCAACCAATAGACGGATTACACTTCACAAATGGAGACAAATCACTTATCCCTTTTGACTAGGACAGATAAGTAAACAGTAGCGAACTGTAGGAAACGACGGTTGACGGGTTGCGACGAGAAAATTGAAATTTATAACGTCATTGCATTAGGTACTTGCAAGGGTAAAGGTTTCCTTTTTGGAACCAATCGAAGGTTGAACAAACCCGGAGTTAATGGCAAAGATTTTTACTCTTCTTTTCCTTTGGATTTCGTCACTTCGGATTGACGGGACCACGGAAAATTAGTAGTAGGTAAGTACATTTAATGATTTTCTTACACGTTCGTACACTTAATTGAATGTAGTAAGTACCTTAAATGTACCTGTGCCAGGTAGCTACCTACCCCCGAAAATATTTTTACGTCAAGTCGTTTTTCTATCTCACTGGGTTTTTATTTACTTACTTAAAGGGACTTTTATAAAATTTCTATCGATTTTTTTTTTATAAAGTTAACAAATAGCTAATATTACGACAACTGAAAGTTTATAGGTAGTTCATTAGTAAAATAACATTGTAACTGTACATGTAAATTAATATTATTGTATATTTTAAGTAGTTCTCAATATTTACGTCCCAAAATAGAGACTTCCTCGTAATCCGAAGTGTCAGTTGAAATGGGACGGCATTTTGTTAACGAAATTATAAATTCAGTAATTGTTAGGGCCTGGAGATGTCGCTTAGAATACTTAATTCTTTATTGAACAAGTCATTGTATAAAAGTAAATAAATATTTTATAAAACATTACACATACACTAATGTAGGTAGGTAACTTTAAGGTATGCACCATCGATGGTGCAAATAGTGAAACATCAGGAATCCTCTTCCATAAAAAAATGATGATGAATGATGGAACCCTAACCATAAGAATAACTTACTAGAACGGACACTCCCGCCCCGAACGGGCTCAAAGTCACGATATTAGCCTACTTGTTAAACGGGAAACACAGTCGGGCTGCCACGGCCGGCGCGTCGCCGCACGCGCCCTGGGGCCGTATCGGCTAACGAATCGAGCTTCGGAAAATTTGCCGAGTTTCAAATTAAAACTGATAAATCGAAGTAAGGAATTACTTATTGTACTATTTGTTGAAGTTATTTGGAAGATATTGATGTTTGTGTGACCTCATGAATTAGGGTTCGCCATTTTGGCCCAATTGAGGCTCGATTTATCTGTTTCAATTTGAAACCCGACAGACTTTTCGAAGTTCGATGCGTTAGCCGGTACGGCCCCTGTTTGTGCGTTCCGTACGATCTTGGAAACGAATAACAATGGCGTCAAGTTATTGTGGTGTGTTTGGTTGTACAAACAATTCAAAAACGATGCCACACTTAAGTTTTTTTAGTTTTCCGAAAGATGATAAAATGAGGTAAGTACGCGAAATAAAACCTAAAAATGTTTTAGAAGTACATTTTTGTTTAGAATTTAATTTAATTTCCATACTAAATGTGTAGGTACAGTACGAATCACGAAAGATGACCACAAATGGCGCCCATTTTCGCATCATAACTCATGAAGAAAAGAAGCTGCAAAGGTACCGAAACGTCGGGAAAACCCAAAATCAAATCATATACCAACTAATTACTTACCAACAACTTACATTCAATAAAACCGCGCTAGTATCCGTTAAAATTGTTTTATTTCAAATAGGTACTAGGATTATTACAAAGATCCGATTTGTACAAAAATCTTACGTAACATACACTATAATAGTACCTACAAATATTTCAACGGTATATAAGAGTGTTATTTCGCAAGTCAATCAAGTCCCAGTCTTAGAAGAGTCTTAACAACGTTAAGGCCTATTATCTACTCATCTAAGATTCCCTCTGAACTGAACCAAAACTGACGTCACGTCGTCGGTTGAACTAGAACGCGGAATAACTTAATCCCTTTCATCTAAACCGCCCGCTTTCTTACTTAAGGCATTAGTTAATAGCCCATTAAGAAAGCGATTTGCCATGGAGTTTGATTAAATAAAACTCAATTTTTTTTTGGGATCAGAAATAAAAAATACAACTGTTTCACAAAACCTCCTTTCCTGGATATAAGCAGGATCACAATAACGCATGATAATTGTTTTAGTTTTATTCCAATCACTGCTTTCTTCCTGGAATAGTCAAAGTGTCGATGTTTTGAGATAAAATATCGCAGTAATTTATATTTATTTAGCTTTACAGGATGTCCCAAAACTTTGCCGCACGAAGGGAAAGTACCTTAAATATTGAAGATAGGAAATTTTACTGAAGGAAGACTTCATTTTGTTTTTAAAAAATCGTGAAACTGCATTCATAGATTTTTGAAAAATCGCCTGCCTTAACCAGGACTTGAACCCATAAAAAATGAAAAAAAAAATATTTTTACGATACCAATCGAGAGGGTAACTCATAAGGATATTTTTTTAAGTGACACAGCATCTTAAACAAAAAGATGACCATGAAATTTAACATTCAAATTTTAATTATTGCGGGTTGTATCAATTTGTATCGAATCGTATGCGATTTTAAAAAAAATCTTAGAATGCAGTTCCGTTTCTTTTTAAAAATAAAATGAAGTCTTCTTTCAGTAAAATTTCCTATCTTCAATATTTAAGGTAACTACTTTTCCTCAGTGTGGCAAAGTTTTGGGACACCCTGTATATCAGCCCCCTATTTCACCAAATTGACATTTGTCGGTGACATAGGTATGTCAGCGTTTTCTCACAGTTTCCTTACTTAAATAAGGTACCAATTAGGTATGTTATTAAACAGGGATAAGTTTCACAAGTCGACAATTTTTCACGCAAACTTGACTTGGCTCCAATCTCATGTCAAGAATTATTGACAAATCTAAAAATATGTCGACTTGTAAAAAAGATCCCTGTTTCACAACATACCTACTTGTCCCTTTTTTTGTTGTATCAAGAGGAGAATGCAATCTTTACGCATACGATACTGCATATTGGACTCGGTCATACCCGTAGCATGTCCCTCACCACACCCAGCCCTCTCTCTCATCAAACCTTCACGTCAGGGCTGGGCCATTCTCACCCACCAACGATCTCGAAAGATCGAGAGGGGTCCGGACAGAGGGAGGGAGCCTTCTCCCCATCCCCCCCATAAGGCTACCTACTCGTATGGGCAGGCCATATGGGGCGAATGGGAGAAGGCAACACTACCAACTAAACTCATCTCGAAGACCTGCGTCTCTCCTTTTCGGTTCTGTGGGTACGCGACGCGTACCTACAATACAACATACCTTTGTCCTTAATTAAAATAACGACAATTGTAAAATTAACCGACATTATGTCACTGACAAATGTCGACTTGGTGAAATAGGGCCCAGGTCGCAGGATGCCGCTGGATGTGGGTATCTCTTGACCTTGAGGAGGCCATAACAATGAGCATGAGTTTTTTTCTAATCTAACTGGTCTTAATCTGTCATCAAAAATATTATCTGTGTCAAGAAGCTGCTAAACCAGCCTACTTATTGTCTAATTTTAAAAATCTATCGCAATCGCTTTCATTTGACAGATGGATGTGACACATTGCTGCATTTCTTTGGTAAGTTTTTATTTGTGCCAAAAAGAAGCCTCAATGTATCACATCCTGAAAGTGATTGCGATAGATTATGAAATTAGACAATTAGCTCCCTTAGTTTACTACACGTCTTCATGTACTTAAACTATATTTATTTTAAGTTGTAGGACTAAGTTGAGCCATTAATGCTCAAAACTTTAAATCCTGCCACAGATAATATTTACGTAAGCGTTGTTACAACGTTGAAGTTTTCTCATTATACTTCACAATTTTCCATCAAGTATTCCTAATATGATACTTCGATCTAATAACTAACAAACCATTAATATTTTAATTAACGTTTGTTTGCCACGTTTTTACGCCTATCCGCTGAAGCATTGAACTGAAAAGTTAAAAACTTATTTTTCAACACACTTGCTCGTAAAGTGAGCCCTAATACATCGCTTTTAGGGCCATAAACCGAGCTATAACAAACGCGTGCAATAATATATAAAACACTAGGTTGTTATAGAATTATCCCTACAAAGTTAAATAGGTACCTTACTGCAAGTTCTATGTGAGTAAACAGAGCATTTTCAATTTAACCGGGTAATACAGTTATTTTTTTAGTAACAACAAAGAGGTTTTATGCCGCTGAAAATTCATTTGCATTTTTGAAATAAATAAATGTGTAGGTCCTTAATTAAGTCAAACAAATATTTATTATTATCAAATTATTTCTAATTTACAATATTTTGTTATAAAATATTGAAATATTAGCATTTTATCACTTAAATTTATAATTTTCAAGTAGGCTGTTTGCTCACTAACCCCTTTGTTCGCAAAATATTCTTGCATTGGGCGTGTGAAAAAAAAACAAAAAAAAAACCTGCGCGCCTTTTCTCATCATGATTATCATTTTGTTTTTGTCGTATTTGTTGCTGTGTGGTAAATTACTTTGTATTTTCCTCGCAAATGTGTTGAAAAACGTCATATGAAACTCGTGAGCTCTTACTTATTGCACACTCGGCTGAGTTACGCCCTTGCCTGTGGCTCGGACTGCAACCCACAGCCTTGTGTGCAATAAGCAACCTAAGCTAACTTGTATACATTAAGACACGTTGGTAATGAACACGAGTAGCTAAACGTGGCTAAACCACTGAAAGACAACCCAAGAAAAGCCGCCAAAATAATCATCTAAATATAAATATCATTCTCAAAAGTTACTCATGAAGAAAGTCGTTCCGTTGGCGGAATAAAGCGAGCTTTTGTATGCAAATCACTATTTCTATTGTGCTGACTGCTTATAAACTGCGTCCAGACTGCGGACTGTATTCAACTCGACACCCTTCTCCAACTTTTAAGCGCAATAGCTTTAAGTACTTAAATTATACTGCTTATTACTCAGTTATGTAGTTAAAAATTACCACCCCTTGCCACCTAGGTACAAATAGGTGTGATTACTGTTACTTATTCCGCACTTGCGCCAAGTAATTTAAGTATTGTCGTACAAATAAACGAAGAATAAGCTTATACGTATTATAAGTTATATTATAAGTGTCAATTTTCTAAACAAACTTATATTATTTGTTATTCTAAATATAGTTATTCTAAAATAACCAAAAAGTTTATTTAGAAATATGACGCTTTGAACGTCAAACGTAAGAATTATTATTGCTAAGCAATATTTTGGTTAAACTAGGTATAAACATATTCTTCGTTTATTTGTACGGCAGTTCAAGTATAGAAACTGAAAATAATGGAAGTATTTCCGAAATGAGGAAAGCAGTTAAAAATGTCAAGAGCAGCACAGTTGAAGCGTTACGAGATATTAACTTTTATAGACTTTTCAAAAACATTACAACAAATAAAAATTTACAAGCTATTTATCTGAGGACCTCTTGTGTTAACCATCATGTTTCTACAAAAAATACATACATACTTAAAAAGAACAATAACTTACAATAGAGCGGCCTGGAAAAATTGCTTGTTAAAAACTGGTACTGATATTACAAAAAATCTATAAAGTATACTTTTAAAAGGTTGGTAAAACTGCTAGCAACAGCAAAGAAAATATGAGAATAGAGTAAGCTGGAAAATTCCTGGTGCAGGTTTTCTTTTCATTTGCGATGTGTTTATAAAGAACTCGTACAGAAATGTTAGACTAAGTAATAAGATTCTTGAATAAGTACCTACCTACCCTTAATAAAAATATTAAATCTCTAAATATATAATTACTAAACTAGGTCGTCCTACAAAGATATTTTGGTGTTCTACACTTAGGTAAGTAGGTAAGGTAGTACTCGCAGGAAAATACTAACGTTTCGCAAAGTTATTTGAACTTGAGTCTGGTAATCATGTATTGTGTGTTGTATTTATATTTCGTCATATTTATTCATGCCAGAGAAAAAGAGGTATCGTTTTCTAACATTTCCAGAACGGTTTGACTAATTTAGATGCGGTTTTTAGAGTAGATAATAAGTATGAGTTGAGGAAGGCAACTGTCAAAATGGCGCAGCGTACGCTTGTTCCACGAGAGCGATGAAAACAAAGGACTTTTACTTTAAAAAAATCGTGTTTTTAACTTTAAAATGATTAAATTCTGTGTAATAGGCTTTAAAAATGTTAGCACTTACAAATTTTCTAAAAATCTGGATATAGAAAAAAATTATAAATTCTGTAAGAATAAAAACGTCTTAATTTGGCTTTCAATTCCGGCATTTGCATTGTAAAATAGTATTTTATATCCATTTTGGGTCCATGGGTCTTTTTCGGTAAAAAAATACCACAAAATAAATACCAGCCCCCCTACTCAAATGGCTAACATTCTATTCGTTTGAACGCTACGCTTACTATTAAAACTTTAAAATAAGCAGTAAACTATAAAATTACGTGCCGTAAGCTTGACAATTCCATACAATACATCGAAGTCTGTGATTTACGTAAGTTTGCGACATGTGATTTAATCACATATTGCTCATATTGCTCATATTTAAACTTTAAAAGTAAGCGTAGCGTTCAAACGAATAGAAAGTTGGCCATTTGAGTAGGGGGGCTGTTTTCCCATACATTTTGTTCTGAACGTCTACTGTCTTAGGAACAAGCGTACGCAGCGAAATCTACAATTAGCTTTGCGTTGCCAACCCCAAGCAAAATTTAAATTTAGAAAAAACCCACGACGGTTAAAATTGTTACTCTTAATTTAAAAGCGAGTAATAGTACATTATGAGACAAGTTAGCTGAGGTTGCTCATTGCACACAAGGCTGTAGGTTGCAGCCCGAGCCGCAGGCGAGGGCGTAACTTAGCCGAGTGTGCAATAAGCAAGAGCTCACGAGTTTCATACGACGTTTTTCAACACATTTGCGAGGAAAAAACAAAGTAATTTACTTACTTACACAACAACAAATACCACAAAAACAAAATACGATAATTATGATTGGAAAAGGCGCGCAGGTTATTTTTGTTTTTTTCACACACCCAATGCAAGAATATTTTGCGAACAAAGGGGAGAGTGAGCATACAGCCTACTTCGAAATTATAATTTTAAGCGGCATAAAACGCAAATATTTTAATATTTTATAGCAAAATATTGTGAATTATGGATAATTTGATTATAATAAATATTTGTTTAATTTTATAAAGGACTTACATATTTATTCATTCCGAAAATGTATATGGATTTTCAGCGGCATAGAACCTCGTTGTTGTTACTAAAAAAATTACTGTAGGTATTACCCGGTTAAATTGGGAATGCTCTGTATACTCGCATAGAACTTGCATTAAGGTACTAATTTAACTTTGTAGGGTTAATTCTATAACCAACTAGTGTTTTATATACCTATATTATTGCACGCGTTTGTTATAGCTCGGTTTATGGCCCTAAAAGCGATGTATCAGGGCTCACTTTACGAGCAAGTGTGTTGAAAAATATTTTTTTACGATAATCCCCCGACTAAAAGTAATGTAGGTAGGTACTATACAAACATACGTATTAATCCACAGAAAAATCCGTTGAGGGCTGTCATTGCAATCTCTCTAAACCAACTATTAACATAATAATCACAACTGCAAACAAAATATTAGTTTATTTCGGGGCAGGTAATGGCAGCCCCGACGAATTCTAAACCGCGGGTTTTTTCAATTTTTTTTTTTTGCTTAGAGATATTTATAAAAAATAACGCCAGCCAAGCACACCCTGTCTACGTAGGCACATAAAATGAACTATTACCGTATTCTTTGTCTACTATGGACGCTTTGAACACTAGATCTTACGTCGGAATGACGTAAACCACATCTCGATAGACAAACTTTTTCTTATCTGTTATCTGTCATGCAACGCCTGCATAAATATCATTAGTTTATCACGCTCGTGTGACTT
This sequence comes from Agriphila geniculea, assembly GCA_943789525.1. Taxonomy (NCBI): domain Eukaryota; kingdom Metazoa; phylum Arthropoda; class Insecta; order Lepidoptera; family Crambidae; genus Agriphila; species Agriphila geniculea. The sequence goes on along the minus strand of OX038869.1, from coordinate 41,933,522 downwards.
CCAGAATAGGTCAGCAGTAATAAGAGTGGATTCGGGGGGCAGGGGAGCAGGAAGCCGCCTGCCACGCAGCGGCGACTCACAGACTGTTCTTATTAATTTACTTATCTGTTTTTTCAACAAAAGACGTGCCCTCATTTTTCCTCGTTTGTTTATCTATAATTAGTAACGATAATATTGCAACTTCCATGCACGAATGTACAAAAACACTACCCATGTTCAAGTCGCTCGTTTGGTCGCCGGCCTAGAGTCACCCATATTCTTCGTCGCTCTTCGACCGGTCGACAGTGCGTTTTGGCCACAGACATATATTTCTGTGGTTTTGGCTCTAAATGTTATAAGTAGGTAGTGTCAGTGCCTCTAAGTTTATCTAATTTTTTAGCAATTTTGCCGCTGAATGCAGCTCTCTCGCTCGCACATTTCATGTTTTCTCAAGATTTCTTAAAACTGAGCGCGTAATTGAAAAATGTGTGTCGGCCACTTTTCGAAATTAAGATCACAGAAATTTTAAAATATATTTCAGTTTTTTGTTGCTAAACTTAGAATAATATAGAAACCGTGTCCTTGTATGCAAAGTGAGGCAACTAATACCAAGCCAGAATGGCTTAGTATTCAGATTTATATCCTTCATACGTTACCTAATGGTAATTAAAACCCAATAATATAGTAACTAATCTAATAAATAAAGGAAAATTGAAACTGTTTTGTATTTATTCGATATGATTAGGTGATAATGGAGAATGAAAATCTGAAAAAGTCGCTATTTTGGCTGTTTTAGTTGCCTCACTTTTGACAGTGCGCTTTGTAGAGAACTATCGTTCTAGATCAGCGATTCTTAACCTCGGGTCGCGACCCAAATTCGGGTCGCGAGAGGTATTGAGTTGGGTCGCGGGCCCCCAAACGACTTTAAAAAGTGATAAAATTTTACGATTATAATTTTGAATATTTTTATAATTTTTGATTGGTCCATCGATTTCATTACAGAAAGTAGGTCTCAAATTTATGATTACTCACTAAAGGCAACAACAACAAAGACTAAAGGCTGTCAGAGGCGTGCACTCCATCGAGGTCGAATCCTACTTACTATCGTAAATTCCCTTTTAGCGACAAAATCGCCATGGTGGCAAAACATAATCACAATAACTTGGCAATATCTCGCCGAAATTTCATCGCTCGCTACCATGTGCCGTTTAAGATTTGGCCAATGTAAAATCCAGGGCGGCCCTAGGGCAGTGCAAGCGGTGCGACTGCACTGGGAGCCCTCGTGTGTGGGGCCCACCGAAAACGCCTTACCAGTCCAGTCGACTATCATCGTATTATTGCCTGGTGACGAGCGCCGACGCGACGAATAAAACTGACTAAAATCGCACTGCGCGGCCATTTTTTTAGTATTAACAAGCAAAATTTGTGGATGAAACTGACTAGAAATCGCGCTGCGCGGCCATGTTTTTCTATAAACAAGCGAGATTACAAGTAGATGAAACTGAATAAAAATCGCGCTGCGCGGCCATTTTTTGCTATAAACAAGCAAGGTTACAAGATTAGTAGATGAAAATTACTAAAAAGAGCGCTGCGCGGCCATTTTTTTTTCTATAAACAAGCGAGATTACAATATTAGTTTAGTAGATGAAACTGATCAAAAATCGCGCTGCGCGGCTGTTTTTTACTTACTATAAACTAGCAAGGTTACAAGATTAGTAGATGAAACTGACTAAAAATGGCGCTGCGCGGCCGTTTTTTAACCAACAGGCAAAATTGAAAATCTTGGAATCGCAGAAAGGGGGCACCCGTAGAAATGTCGCCCAGGACCAGGTAGTGCTAAAACCGGCACTGCCTTTACGTCTTCACTACTGAACTGATCATGAAATTTGCATACATGTTGTCAGGGGTACAGAAAAGGGACATTCAGTTCCCGAGGGATAGCAAAAAACTGTCCACGCAGACAAGTCGCGGGTAGTCACTAGTAAAAAATAAATAACATGTCATTTTAGTAACTGTCACTGCAAAAGAAAAAAAAATATTAGGATAAGGGTCGCGGATTTCAAATATATTTCTACTTTGGGTCGCCAGCCAAAAAAGGTTAAGAACCACTGTTCTAGATGTTATTATTCTAAATTGCTAAAGTACAAAAACTTGTCGTTTCTAACAGATATTTGAACTAGCAAATACGATAACTTCTTGTACTTCAGCAACTCGAAACTTAAATATTTGTTGAAATGCCGTAATCCTATATTGCGAAAAGTAGCTGAGACACATTTTTCAGTTATGCACACAGATTTAAGAAATCTTGTTAAAACATGAAATGTGCGAGCGAGAGAGTGGCAGACAGCGGCAAAATCGCTACGGGCTCTTAAAACGTGGCCCGATCCTGGATTCGCTCCTGAACAGTAATTGTATAGAGTACGCGAATTACCATAGTACTCTATTTAATGCAGTTAATACCTGACGAGGGTAATTTGCAATCAGGGCTGGACGGCACGGAAATAAACTTGATCTACCTAACTATGGACGAGCCCATGGACACGTAGCGGTTAATTGATTAATTGAAATCCGGTCATCGGGACACAGAATTTCATCCCAAATTCCAAAATGTGTTTTTTACTAATCTGGGGTGCCTACCTACCTACATAAGTTTTGTAAAAGTTTTTGCTATTACTAGTAAGTACCTAGTAGTAGTAGACTCTACTGTGTAGTCGACTCTGTCCCAAACTCACTGTAGGGCTGGTTTACAAATTTAAAGTCGCGCAGCGAGCTATGGAAAGGGCTATGCTCGGAGTTTCTCTGAGAGATCGGGTCTGGAACGAGGTGATCCGACAGAGAACTAAAGTTATCGACATAGCCCACCGGATTTGCAAGCTGAAGTGGCAGTGGGCCGGCCATATTAGCCGTAGAACCGATGGCCGCTGGGGCAGACGAGTTATTGAGTGGAGACCGCGTATCGGCAAACGTAGTGTGGGACGCCCTCAGACAAGGTAGAGCGACGATCGTCGCAAGGTGGCTGGCGTAAACTGGATGAGTATAGCCGTGGATCGTGCTCAGTGGCGTGCACTCGGAGAGGCCTATGTTCAGAAGTAGACGATGATAAGCTGATGATGATGATGATGAGAGTCCTAAACTTAGAAAAGCTTGTACTATGGCGTGACGAATAAGTAACGATTACTTTTACCTATAATTAACAATATAAACATCAGGCGCGGGTATAAATACTATAATGCTCATCACACGAACTACCTCACCTACCCCTGCCAGAATCACAACCCGAGACCATTGTCAGAGATACAAGTAAAGAATCTGGATTGGAACCTATAGAATGACTTTATAATTTTATTTGTGAGGCATAACACCACGTATTTGTGATTGCAATGTCAAAGTACATCTTGTATACTTTCTTACTTCTGCCGTACAATTCCGTACAAATAAACGAAGAATTCCGTACAAATTAACTTTAGTTATTCAAGTGTAAACACACTTGAATACCTAAAGTTTAGGAATATGACACTTTGAGACGTCAAACGTAACCCCTCGTTTTCACCAAGTATTGGTATTGGTGATGGGCTCTTTTCTCCGCATTTAGACTCCCATTTGGTCCGTTATGCGTGAACACAGCATGGTGTGACTAGTCAAGCCATCCCAGCTCCTTCCAGAAGCGCAGAAGCCTCCTGTATTGTATGTACTTGTATTATACCTTCACCAAGGTATAATACAAGTATAATACATGTTTTATGCAATTGTTTTGTTTTTGGTTCTCATTCATATACATGTATAAAACATGTTGTAGGGTGAAATGCCCTAAATTCGGACACGTCAGCAATTTTTGGAATTCAATCTCAAATACTTATACTAAAATGGAACTTCAGCTTTGTAGTTTTTGTTATTTACGATTGCTACATAATTGCTCTTTATAATAATAGTAAGAAAATCAAGGAAACAATAATAGTAAAATTATGAAAAAGGAAAATATGACGAATGACCCAATTTTCCTAAATTCGGACACCGCTGCCCTTATTTCGGACGATTTTTTCCCTAAATTCAGACAAGGTAAAATAAACACATTAGTTAAGAACTTTAAGTGTTTTATTGACATTTAGATCAAATAATTAACATAATTATTATTCCAATCAACATTAATCATAAATTAGGCATAACAAAAATCAACGAAAAATAAGCTTAGTTAAAAAAAAAACATATCAACTCTAATACTTTAATGTTCCTATTTACTATATTTATCAATATTTATAATTTTAGACTTATTAAAAATAAAAAAAATCTTGTTGGTTGTGTATATTGTTCTTTGTATGAGTATAACGATGATCGTATCAAAATTATTAATGTTTATAAAAAACATATTTTATCAAAAAATAATAAACATACAGTCATTCTAGTACTATTTTTATCAGTAAAAAATGTAATAATTATTATTATTATTATTTGGAAATTTATAGATTTTATTCAGGAGTTTTTCGTTAATATTTATTAGGTATTAATATTACATTGATTATCAATAAATATTATAATTTAAAAATTTAACTATGTAATTTATTTGATTTTAATTTATATAAATAATTTAATTCAAATCTTGATTTGTAGTATCAAATATATAAATTAAATTCATTTGAAGTTATTGAAAAGTTTTTAATTTGTTTAATTAGTTTTATTTTTATTTGATTAAGATTAATATTTTTTTTATTTATAACTTATTTTATTTTCATTTAATAAGTATTATAATAAGAATTTTATTAGATTAGTTGGATGTCTTTATTATTTATAATATATTTTGTTTTATTAATATAATGTATATTTTTCTGTAGTAATTTATTATAGATCGAGATAAGTATATAAGATCCGAGTTAAATTTAAATAGTTTTATTTTATTAGTATTATTATTTGTTTCTTTCAATATACTTATTAATTATTAATCATAATAGAATTAGACTTTTATTAGGTTTGACCGGTGTCCGAATATAATCATGGCTACTCTATTTTCGGACATCCTTTCAAAAAGCGTCCGAATTTAGATTTTTGACTAGTTTTTTAATCCTAATTTCGGACGAGATTTTATTAATTAATGAATAAAAATTTATGAAAAAATACCACTTCAGATCATTCTTTGGTTAAGGTTCTATCATATATAAACGCCAATGGTTCGAGAAATCAGTATAAGTATTTAAAATCACATATTCCAGAACCTGCTCTTAACTAGAATTTGACTCCAAAATGGGACAATTTGTAGCACAACGACGTGGGTCACTGGTCAGATCGCTACTGAGTGCAAACCAGATGACTGCTTACCGCCATTTTTACAATTCTTAATGACTGATAAATAAGGGTTATTTTCATACAACAACCCTCAAGAATAGCGCATACCCACACAGTTTATTTTATATTTTGTTTGAAGTGTCCGAATTTAGGAGGTGTCCGAATTTAGTTTACAACAAATATTCTACAAATTTTGGTATGAGACTAGTATTTAACATGTTTCTTGGTGAAAACGAGGGGTAAGAAGGCTTTTGCAAAACTTATTCTTAATTTATTTGTAACAGCAGATAAAGTAGAGAGGTAGAAAAAAGCCCCCTGTTACGACTTTATTATAGAGTGCACGATTTTTATGTCTGTGGTTTGCGTGATTGTGACATGATGACAATTGGATGACAATACGACATTTCACTTCCAAAGAGCCATCCATCTCCCTCATCGCCCAAGTAAAGAAAGGAACAGGTGTCAGAGATTTGTTCGTGATTATTTCATCTCGTGATATTTTGTTCCTTTTGATTGATAGGTGAACGATATCGGAGGAAGGCTTCTCGACACAGGTGTTTCCAAACCAAATTGCCCGTAAACTCCCTGTCTGTCGGGCAATAAACACAAGTCCTCGGTGTACGTAAACGATAAGTAGGTACTTGGTTGCCTATAGCTTTATATCATACTGTTCCAAAATTTTCTTACTAACCTTATGACCTAGTAATTCCTAATTAACCTAGTTATTATCCACTTGGACTACAGAAATAAAGAGTTGAATACTAGCTTTACCAAAATATTCAAGGATTTGTAGCAAAAAAAAAACGAAAATTATTCAACCCGACGCTATTTAATTTTATTCCATATTTTAGGAAGTACTAGTTAGTATTGCTAATCAGGCGGAAGTAGGCCATCAGCTATCAACTTCTGTCTCTTGGCCTCCTCTCTTGCTCTTTTCTCTGCATCTTTCTTTTCCTGTTCCTCTCTTTCTTCTTGAGCCTTCTTTATAGCCATCTCAGCCAAAGTCTTCTGATCCAATTTAAAGAAGTTAATAGGTTCTTTTATGTATTTGTCATCTTTGTTATTCATGTTTTCAATGAACTTTGTGTATAAAAACGATCCATCTTCTACATTATACGTTTTATCTTTAATAGCTAGACGTAACCAATCCATGAACTCTATGTCTGTTAGCGATTCGCCCCACGTAAATAGTTCTTCTTTGAGCACTTCCATTTCAGCTATGCCTGTCTCATCATCATCATGGGCTAAAGCAGCAAAGGCTTTCGTCACTGCCAGTTCAAAGTCATCGCCCCAGTTCATCTTAGCTTCTATCATTAAGTACCATTCATGTAACTCCACAGTGTCCACCAAATCGTCTTCAAGGAACATTGTAAACAGTTGGTTAACCTCTGCTGTCTTAGGATTGAATCCTAATTTCCTCAACATCAACGGGATTACATCTAAGGGAATCTGTAAAAACAATTTAGGCATTGTTTAGAGACAATTTCCTATTGAGATCTAGTACAGTGTATTGTTGTTCTATCTTAGTTCACATTGTTTAGTTTGCACGCTCTTGTATTACGTACACTAAATAATGTGAATGTGCACGCCTAACGACATTCATGGCCTTCGTGAGATAGTACAATTGTAGTAGCATATAATTAATTATTGCTAGTAGTTGCAACAAAGCTTGCTCTCATACATATCTGGTCTTAATGTAAGTTGAACATGACGACAGGTCGACGTCTCATATTTATAGGTAAAGTAGGTAGAATTGGACAAGTTTGCTTTAGTTAGGTAAACTAAGTACCTTATCTATATTTTCCTCATCATGTGCTTTGAACATCTCCTTAAACTTAGCTATGTCTTCATTCGTAAAGCAGGCTGGTGGAGGAGGTATTTTCTTAGGTTTAGGAGGAGGGCCCATGGCTTTACCACCTTTACCAGCTGCTGCCGGTGGGCCCTTCTCGCCTTTTTTCCCCCCTTTTTTGGGCGGCATATTGAAGATCACCAAATTTTTTTATAGGCACTGTTTTTTTTGTCAATTTAAGGTAGGTATTTATACTAGTTAGATCTATTGCTGTTGGATCATATTATGAGTTTCAAGATCGGGTTGCTTTTTTAATTTATATTATTATTTGCATCTTTTTTGATCTGACATTGGTTGTTCGTCTATGTTACTGATAAATTATTGGTTATTGACATAGAAACGTTTTTGACGTTTGCCACATGTTTTTTTTGTTATAGAGAAATAGGTAGGCTATTATGTGTTTATGACATTCACAGGGTCGCATACACTGACGTTCATTATACAATGTATAATGGAAGTCGCATATGTATTGTCAAATATTTGCTGTAAACGACGAAAACTTGTGAAAATGAACTACCAGAATAAAAGCACAAAACAACTTAGAACAAACGAAAAGCGCGGGTACCTACACTACTACATGCACAGCTTTTTATACAGTACGAGGCAAACATCTTGACAACTTTTTCGACGGAGTGGGGATAAGTTCGCGCATGTGTACTTGTGAGCGACCAATAACGCGCGCCCCTCTCCCGCCGCCCGCATACGGCGTACCTCACCCGCATACCCAAAATACGCGTTTCGCGCAATCCCCACCCGATTTTAAGATCTTTGCCTCGTACTGTACACGCGGGAAGGTGCACCGGTGCCCGCTGTGATCGTTGTGTTGGCCCCCACCCAATGGGGGGCGAGTTTTGTAAAAATGACATCACCAAATATTTTTGAAGTGAAAACTTCTTTCCCGGCGTTGTACGCTTTTTTGTAAAGAGGAAAAAATCTTAAACTCGCGTCAGTCAGTCAGGATCACGTGACCCTGATCGAAAATTCGTAAAACGGATGTGACGGATGGAGAGTAGACAGCCGGCGGCGGAAGTATCCCCCTCTCTTGAAAATGGTGGCGCGTCATTTCAAGACGTAAACACTGTGTCACCATAGCAACGCGCTAATTTTTTAATTCAATGTCAAAACGCTAGATTTTCTGTCAAGCTATGGATAAGACATTCTTCGTCCAAGCATTCGTACAATACTGTTCTGTATTCATAAATTCAAATGCAGAGTAAATTCGTAAGATGGCAATTCGTGCAAAATTATTCCCTAACCATTCCAAAATATCAAAAATGCACAACATTAATATTCAAGTTTTCACTCTGCCGGCACTCCCGAAGTGCAACCCAATTTTTTTTAGCTTGCAGATTTGCAGATAGATGCATTGAATTCCGAACTTATCCTTATAGGTACTTCAACTTATCCTGGTCAAGTAGCAGACCAAAATCTAGCAAAAAAGATCACCACGAAACTATAGTGCCTTAAACTGATGCTACTGCTAACCTTATGTTAATAATAAACTTAATTTATGATTACGGCAATTTCATTTTCATACATTTTCCATGGTTCTTGAACTAAGTTTGTATAATTACGTATATTGTGATGGACGAACAACAACGCAGTAAAAGGTGTAAGTAGAGTAGGTACTTATAGTAGGTAGTTAAATGATATGCTATGCTTTTAACTTTATAGGATTTCTGTGAAAACCACTATCAGAAAATTGCATAGCTATGAAATTACTTCTACAGCTCAATTTTGCAAATACGACGCATCCCAATGGTAAAAGAGGAAATGTTGTTGTTATTTTGATTGAACCTACATTTCTACTTGGTACCTACCTACCTACCCCCATTACCGAGATTCAATAGATCAACTGGCTTGATAGCGTTGTTGGAATACGACCACAGAATAGATATAACTGAATGGTTTCATCCTAGATAAGCAAGAAACTTGCATCCGATCCGAAATGCTTTTGTAGATACCTATACAACATTGAGTGTTCTACTACCAATGAAACATTTTGGCCAAACAGACATGGGTCGAAAAACGACAAAAAATTACCTAATTTCTTATACCTCAGTGCTTCCCCGACAATGTCTTTTTCTGTCTATGGGTACTCACTTAGGTTCACGAACCACCGCGCTCCGCGAACGTACCAATAAAATGTTTAAAATCCTGTGTTGCAACAGTGCGGCATAGTGTGTACGCCAGCGAACGCGTTTGCGAACCTTTCGTACAAGTACAAACTATAACCAAAGTGAAAATACAAAGTTTTGCAATGGCGCATAGTTCTAGGTTCGCGGTGCGCGGAGGTTCGCGAACCTAAGTGGGTACCCACTACCCACCCTATAGTTAATAGCGAACCGTTACCACAGAATATAATACGATTAGTACGTGCCGTTACTTTTAACAAAATTAGAGCCTACCTAGATATTGTCCTTTATTTCCTGAATAGTAGGTATGAACGTCTATACAAAAAAAATTTGGGAGTTACAAGGCCTTATAAAGTTTGGGCGCATGTTGGAAACTGATCTGTAGGCTGTTCTTAACTAATATTGAGCTGGGCCAAACTATCCTTACATATGAATCCAAACGGCGGCGGGTTGAAGTAGCGTTCCGCCCGGCTTCATTCTAAAAATTATAACTGTCCCGGTTTAGCTAATAGGTCAAGTGTGGTGTCAATTTCAGATAAATCAATAACGTTGAATTCATTTCTAGTATAAAAAAATGCAATTAATGTAACAGTTTCTGAAAAATTGCTCAATAACCAAAATATTCAATACATATTTTTACTTTTAATCACTGTAAACATTAAACTGGTGCATTTATTTCCAAACAAAAAATATGTTATCAAAGCCTATTTAATGCAAATTTGAAATACTATAATTTTTAAGTACCTTTACACATAATAACTAGAGGAAAAAAAAATTTACGTCGCGCGACAATAGCCTAGAGTTCACTTTCGAAATAAATTACCAACTTTGACTAGCTATGTCTCTGCAGTCAATGGACATAGACTACTCGAGTTAGGCTCAAATTGTAGCAAATGTTGTTAGCTTTACAAAAGTATAGGACAAATTAACCTGAAGAGTTATGAATCTCCATATAAATTAATCATGGGCGTTACAAGTCCTGATAAAATTTGGCCACATGATGAAAACAGTTCTGTAGACTGTTCATAACTAGTGTTAAGCAGGGCCAAACTGTCCTTACAAAAGAATCCATATGGCGGCTTCTTATGATATTTTTTTTTGTCGAACAAATTATTATTTTTAAGATAACTCAAAAATAATAAGTGCTCTACAAAATCTTTATATAGCAAATATGTTACAAATAAATTTATCTATTACTTTGCTTCTTATAAATTTTTTGATAAATCTAATAGTTTATAAGATAAAATGATTTACAATATGGCGTTTCTTTTTGAAACGATAAAAAAGAAACGCCATATTGTAAATCAGTTTATCTCATGAACTATTAGATTTATCAAAAATTTTATGAGAAGCAAAGTCATAGATAAATTTATTTGTAACATAATTGTTTTATTAAGTTTTTGTGGAGCACTTATTATTTTTGAGTTATCTTAAAAATAATAATTTCTTCGACAAAAAGATAAGTCATAAGTAGCCGCCATTTGGATTCTTTTGTAAGGACAGTTTGGCCCTGCTCAACACTAGTTATGAACAGTCTACAGAACTGTTTTCATCATGTGGCCAAATTTTATCAGGACTTGTAACACCCATGATTAATTTATATGGAGATTCATAACTCTGCGGGTTAATTTGTTCTATACTTCTGTAAAGCTAACAGCATTTGCTACAATTTGAGCCTAACCCGAGTAGTCTCAGTCCATTGATTGCAGAGACATAGCTAGTCAAAGTTGGTAATTTATTTCGAAAGTGAACTCTAGGCTCTCGGCGCGCGACGTTTAAATATTTTTTCCGCTATTTATGGTTTGTAAAGGTACTTCAAAGTTGTATTATTTCAAATCTGCATTAAATAGGCATCGATAACGTATTTTTTGTTTGGAAATAAATGCATCAGTTTAATGTTGACGGTGACTAAAAGTAAAAAAAAGTAGTTGAATATTTTGGTTATTGAGCAATTTTTCAGAAACTGCTACATAAATTGCATTTTTTTATACTAGAAATGAATTCTACGTTATTGATTTATCTGAAATTGATACCACACTTGACCTATAAGCTAAACCGGGACAGTTATAATTTTTAGAATGAAGCCGGGCGGAACGCTACTTCAACCCGCCGCCGTTTGGATTCATATGTAAGGATAGTTTGGCCCAGCTCAATATTAGTTAAGAACAGCCTACAGACCAGTTTCCATTATGCGGCGAAACTTTATCACGCCTTGTAACTCCCAATTTTTTTTTGTATAGACGTTCATACCTACTAGAAGGTGTAATCTATAATCTACTACGACAGCTACTCCACGACTACGATCTACGACCGTCGTAGATCGTAGACGTAGAATAGATACAATACGACAGTTATTCTACGACTACGATCTACGAGTCTACGACTGTCGTAGATCGTAATCGTAGAATCGCCTACGACGCTCAAATACCTATGTAAGTTGCATTTTAATACCTGTGTCCGTGTTTAATACCTTATGAAACTAAAATAAACTGCTTTTTAAGGATAAATAAGTATAAAATAAATAAGTATGTACTCTTTTTATGCCGCGTACTTTATTCTTGTTCTATCTAATTCAAAAAATACTTTATTTGTCTGAAAAAAGTTGGCAAACCTACCCTAGGAAGGAAGACCAAAACTTTGTCGTTTTTCGAACCCATGCTTCGCCATGTCTCTTTGGTAAAAATGTTTATGTAAAAAAACGAATTTAAAAACCGTTTTAATTAAGTCCGCCAATTATATTTTCATATACCTACAATTAAGTAATATGTAAGTATAAATAAATAAAAATAACGGTGTTTATCCTCTAGCTAAGCCCTACTAGATAAGGTATAAACATCGAGTAGGTAGGTAAGTACGAGTACCTACCTAATACTTGTTTTGCATTATGGCATACCTACACCACACCATGACACACAACCATCATGGTTAAAATGGGTACTGTCTGAGTAAACTTTGGAATAGTTAAACATCAAAATAGTGTATTCAAGTGGATTGGTTTTGTGGGTTTGATTATGAGCATGTATTATTGCGGCTGCAGTGTATATTCAACTGTAAAACATCTATTTCGGACATTTCACCTGCTACCCAATAATTTGTTCATTACCCTTCGAGGAAATAAATGTTACTGCCACACGATTGAATTGAGGAACCGAAACGATCTCCCATGTTTGCCAATAAATGCAGCCACGTTACTGCAAGCTAGTGCATGCAAACAAGAGCGCCCTCTACACTGGTCAAAGTTTACAGCCTGATTGCAAAATGGCCGCCACCCGGTCACTATTTTCCGGGTCATTTGGCTACAAGTAAACTGTTTGTGTTTGCGGTTTGATATTCGGCTGTTTATTGTAATTGCAATGACGGTTTAAAACGTTGTTTCCAATTTAGGAGCTAGGTACCGGAGAATTCGAAATGTTCAAATATGTGGGTAGGTAGTTATTACTACAACAGTGGCCCTACCATGAGTTGATACAAACTGTTTACGTTACAGTAAACTATCGGATATACTGCTCACAGTCAATACGAGTGAAAGAGAGAAAACGATAGTTTACTGTAACGTAAACAGTTTGCAACTACCCACCAATCCGCATTGGGCCCGCGTGGTGGGTTATGGCCCGTCCTCCTTATCCACCCATAAGGAAGGCCTGTGCCCTAGCAGTGGGGACATCAAAAATGGCTGATGGACAAACAGTTTGCAACAACTCATGGTAGGGCCACAGAACAGATTAGTTACTGTACAATACAACATGTTTTGTAATTTGACCGTCTGTTGTCCAGAATAAAATAAATAAATAATAAAATAAAAATAAATACTTAGGTTTTATAATTTTAATATTATTTATTCTGTGGTAATGTATAATGTTTTTATGAATCCTTACTAATATTATAAATGTGAAAGTCCGTTTGTTTGTTTGTTTGTTTGTTTGTTTGTTACGCCTTCACGTCTTAACTACTAAACCGATCATCATGAAATTTTGCATACACGTTGTCAGGGGTACAGAGAAGGACATAGGCTACCTTTTATCCCGAAAAAAAAGTATTGTTCCCGAGGGATAGCAAAATACTTTTCCACGCAGACGAAGTCGCGGGCGGCCGCTAGTAAGGTTTTCACTTCTCATGCTCGTAAAGTTCGTCTTTATGTTGGGTATAGGCTGCATAAAATCGCTTTTTATGCTCTAGTGCATAAAGTAAAATCTTCGTCTAAGTCTCAGACTTTAAGACAAAGGTCGTCAGGTAAACAGCCACACACGCAATTTAACTTCGTTAAATTAACTTGTTATTTCATTGTTTCTTCATTGTTTGTTGTGTTATACTTAATACTTTTTTATTTTTGAAAATGGGTATCAATTTTATTGAAAGACATTGATAAAAAAAAATTTTTTCAATTTTTGGATATGGGTATCAAATGAAAGGCCTTGATGAGCACATTCCAAAATTATATTTTTTTAAATAAAAAAATGAGTTTTTTTTTCAATTTTTGGATATGGGTATCAAATGAAAGGCCTTGATGAGCACATTCCAAAATTATATTTTTTTATTAAAAAAATGAGTTTTTTTTCAATTTTTGAATATGGGTATCAAATGAAAGGCCTTGATGAGCACATTCCAAAATTATATTTTTTTTATAAAAAAACGTTTTTTTTTTTTCATTTTTTGAATATGGGTATCAGATGAAAGGCCTTGATGAGGACATTCCAAAAATATATATTTTGTCACAAAAAAATAAGAAAAAAATTATTTTTTTCAATTATTGAGTATGGGTATCAAATGAAAGGTCTTGATGAGCACATTCCAAAAATATAGAATTTGTCACTAAAATTTAAGTTTTTTTTTAGATTTTTACATTATTGGTGTTTAATTTCCTCACAATCGAAGTGAAAAGCAGAGTGTATAACTCGTACATAAAACCCATTTTATGCACTTGTTGTACAATCTACTATTATAAATCAACTGCCGCCCACGACTTCGTCCGCGTGGAAAGGTTTTATGCTATCCCTCGGGAACAATAGGTACTTTTTTTCGGGATGAAAGGTACCCTATGTCCTTCTCTGTAGCCCTGACAACGTGTATGCAAAATTTCATGATGATCGGTTCAGTAGTTAAGACGTGAAGGCGTAACAAACAAAGAAACGGACTTTCGCATTTATAATATTAGTAAGGATTGAAACTTACTAACAATTAAGAACTAACTAACTAAAATTTTATTTTGTTTGCTTTGAAATAACTTTTAGATTTCAAAAGGTTTTGTTACTAACTACTTTTTTTGTATACTTTAATGGAACTATAAGTTTTTTTTGGATCCATTTAACATTGCAAAATAATTGTAAGTATAATGTTCTGTATGACCGTTTGTTTCCTTAATAAATAAATAAACTATACTGTTTTTGTTTTGTCAGTCTGCTAATGTTTTGGTCAAAATCGTAGTTCAATGGTGTTCTAATGTTATAATGTTTTTAACACAGTTCTTGTTTCTTAAAACCTCGAAGCCAGTGGTTCCTAACCTTTTCAATATTGTTACCCATAACACCTAGTAGGGAAGCAGTTTTTACCCCCAGCGCTGGGGGGGGGGGGGGGGTTTGCCGCCGTATCACATTCACAGTGCATAGCAAATGGTGTCATTGAAGATTGAAGAAATGTTAGAACCATTGTGCCATCTCTCTATTCTACCACCTCTGTTACCCCCATAGAATAGCTGTTTTACCCCTGCGGGGATAATTACCCCCAGGTTAGGAACCAATACTCTAGCTTCTAAGCTAACCCAAAATCAAGACATTCTATACAAAATGCTTTCTATGGTTAAAAATTACTCTATGGCGGTCGATGAACTCAAAGATTTGTCTGGCAGAACAGAATGCGCCCAATGATTAGTGTAGGAATGAAGGTATGGTACTACGGAGATAGGGTAGCCACAGAGATGTGAATTATTTGAAATACATGTATTTAAAATACAAATACAAAATACAAAATACGTATTTGTATTTTGTATTTGAAATACTTTTTTTCAAAATGTGTTTTGTATTTTATTTGAAATACTTTTTATGAGGTATTTAGTATTTTTAAAATACAAATTACTTTTTTCTGTGTATTGGTATATGTATTCTGTGGTATAGGTATGTCATGTCAATGTCAAACAAAACAAAACAACCAATCACAGAGCTCGGTAATTTGTCATGACACTTCGTTTAATTTCAATCTATACCAATGGGTTCTAATGGGTGCATTTCAGCAGACTAATCGCTAAAGAGTTCTACTAGGCAGACGTGGGCCACGTATGCCGATCTGCGTATAATATTAAGGATGATCTCTTTGAACAAATGCTAGTGTTAAAAATCAGTGAAATAATATGAAGTTATTTTATACCATATTTTATTTATTTGACCAGTTTTAACACTAATATTTTTTAAAGCTACAAAGATCCCAAGTTAGAGTGTTTGTAAAAATTATTCTGCCGTTATTGACCCAATTTAAAAAAAAAATATGATACAGAAACGAAACTTGTTTCCAAGTATAGAGTCTGGCCAACGCGTCGTGTCATTTCAAACCCGCAACAAATTTAAAATTTTCTTTCTTTAGATATTATTATCATTAGGTTTGACTTATAATATGGCACCAAAAAAATGTATCCCAGTGAAAAAAAGTTATAACCTCCTTCAAAAACCTAAAAATAAAAACAAAAATCGTTTAAAATTGCTCTAAAAACCATGAAATAATATTGTAATCACAAATACGCATATAAATTTTAATAAAAAAACGTTTATTGAAGTCGGTTGGGGCTCGATGGAGGAAAACTTTTTTTATTCTAAAATCCCCACCCGACTTTATTAGACGTTTTTTTATTAAAATTGATATGTGTATTGTTGATTTTAATATTACTTCTTGCCTTTTAGAGCTATGTGAAGCTGTTTTTGTTTTTATTTTTAGGTTTTTGAAGGTTTTTCTTTTTTAAAGAAGCTTTTTTATTTTTAAATTTTTTGTGGTAAGTGTTTAAGCATGTAATATTTTTTAATTTTATATATTTACAAAATGCCCATAACTCAATTTCTAAATTAAGCTGTTTGTTTTTAAAGAGTTGTTGTGCTTTTGTAGTCCAAGTCTATTCCAGAACGTCGCAGACCATAACTTGATTTGTTTTGGATTGTCACAAATCTTCCAATATCACAATCACTATACATATCCTATTTGAGTTTGAGGAGTTCCCTTGAATATCTTCGAAGTCCAAGGTCCAATGTCAATTAAATTAAAAGGATACTTAAGGGTATCCCTTTTCCAACCAAAAATCGGTTCATAATAACCAAGTCGTCAAGGTGGTTAACGCAAAATCGTAGTATTTTCAGGATTATTTGAAAAGTACTGGAAAGTTTTAAAAAATACACATTATTTATATTTTATTTTATTCATTATTATTTATTTTAAGTTGATAGGTGGTATTATTAGCTTTCGAACAGAATTTTTGTTATAACTGTAGGACTTATAAATCCGAAGAAATTTATATTTTTCCGCAAGGTCATCTAAAAAAAAAAGTCAAATTTAAAATGGCGGCCATTCCGACAGGAGTGGGGATAGACCCCAACATGTGGGTGTTTTTACCGACTTCAAAAGGAGGGAGGTACTCAATTCGACCCGTTTTTTTTGTTTTTTTTTTTGTTTTTTGTATGTACACCGATTACTCGAAGACGGCTCAACCGATTGAAATGATTCAAACGTTATTACATTAGGTAAACTTCCAAGTTGGTCCCATTTTTTGAAATTTTGAAATCGGTTCAGTACTTTTCAAGTAATCTTGAAAAAAGTACGAAAATAGTATGATTTTGTGTGAACTACCTCGATGATCAGTCGTATAACTTCTTTGTTTATGAACTGAATAAGATAATTATTTTTTTTTGTTGGAAACGGGATATCTTAAGTGTAGTTTTTTAACCGACTTAAAAAAAGGAGGTTCTCAGTTTGACCCGCATGTATGTATGTTTCTCCGCGATTAACTCACGTTTGGCTGAGCCGAATTTTCTACCTAAATAATATACCTACACTACCTAATACAAAAGGTACCTACACTAAAAATAAAAATATAAAAAATTGTTTAAAAAAACAAAAAAACCGACTTCAAAAAACCTACCTCGAAAAAGCAAGAAATAATATTCGTAATAATAAAAACACGTCTATTGAAGTCGGGTGGGGCTTTTAGAATAAAAAAAGGAATCTGTAGGTATTCCAGCCCCACCCGACTTCAATAGACGTGTTTTTATTACTACGAATATTATTTCTTGCTTTTTCGAGGTAGGTTTTTTGAAGTCGGTTTTTTGTTTTTTGAAACAATTTTTTTGTCAATAAAATTAGGTATATTTCACGCCTTTAAATTATCGCTAGTTCAAGACCAAAGGCACTGTATAAACATTTATAACGCTTTCTGAAACTTTGTTTTTTGTTTATTGCAAAAGATAAAGATAACGTCTTCTAATTAATTATAATGGACTGTGTAGTACCTAGTGTGGTAGTACACTTGTAACTGTTAATAAAAATAATAACAATTATAAAAAATAAAATAGGAAAAAAGGTATTTTATTTGAAAAAAGTATTTTGAAAATACGTATTTTGTATTTTGTATTTTGTATTTAAATACTTTTTTTAAAAACTATTTTGTATTTTTATTTGAAATACAAAAAATAGCCAAGTATTTGTATTTTATATTTAAATACTTTTAATAAAGTATTTTGCACATCTCTGGGTAGCCACTAGTAGGAAGCCCAGCGTGCCGTTTACTGTACCTATAAGTTTTAAGTAGGTAGGTAATTCTCGCTATTAAGTAAGTAGGTAAACTATACTATTTTTGTAGGAATAGTGGTATAATAGGTAGTATGGAGGTAGGTAGTAGGTAGCCACTGGTAGGAAGATCAATCAAAGGGAAGATGTAACGGAACGTTATGCTCTTTTTGGCCTACTGTTAGGAGAGTAAGGTGGTGGTTGTCAGACGGGCAGCGGTGAAGACGTAGTTTCGGTTCATTATTTTATTTGTAATATAACACATTTTATTCGCACTAATCTTTCATTCCACTCAGTCCATTTGCTTTCATGGTCCTTTGTCGCCGAAGTATTTTCATTTTACCGTAGTTTTTCCATAATTCATTTTGAAAATTTTTCACCATCTGTCAAAAGTGTCATTACGTTTTTGTTTCGGAATTTTTCATCGTAAGTATTCATAATATTTTTTTTTCATGATGATTACGCGTTCGAAATCACGTATCGCCATGACATCATCGCAATCATCGCATCATTCTTCACGATCATCGTCGTCCAAGTTGTCGGTCGCAGAAAAATCTTCATTGAAAGCGGATGCCCAAGCTCGCTACGCGCGACGTATCGCCGAGGTGGAGCGCGAGCTAGCGCGCGCCGAGCTGACCGCCGAGATTGCTGCTATTGACGCCAACGACAGTGTACTTGAAGATGTTGCTTCTTTGACACACGTCGACGCCTGGTTTGATGGAGCCGACCGCAATGATGCAGTCGAACAGGACACCACCGTGACCGCAGCCGCCGAAGTGAGTATCACCCCCGCGAGCGCATCATTACCTCTCGCACCAGTGACAGCGCTTTTGGCACCTGCAGTCGCAACGCATGCCTTGTCGGCTGACACGGCTCCGCTGATACCGGAGGCACAGCTTATGCCACCGACCCCGGCACACATTTGTGCCCAAGAACAAAGTTTTTCTCTGGTAAACAATGTAGGAGGAGAGGTGAGTATGCCTTCTTTTTCTGCTACGGCTGACGCGCCTTGTACTATTCGTCAGTCGCCGCCTATTGTAGCCATGAGTATGCCTTCCTTTTCCGCTGCGGCTGACGCGCCTTGTACTATTCGTCAGTCGCCGCCTGTTGTTGCTGCCCCTTGTAATGATATTCAAAATCTCGCTAACGCCATAGCTACTTTGGCAAAGGGAGCGCCATGTAAAGTATCTTCCTTACCAAAGTTTAGCGGGAAATCGCACGAGTGGCTAAATTTCAAAAGAGTTTATGACATCTCAAGCTCGTCATACTCTCGACTAGAAAATATCGCTCGACTTGGAGAAGCTCTCACTGGTGAAGCCTATGATTCAGTCAGTACTTTATTACTTACAGCAGATGAGCCCGATATTATTTTGCGTGCTCTTCAGCGCCGGTTCGCCCGTCCGGAGCAGCTTCTCGCGCACGAGCTCTTGTGCATTCGATCCCTACCGAGACTGACGTTAGTCGAAAAGGATTTGGGTAATTTCGCCGCCAAGGTAAGAAGTTGCGTTACAACCATAAAGCTATTAAATCAGTATGAATATTTGTACTCACGTGATTTGCTTAATAGCTTACTCTTTAAACTGACGCCTTATCTTAAATATAAGTGGTCGGATTATGCCGCGGCGCATTATACGCCGCCTTTGACCTCACCTAATTCGCTGTCATTGTTAGAAATGTTATCCAACTTTTTAGAAGAAGAGGCCGATCGCAATTTGATGTTTTTACCTTCAATTTCCCTTTATAATCAACCGCTACCTCACAATAGTCAAAGTGCAGGTATTGGTAAACCAGTGTACAGAGACAATAAAAAAACCACAGCGGTTCATACTACTAACACGAATAAGTCTGACGATGTCACTTGTTTGTATTGTCTGGAGCCACATAGGCTTAACTTATGTACCAAATTCTTATCTCTTTCAATAAATGACAGGTGGACATGGATACGTGAGCACAAAGTCTGTGCCAAATGTTTGAAGAGTAGAAGCCACCAGTGGTCGAAGTGCCGTGCGAAGCCCTGCGGTGTGGGTGATTGTAGGCAGCGCCATCACAAGCTACTGCATGCACCAGCGCCCCCGCCGGCCCCACCTGCATCTGCGCCTCAACCAGCCTTCTACACAACGTCAAGTCCAGAGCAGCCTGCCGCAGAAGTAGTTGCTGCCTCGACAGCGCTGCAACAAACTTACACTTGTAGTTCGCTTGCTCGTAGTACAGTATTGTTAAAAATAGTAGCGGTAGTGCTTACTGGGCCACTTGGTACATTGCAAACGTATGCTTTGTTGGACGAAGGCTCCACTGCCACTGTCATTGACGCTGAAGCTGCGCGACAAATTGGTGCGTCCGGGTTTAAAGGCCGCATTGATTTGGACGGCGTCGGCGGCATGCGGAGGCGTGACGTTCCAATTGAGTACGTAGACTTTGACATTCGTGGCAAATACTGCGATGAAGTTTACTCAGTTAAAAACGCACGTGCGATGAAGTCATTGTCTATACGTCCACAAACCATACGCACCGTGGACGTCATAAGTAGCGCTCATTTAGTGGACTTAGTAGAGTTCGTCACTTACGAAGACGCCAAACCAATGGTGTTGATCGGTGCTGGTGATTGGCCGCTTATTTTGAGTAAAAATGTACGCGTTGGTACACGCTCACAGCCGGTCGCCTCATTGACAGCATTGGGGTGGGTTCTCCACGGTTGTATATCTAATAGTTCGAGGCCTGTTGAGTTTTTATTTCATACTGCAGAAACTGACGCTAATTTGGATGAACTGATTCGTGATCACTATCGTTTGGATTCCATAGGGGTATCGAACAACGTAAAACTCAGTTCATCCGATGAGCGTGCTCTCAGAATTTTAGACTCAACGGCAAAGCGACTTCCAAGCGGACGTTTTGAAGTCGGTTTGTTATGGAAAGAGGAAAATCTTAATATCCCTAATAGTGTTGGCTTAGCATTTAGTAGGCTTAGAAGCTTAAAGAAAAAGCTTGCGAAAGACTCATCGCTATTAGTTGCGTATGATAAAAATGTAAAGGCCTTCGTTGATAAAAAATATGCTGAAAGGTGTAGCTCAGCGCCATTAACCCGTCGTTTCTGGTATTTACCGCATTTTGCCGTAGTGCACCCACTCAAGCCGGGAAAGGTTCGCGTTGTGCATGACGCGGCTGCAAGGGTACAGGGAGTTAGTCTGAACTCTATGCTACTAACGGGTCCGGACCTCCTTCAGCCGCTTATTGCATTACTGTTTAGGTTTAGAGAGGGTCGGGTAGCGATTACGGCAGATATACGTGAGTTTTTTATGCAAATTAAAATTATAAAGGAAGATCGCGATGCGCTACGTTTTCTGTGGCACGAGGATGGTCCAGATTCAAAGATAGTGGAGTTCAGAATGACATCTGTAATTTTTGGGGCCGCGTGCTCACCTTGTGCTGCGATCTATATTAAAAATAAAAACGCAGAGGAGTTTCGTGACGATTATCCTAATGCTGCTGAAGCTATTATTAAAGATCACTATATGGATAACTATATAGGCAGTTTGGATGATCCTGCTGAGGCTTCAAAACTTGCCGCCCAAATCATTAAGGTTCACGCTAGTGCTGGTTTTGAAATAAGAGATTGGGCAAGCAATAGTGTTGAAGCTTTAGCGGATATTCCATATAATCTCCGCTTACCAGAATTTGCCACTAAAGATATGTGTCACAATGTGTCCATTGACCTTAGGATATTAGGTTTAATTTGGAATCCTCATGATGATACATTTAGTTTTAAGTTTGATTTCCCTGTTTTAGTTAATTTCACTAAGCGCAATGTTTTGAAAAGTTTAATGCGAGTGTATGACCCTCTTGGCTTGCTGTGTATTTTGGTAGTTAGAGGTAGAATTTTGTTCCAAAATATTTGGCGTAGTGGTGTTGGTTGGGACGACACTATCACCGCGGATGATCAGCAGAGTTGGGAAAAATGGATGCTTGACTTAAAATCCGTTTCTGAACTGAAAATCCCGCGGTGGTATTCCACTCACGTAGAGTACGAGAGTTGTCAACTTCACGTTTTTTGTGACGCCAGCGAGCACGCTTATGCTACTGTTGCATACTGGCGTTACGTTTTTCATAACGGAGAGGTGAAGTTGACGCTCATCGGAAGTAAGGCTCGCGTGTCGCCCTTGAAGTCGACCTCAATCCCAAGACTTGAATTGCAAGCAGCTCTCATTGCTGCTCGATTTGCTGATACCATCACTCGTGAACATAAGAAAAAGCCAAGTAGAATTTTCTTTTGGTCAGATTCCAAAACCGTACTTTGTTGGCTACGTAACGATGCTAGAACCTTCAAGCCGTTCGTTTCTCATCGCGTGGCTGAAATTTCGGAGTTGTCTGTGGTTGATAACTGGCGTTGGTGTCCTAGTAGTATGAATGTAGCTGACGATGCCACTCGCTATACTTCAGGATCTCTGGCTTCAGACCACAGATGGTTTGTTGGCCCACCTTTTTTATATCTTCACGAGTCTGATTGGCCCCAGGAGGCCTTAGTTAATTCTCTTAACGACTTTCCCGACATGGAATCTTTAGAATTAAAGCGTAAAGAGTTAGTATCGGTACAAATCGAGCACCAATATTTTTTAACTGGTGTTTGCGCCGACCCCAGTCGCTTTTCAAAATATAATCGTTTATTACGCGCGACAGCTTTGGCACATAAGTTTATCAAAATTCTACGTGCTAGGGTTAGGGGTAACCGAGATATTGTTCCAGATCTCACGGTTGACGATTTACAACTGGCAGAACGTCATATCCTTCGCCTAACTCAAGCTACGTCATTTAGAGAAGAGATTGATCAACTTATGAATAACAAACCTGTCCCACCAACAAGCAAACTGTTCAATCTTTCCCCTTTCTTGGACGATCATGGCTTGATACGCCTGGGTAGCCGTATAGGTTTAATACGGGGCGTCGATAATGATGCAAAGTTTCCCGTTATTTTGGACGGCCGAGCCTCTGCCGTACGACTATTAGTCATGCGATACCACGAGAAAGCCGCACACGTAAACCACGAAATGGTGATAAACGAGCTCCGCCAAAGATTCTGGATTCTTCCCCTCCGGAGTACAGTGAAAGCTGTTATTAGACTCTGTCGGACCTGCCAGTTACGACGACCGAAGACGTCTGTTCCACCAATGGGAGATTTGCCTGCCCAAAGGCTGCAGTACGGTCAGCGCCCCTTCACTTGTTGTGGCCTAGATCATTTTGGGCCCTATAATATTACCATCGGACGCCGTCACGAAAAACGATATGTCGCTTTGTTTACGTGCCTTACGACAAGGGCTGTCCATTTGGAAGTTGCATCAAGTCTGTCTGCTGATTCCACCATTATGTGTGTACGTCGGTTTATTGCCCGCAGAGGATGTCCCAAAGAGATTTTGTCAGACAATGGCACCTCCTTCGTGTCTGCAGCGAAACAATTGGGAGACTTTGCCACGAACGCTGGCATTCAGTGGAAATTCATCCCGCCATCTGCTCCTTCAATGGGTGGGGCCTGGGAACGCTTAGTTCGGACGGTCAAAGCAGCGTTGAACGTAACTCTCAAGGACTCATCGCCTAAGGAAGAAGTTTTAATCACCTTACTTCTGGAAGCCGAAAACATTGTGAATTCACGGCCCCTTACCTACGTATCCAGTAACCAAGAAGACGCTGAAAGCCTTAGTCCCAACCATTTCCTGATAGGCACTTCATCGTCGGCGCTTCCAAGCACTAGCCTAGATGATAGAGACTTGAACTGCAGAACGTTGTGGCGACAAGCAGTCCGGTTGTCGGATCATTTTTGGCGCCGATGGCTCAAAGAATACCTTCCAACGTTACTACCACGACGTCAATCTAAAGACAGCCATAAAAACTTGGAGGTTGGAGAGTTAGTTTTTGTAGTAGATGGGAATCTACCTCGAGGAGTTTGGCCTCGGGGTGTTGTTACAAACATTTTCCCAGGCCGAGACGGCATCGTAAGGGTGGTGGAGCTCCGTACGGCAGGAGGTATTTTGAAGCGGCCAGTTAGAAAGGTAGTGCGCCTCTGCTGCACGGAGGGGGGAATGTAACGGAACGTTATGCTCTTTTTGGCCTACTGTTAGGAGAGTAAGGTGGTGGTTGTCAGACGGGCAGCGGTGAAGACGTAGTTTCGGTTCATTATTTTATTTGTAATATAACACATTTTATTCGCACTAATCTTTCATTCCACTCAGTCCATTTGCTTTCAGAAGATCTTCTCCCGGGCTGGGTGGTATTAGCCCGGGGACCGCGGTCCAACCGATGATTATAGAAACTTTTTTTTTTGCGCTCTCAACCTGAAGGGCTCGCAGCAACCTTCCCGGACACCGAGGGGAAGGGGGCGGAAATCCTCATTGGATACCACATAGCCGGGCTATGATGGTTATGTCAGACTTGACTGACTAAAACCGCCGTGGGTTGGTTCCGTCCGACCGTTGCTATTGTAACTATTGTAAGCCTTGAAACCTTCATCGAAAGCGACCGCCCCCCGAGTAGGGCTGCCACCTCTCCGGGTTTGACCCGGAGTCTACGGGTTTGAGTAGTGGATGTCTGGGCTACGGGTTTAACATCGAAGTCTCCGGGTGGCGCAAGCGAAAGTCAACCGTACCTAGTGTTACCACCTGTCAGGGATTTGCCGCATTTGACGGACATTTTACGGCTTAAACAGGCGTGCGGCCGGCTGTAATTTGAGAAAGGCATTTTTAATTTCACGGGTTTGCTGTTTGAAAGCTCGTATACATGCTCCAATCACGCAAGCCTGCAGCGAGCTACCCCGCTATCCGCCCGCCCGGTTGAAACCAAAGATTGTAAGATTAGTGGATGAAAATGACTTAAATCACGCTGCACGGCCATTTTTTACTATAGACAAAACAGGCAAGATTAGTGAATGAAACTGACCAAAAATCGCGCTGCGTGGCTATTTTTAACTAGTATTAACAGGCAAGTTTACAAGGTTAGTGGTTGGAACTGACCGAAAATCGCGCTGCGCGGCCTTTTTTTGGTGTAGGCAGGCAAGATTACCAGATTAGATTAGTGCAGGAAACTGACAAAAATTGCGCTGCGCGGCTGTTTTTTTTAATAAAAGCCGGCCAGCTTACTAGATTAGTGGATGAAACTGACCAAAAATCGCGCTAAGCGGCCGTCTTATAGTGTAGGCAGACAAAAGTACTAGATTAGTGCATGAAACTGACTAAAAATCGCGCTGCGCGGCTGTTTTTTTTACTGTAGGCAGGCAACATTACTAGATTAGTGGATGAAACTGACCAAAAATCGCGCTGCACGGCCATTTTTTTTTCTTTATTTAACAATAAATTACGATTTTTCGAAAATCCCCGGGTCTGTTCTTGTTGAAAGGTGGCAGTCCTACCCCCGAGGGGAGGGTGGTGCGGAGGTAGAAAGATGTATATTATTATTATACTGACTCGCTGAGTGAACTTTATTAGCGAGATGTAGGTTCTCCGTATTATATTCTCTAATTTCATACTACGAGGTGCTACCTATTCCGTATTAATCTTCGTGTTTCTTCAATACTAGCGCCATCTAGTAACACGGTGATGACACATTTTTACACATATTTTTTGCGTGGAAGAAATTGCTATTTAGCAATAAGGCCACCTTTTTGTGTGCTTTCTCTAATTGTTGTATTCTATTATATTATTATGTTGTCTTGTGCAATAAAGTGTTTTTATTATTATTATTTTTTTATTATTTTATATAATAAAGCGCTCTGAGGGTCAGGGGGTCAAGTCTGCTAATGTTTTCATCAAAATCGTAGCTCAATGGTGTTCTAATGGTAATGCTTTTTGACACAGTTCTTGGTTTTTAAACCCAAAATCAAGACCCCAATATGTCTCCGTTTTGGATTTAAGAAACACAATGTGTTTCAGTTTTGGGTTTAAAAAACAAGAACAGTGTCAAAAAGCATTATCATTCAAACACCATTGAACTACGATTTTGACGAAAACATTAGTGGAATTGATCTCCAGAGCTAATGTTTTGTCAGTCTGCTAATGTTTTGGTCAAAATCGTAGTTCAATGGTGTTCTACTAATGGTATAATGCTTTTTAAAGGTATGATTCCGATGTCTGCAGCACTGCTGCGCAGCACTGCTGCGAAACAGTGCTGCCGACATCGGAATCATACCTTGACACAGTTCTTGTTTCTTAAAACCTCTAAGCTTAAAACCCAAAATCAAGACATTCTATACAAAATACTTTCCATGGTTAAACATTTCTCTATGGCGCTCGATGAACGCAAAGATTTGTCTGGCAGAATGCGCTCAATGATTAGTGTAGGAATGAAGGTATGGGCATAAGAATATACAAAAAAAAAATCTGCCGTTCCATACATTAAGGTCGAGTAGGTACTGCACTTTTGTATGGAACAGCTGATTTTTTTTTGCGAGCAGGAGAGTTGGCCCTATAGTAAAAGTTGCTTGTAATCATGAGTGGAACCACCCCACGGCGGGAACCAAATGATTAAAATTTCAGCGTGTATTAATTTATTGAATTATTATTTTTAATAAGATAAGGTTTAGGTATGAAAATTTTACAATAGTTTTTTTTTGTTTTTGAGGTTAAAATCATGGCTGCCATGCGCATTGCCAATTGACGTGGATAGTACCAGCTACCTACAAAATTGAAAATTTATCAATAACAATCATTGTTTAAATGTGTTATGTGTACGTACCTATGTGTTCCCTAAATAGTTTGGATTGTGCTTAATGTATAAAGACGACGAAATAATGTATGAATTAAGTTCCTTCACTCTTACCAGTTATTTACTTACAAATTTATAAACCATCAAAGTTTCATAATACGTCTTATTACCACTGCTAGCTCTCTCAACATCAATTTATTATAATTATTTCTTTCGTAGCTTCACAAAATACCACAGATCAATAAATTCAGCCATCTTTTCTAAAAATAACAAATCATAATCACAAATTTTAACAATAATGAACTTTGACAAGGAAGTTTGGCAGCTACACCGAGAACGCTCACAGTGCATTGGTAATACCAAGAACCTTATATTCATGGTAATACGCTGAGTGTCGTTAGCACATGCGATGACGTCATCTGTGACGTCACTTCAACTTACGTGAGCGTTGTAAGCATGAATCAACCAAACATTAGAGCGTGACGTTCGGTTGAAACAAGTTTCCCGTTCCAAACGTCAGAGCTTTGTAACTTCTTAACCATCAAAATCGGTGGCTGAGGTGCGTTCCGTACCTACGCTCCGAGTGCAACCAAACGCTCTAACGCCGTTCCAAACTTTAGAGCGTGACGTTCGGTTGCAACAACTTTCCCGTTCCAAACGTCAGAGCGTTGCAACCTTTTAACCATCAAAAAAGGTGGTTGTAAAACGCTCTGACGTTTGTTTATAGACAAAATGTCAATGTCATTTGACATTATTTTGTATTTTGATGTTTTTGTGTCTAATTTTCAAATAAATCATGGTAGGTTATCAAAAAAACAGTTTTTATTTGATTTTGAATAAAGGAAAGTTTAAATTATTCGTATTCCAAATGGAAAATGAAGACTTTGTATTGACATTGACATTTAAAGTTCTTGGTCGTTCCTAACCTTAGAGTGAGTTAAAAAAACAACCAAACAACCGCACACTTAGCCTCTGAACGCAACCCTGGAAAACGCGACGTTTGTCTATACAAAAAATGTTAATGTCATTTGACATTATTTTGTATTTTGATGTTTTTGTGTCTAATTTTCAAATAAATCGTGGTAGCTTCGCAAAAAAACAGTTTTTATTTGATTTTGAATAAAGGAAACTTTAAATTATGCGTATTCCAAATGGAAAATGAAGACTTTGTATTGACATTGACATTTAAAGTTCTTGGTTGTTCCTAACCTTAGAGTGCAGGGGCGGATCCAGGATTCAAGTTTGGGGGGGGGCCTCGGAGCCTCGGGTCTAGGGTTACCTTACATAGATATCTATGTAAGGGAGGATGCCTTAGGATGCACAAAACGCCTGATTTTTCAGAAAAATGCTTGTCTATAGGAAATAAAACGGCCGCGCAGCGCGATTTTTAGTCAGTTTTATCCACAAGTCTTGTACTCTTGCCTGTCTATAGTAAAAAAAATGGCCGCGCAGCTCAATTTTTAGACAGTTTCATTCACTAATCTTATCTGTCTTTAGTTAAAAAAACGGCCGCGCAGCGCCATTTTTAGTTAATTTCATCCGTTATACTTGTACTCTTGCCTGTCCGTAGTAAAAAAAAGCAGCCGAGCAGCGGGATTTTTAGTCTGTTTTATCCACTTATCTTGTCTGTCTATCTATAGTAAAAGATACAGCAGCGCAGCTCCACTTTTAGTCAGTATCATCCACCAATCTTGTCTGTCTTTAGTAAAAAAACGGCCGCGCAGCACCATTTTTAGTCAGTTACAACTGTTATACTTGTACTTTTGCTTGTATATAGTAAAAAAAAGCGGCCGCGCAGCGCGATTTTTAGTCAGTTTCATCCACTAATCTTGTCTGTATTTAGTAAAAAAAACGATCGCGCAGCGCCATTTTTAGTCAGTTTCATCCGTTAATCTTGTACTTTTGGCTGTCTTTAGTAAAGAAACGGCCGCGCAGCGCGATTTTTTGTTAGTTTCATCAATTAATCTTGTCTGTTTACAGTAAAAAACGGAGCCCGCGCTGCGCCATTTTTACCCACTAATCTTGCAATATGTGGTTTCATCCGGGCAGACGGGTAGCTTGCGCAGCAAGGTTTGCGTGATTGGAGCATGTAATCATAAAACGTGGCCCGAGTAGGGTTACCATCTGACAGACATTTGGCGCATTTGACAAGGATTTTTCGGTTTCAAGGCTTGCGGCTGGAGCAAAGCAGAGACAGGCATTTTTAGTGATTCTCGCTGTGAAATCTTGCGTACTATGGGCAACAGCGTCGCCTAACCACTGCTAAGGTTAAAATCGCTTGCACGCCGCGCCGTCACAACCATACGTTTAGTTCGTGCAGGGGCGATACGCACGCACGCGAATTTTGTTGAAAACTGGTTAAGCGACGCTGTTACCCATAGTACGCAAGATTTCACAGCGAGAATCACTAAAAATGCCTGTCTCTGCTTTGCTCCAGCCGCAAGCCTTGAAACCGAAAAATCCTTGTCAAATGCGCCAAATGTCTGTCAGATGGTAACCCTACTCGGGCTACGTTTTATGATTAAAAAAAATAAAGATAGAGGCACTGACACTACCTACATAAAAAAGTAAGACTTTAAAAAAATTTTTTTTAATGCAAGTTCAATGTTATCCGCAGAGGTAATCGGCTTCGTGGGGGGGCCATGGCCCCCTTGGCCCCCCCCCTGGATCCGCCAATGTTAGAGTGAGTTAAAAACTTAAAAAACTACTATACAACCGCACTCTAAGCCACTGAACGCAACCCTGTAAGCGTGATTCGGAACGCGGCCTTTGTGGTCAATGTCATGTGTCATGTCAACCTCATGTCAATTGTCAATGTCAACCTCAACAACTCAACACAACGGTTAGTGTTTGAAACTGTTTGTTTGGTGTTTGTTTGTTGTTTGTTGCCTTGTA
The DNA here is from genome assembly GCA_943789525.1 of Agriphila geniculea. Taxonomy (NCBI): domain Eukaryota; kingdom Metazoa; phylum Arthropoda; class Insecta; order Lepidoptera; family Crambidae; genus Agriphila; species Agriphila geniculea. The sequence goes on along the minus strand of OX038869.1, from coordinate 41,903,957 downwards.
ATTAACTTATTTGCAAAGAAAAATGAATCAAATAAAATAAAAAACATTCATTTGTTGGATTTCTACCATCAATTATTTTCCAAATTGGAGTTCATTCAACGCGTTATGTTAGATTGAAGTGTGTGACGCGAGGCTACGCGAGGTCAGATTTTGGACGAAGTGCCCTAAATAAGACTTAAATATATCAAAAGAGGTGCCTTAGAAATGCCCTGATACATCTTTTCTAGAAATAAGTCAAGTGCTACGGTTTACATACAACCGGGATTGTTTTACAGTTAAGTGAAAATGCCTCATTCGAGGATGTCATCTCCGGCCCGCTCGCAGGGCGCCGGTGATAGTCCTCGCCGAATCTCGCTTAGAAAAACCCGAAGCGTCAGTTCGCCGGCCCGATCGACGGCATCTGGCAGGCTATCGTCAGTCATTCGGTTCCAGGATATGGATTCGTTTCGGCTTTCTCCGATGCCTACAAGACGATCTGTGTTGAATGATGACAGTTACATCGCTGAGGAGACAAGGAGTAAGTAGACGCTCATACTAACAAAGAGTGTTTACTAAGAATATTATTATAGCACTTTGTTTAACCCCTGAGGACCAAGAACGAGTTGGTGTTTTCACTTTTCGAATAGTTAATAAACTATCGTTTTCTCTGTGCGAGAAGTGGAAACACCAACTGATCCCTCTGAAACTTAAAAAGTGAACCCCTAATTATGTGTGTTCTGTTTTTTATTTGCGATCAGTAAAACTTTTAACAAATATGCTGGTATAAGTAATTGACATTGCGGGTGAACTCTCCACTGAGAGATTCTCCCCTTCAGGTCCTTCGAGCATTACTCCAGTTGAAGTATGTCTTTTCTTTTAAGTCTTTTTGTGTAGCTACGACTGGTCAGTTGCTTCGCTAATGCATTGGGATGTTTTTCAAGTCGATTACAGTATTTTTCGGTGTTATTTTGAATTTCTTCCTTTACTGTGTTCATTCCAAGATGTTTATGTATCTCTGAGTTTGTGATGTACCAAGGCACTTCAGCTATATTACGCAGAATAATGTTTTGCATTCTTTGTAACATGGATATGTTGGAATTGCAGGCGCTTCCCCAGAGTTGAATACCATACATCCACACTGGTTTTATTTTAGTGTGGCTTTGTATATTAGCAGTTTGTTGTCTGTCGATAGTTTGGTGTTTCATCCAATGAGGCAGTACAGATTCTTGTATTTCAGGTTTAGTTCCTCTCTTTTAGCCTTTATGTGCTGTTTCCATATTAAGCCCATATCTGGGCATGCACCTGGATTTATAGACATAATACTGTTTTTTCTTCTAAAAAAAACTGCCAAATCATTTGTCTTTATATTTTTCACCAGACATTTTGACTTTCTTATTGATCTTTACTTGTGTTTCTTCTGAATTAAAGTGAAACAAAAGCATGTTGTGGTTTCATGCACTATTTTGAAATCGAAAAAAGTCTGACATTTTCGATTCTTTGCTGAAAAAATAATTTTGTTGAATTATCATTTTATCTACAATTTACCAGTCGTATAAAATTTGTGACACCAGTCCTACCACATTATGGAAAGAAAGTCAATAGTGATTGAATGTTAATATCTTTGATCAATAATATCCTAGATGACCGGTCAGAGTCTTGAAAACAGCACCTTAAAATGGCACCCCACTTTCAAACTGGGAATTTGTACAAACTGTTATCTTCTTTGCTGCCTACTATTTAAAGTTGAATTTGGAAAGAATAGTTATTTGTACCCAGATAAAAATATTTATATGGGAATTCTTTCATAATTTTGAATGGCTTTATGTTTTTTGTCAGTGGTGCTAAATTTGCGTGCTGTTTTAATTTGTGTAGCATTATCTATTATATTCTTGATTAAATGTTAGTTTGAAAAAACTTGATACAACCCATTTTAGACTTTTGTCTCTATTAGTAGTACATTCGTAGCCAATAGTCGTGAAGGTATTCTTCGGTAGATTTTCTTCAAATTACAGTTTAATCAAATTATTCAATCTCAATGAGAACTACTAGTTTGGTTTGGCATTTGGATGTTATTTGTGACAAATTGATTGCGATTTGACAAATCAAGTCAAAAACTCAATTTATATGAATTAAAAAATATATATAATATATAGCAATACAACCATGGCTTACTGGTTTTGTGGTTGTTATTGAGCAAAATAACTGTTAATGTAAAATTTTCATTAGGATATTTTAACCCCTAATATATTATTGTATGTGACCTAGTGATTTATGTTCATTTATTCTAGGGAGAAGCTGGTGGAAAAGACTTAGTAATAGCTCCAGGGATGTCATGGAAGTGTTGAATGAAAATAAAATATTGGAAACTAACGAGGCAGTTGAGGAGTACATTGACATTGAAGTTTTAAGGTGAATAATTCAATATTAGAAATTAACTGTTTAGCAACAGCAATTTGCTCTTTTTCTACATTCTTGTTTCATAATGGTAGCTATGTAAAAACAAAAAGATTTAGAGAAAAGGCACCTTTGAGCAGAAATGCTAGCAATAACAAATTATTAGCTACAACTGCCTTTTTGGAATGATCAGGGTTATGTTGAGGAAACTTCACCGTCATCTTTTTCCACTTCTATCAAAGGTTTGACAGCATTATGGCTTATCTTGACTTCAAGGCTACTGCTGCCCAAAATAAAATAGGGATGTAGAGAGAAAATAAATTACATCATATTTTATTTCCTTCATTTGACATCAATTGTTACTTTCTCTGTTTCCAGTCAAGAAAAGAAAAATTACACGATGGATATCCCGGAAAGCAGTGACAGTGAATCAATCAGCAGTATAGTAATACCTCAGCGCAAACTATTCACTGAGAAGGAAAATAAGCCACAACAGAAATTTGGTCAGCTTGTTGGAACAAGACGATCTTCAGTTAAACTACATAAAACAACAGACTATGATAAAACAGTAAATGTGACTCCAAAAAACTTATTCAACCAAGCATCCAAAGCAAAGTCTAAACCAATATTTCCTGCAGAGCTACTAACTATTTCACCTGAAAAAGTAGTAAATAAAACCAAAGAAATAGCTGCTGGCGAAGTAAAACTACAAGCTAGACCACTTTTCGGTAACAGACCAGGCATTAAGCGTAAAAATATGTTTATTGACTTCATTGTCTCTGAAAGTGAAGATGAAATCTCAGAAATTCACCCAAAAATATTTGCATTTCAAAGAAAATGTGATCCGCAACCAGAGACTTCAAATGCACAAAGAAGAGATCCATCTCCAACATCGAGCATCACTACAGATGTTGAAATGGATGAATGGAAACATTTACCTTCATCTACAATGGTTGAAAATCAATTAGAAGACATGATGGCTGATAAGATACCTGTGAAAAAAGCTAAATTAAGCAATATGTCAACCAATAATTCCAGCAACAAAACAAAACAATCAACTGAAGATGCCATTAAAGATGTAAATGTGGAAAATCGGGAACAAATTGTTGACAAAATACAAAAAGATATTGAAAAAGATGTTGAAATTGAAAATTATGAAGATAATAAAGCTGAAAAGGAATTGAACACAGAAGCTCAAGAGGACAATGTGAAAACAAATAATGAATCTGTTACTACTAAAAACAAAAACTCCAAACTCAATAGCACAAAGCCAAATGATAGATCTATAACGTCTGTAAAGCAATATTCTGAAAATAAAGAATCTACCTCTGTTGAATCTAATGCTAGCTTAAATAAAACAAAACCAATGAACAAATCAAAAACTATAGATAAATCTGTAAAACCTGATACTGTTACAGAATCGAATACCTCACGATCTAAAAAAGATACTAACACCAGTATGAAGAGTATTAATAAATCAATGAATTCTCTAAGTGTCATAAATGATAACGCAAACCAAGGCTTAAACATCCAAGAGGAATCTGATCTTGACAAGCGACCAAAGCACAAAAGTGTCATTGAAGATAAGCAAGATATGAAAGATGTAACTGATGAAAGTCTAAAATATAATGACGTGAGAAACTCAGGAAGCCAGGGTCATAATCAGGAAGGAAATAAATATGACGTCGAAGAAGATACCGAGGAGGACATATTATTATCATTACATTATGAAAGTGAGGGAGATGACGAAAACAATCAAGATAAGACTAATACTGAAACTCTTGAAGAAAGTAAAAACATACTGAACGACGAAGTTGTAGCTGATAGTCAAAATGAAACATCTGATAAAAAGGAAAATGGTAGTCGAGAGAAACTTGCTCAAAATAGGGAAAAAAGTAACCATGGAAATGAAACCCAAGAAGACATCCAAAGTGACAGTGATATAGAAGATAACGATGAGAGACAACATGTAGAAGAAAATAACGATGTTGTAGATGAAAGTGAAAATGGCGACCAACAAGAGAGTAAACTAGAACTGAACGCTTCCCAAGAACCAGATAATGAAGGTAATCAAGAATTAATAGAACAAAGTAAGGGAGAAATTCAAGATGCTAGTGAAGAAGAAGAAATTGAGGAAGAGGACCAACTTAACTATGAACTTAGTGAAAAAGAATTAGATGAGCATAGCCAAGAACACGAAACAAAACATGAAGAAAGTCAACAGCAAAGTGAAGAAGAACGAGTACAAAGTGAAGCAGAACAAACACTAAGTAAAGCAGAACAAGAACAAAGTGACGAAGAACAAACACAAACTGAAGCAGAACTAAGTGAAGAAGAACAAGAACAAAGTGAGGAAAAACAAGCTCAAAGTGAAGCAGAGCTAAGTGAAGAAGAACAAGAACAAAGTGAGGAAGAACAAGCACAAAGTGAAGCAGAACTAAGTGAAGAAGAACAAGAACAAAGTGAGGAAGAACAGGCACAAAGTGAAGCAGAACTAAGTGAAGAAGAACAAGAACAAAGTGAGGAAGAACTAGCACAAAGTAAAGCAGAACAAAGTGAAGAAGAACAAAAACAAAGTGAGGAAGAACAGGTACAAAGTGAAGAAGAACAAGAAGAAAGTCATGTATTACAAGAAAGCCAGGAAGTTGATCCAGTTGAAAGTTCTGCAGAAATAGAAGACAGTAATGAAAACAATACACAACATGACCACGATATTGATATGGACAACGATGACGAAGATAAAGAATTAGAGAATACTAAAACCCCAGACGTGTCCCATGATACAACAGGGCGACTTAGAAAGAAGGAGCATTCAAAGGTGAAATCACCTGAAGCCATGCTTCATAATAAAACAAAACAAATGGAATCTTTCATGGCAAAAGGTCGCAACACGAGTTTGAGAAGGACTAGTATAATGAAGAGCATGAATTTAAGGACCAGTTTACCGCCCCCTAGAGAGAGCACGGGTTTATCAGATGGCACTACGAATTCTAGCGCTGAAGGTTCCGGTTGGGACTCCCATAGAACTACGAGGAAGACCTTGCGACAAACATTTGGAAAAGATTTCAGTCCCAGAAAGTCGTTGCGCGCTCTCGTTATGGAGAAGTCTGCTAAACGCCAAACAGCTGTCACTGACTTAACATCTGTTACAGCGAAATTCCCGCAAGCAAACTCCACAGAATTTTCAGATGCTAATATCGAAGAGAACAGTAATGCAGCTGATTCAACCCATGATGTTTCAAAACGAACAAGACAAACAACTTTAGAAATGTACTTACAAAAAATTAAAGAGCAAAACTTGGAAAAGAAAATGAAGATGGTAAGTTCAATAATTTTGTGAAGCAGTTGATTATTCTAATATTATTTATCTGTTAAGTATCACACAATTTCATTTATTTTTCATATTACAGGAAGAAGCTATAAAAAAATATCTTCAAGCCCCTCAAAAAGATACACATGTATTCAAAGTGCCTTTGAGACCACCATTTGTTGCTCGTAAAAAGAATACAAAACCAGCTCAAGTTAAGCCAACAGCTAAACAGAAAAGATCAAATCTGATATGCTTCGATGATTTGCCTGACGAAGTGAAAATGGACATGAATTACAAGCCGCCTAAGCGATTCCAACCGAGCGACGCTGCTTGGATCACTAAACGACTCTACAAATACATTGAAACCAAACTTGAACCAAAGTAAGAAATTATTTATTACTTTTTAGGGTTCCGTACCCAAAGGGTAAAAACGGGACCCTATTACTAAGACTCCGCTGTCTGTCTGTCACCAGGCTGTATCTCATGAACCTTGATAGCTAGACAGTTGAAATTTTCACAGATGATGTATTTCTGCTACCGCTATAACAACAAATACTAAAAACAGAATAAAATAAATATTTAAGGGGGGCTCCCATACAACAAACGTGATATTTTTGCGATTTTTGCTCGATATTAATAACAACAATAGGTAAACAGTTGAAATTTTCACAGATGATGTATTTCTGTTGCCACTATTACAACAAATACTAAAAACAGAATAAAATAAATATTTAAGGGGGCTCCCATAGAACAAAAGTGACTTTTTGCCGTTTTTTGGTACAGAACCCTTCGTGCGCGAGTCCGACTCGCACTTGGCCGGTTTTCTTAGTCATTACAAGTACAACACATTAATTTATTGTGTTTTATCTTATAGTGGCAGATTACTACAATTTATTTTAACTGTGTTTACTGTGTTCTTGCTTATTCCCATTTGTCCAAGATAGTGGACTACAGGTATATCGAGGTATTGAGTTATACGAAAAAGCCACTATGCCGGTCCCAATACAGAATGAGAGCACAAATCCTATCCAACTGCAGCGAGATGTGACACAGGTAGACATTATTTCTCCGAAACTGTTCCCAGCTGCATTGGAGAATATTTTTAAGCTCTTGGATTCGAAAGGACTCGGTATCAATATTAATAACCAGTGTCTAACACAACCTCGTTTTGCCGATGATATTTATATAGTTCTTATATATATATATATATCATCGGCATCAGACCATGGAATACCTGAACACATACAATGCTCAAAGATCTCCGTAGTGCCCCCAAAGAGTGGGGTTTAGAATCAACATGGTTAAGACGAAAATGATGTCGAACGCCCATGCTGTACCCACTGCAGCTCATGTTGGGAACACTACACTCGAAGTTGTTGACCATTACGTATACCTAGGACAGATAGCCCAGTTAGGTAAATCAAACTTCAAGAAAGAGATCTCTCGTCGAATCCAATACGAATGGGTAACATTCAGGAAGCTTCGCCAAATCATCACGTCCAACTTACCTCAGTGCCTAAGACAAAAATCTATAACCAGATGTGTTGCTAGTGATGACTTAAAGCAGTGAAATGTGATCGCTAACTATGGGTCTCATAAGATGGTTCACCCAGTGTGCAATGGAAAGAGCCATGGTTGGCATTTCCCCGTGTTCGAATTAGAAATTAGAAGATCCGTAGAACCAAAGTAACCGACATCGCTCGTAGGATTGCTCGACTGAAGTGGAAGTGGGCGGGACACATAGCGAGAAGAACCGATAGCCGTTGGAGCGGAAAGATTTAGATTGGTGACCGCGGACTGGATGACGCTCCATGGGAAGGCCGACGAGAGGGTGAAGGTCGGGGGAAGAGGTGCGGAGATCATTGTGTTGGGGGAGGCCTATAATCAGCAGTAGGTGTCGTACGGCTAATATGATAATAGTGACTAAATTTGTGCAATTATAGAACCAAAATTTCAATACTAAAATAACATCTATGATGGCAACAATCAAACTAGTACATAAAAGAGAGAAACGGAATAAAATTTTATGAGCAAGATGCAAGCAATTATTTTAGCTTTTGTACTTGCTTCTTACACATTTTACACTTGTATTTTGACGCCGATGAAAAATCCGGCGGCGGCGGCGTGGCCAAAATGACCGGCGGCGTGCGCCACGCCGATCGGCGCACACGTCTAATGGGAACCCCTTAAATATTGATTTTAATCTGGTTTCAGTATTTGTTGTTATAGCGGCGGCAGTTGCAACTTTTACCGAAATATCTGAAAATTTCAACTGTCTGGCCATCACAGTTCATGAAATACAGCCTGTGACTGACAGACAGAAGAACAGAGAAATCTTAGTAATAGGGTCCCGTTTTTACCCTTTGGGTACGGAACCCTAAAATTTAAAATTAAATAAAAAAGCTACTACTATTCGTGAAATACCACCACAAAACGCGTTAAAGAATGCCTTATAAATAAGGACTGCGGTGCGTCCAAGTTACGTGCAGCTACAAAGCTGCGGACGGAAAATAGTATACAACGTGTGTGTTAATGAATTAACGCAAAATGAGAAAACCGTTTCTTTGGACCATCCGTTCAGTTGGTAAGTCCAAAGAAACTTTTACTATGGGACCAACTCTGAAATCGCGGAAAAAATCAGCTGTATAAATGTAAGTATGAAGATACTTACATTTTTATATTTTCATTATTACAAAACACGAAACAGCAGATTTTTTTTTCGCGATTTCAGAGTTGGTCCCGTAGTAAAAGTTGTTCAGTTTGATCGTCCGAAGAAACGGTTTTCTCATTTTGCGGTAATTCATTAACACGTTGTATAATAAACTGTATGTTACTTAGGTATGACTACAGAGCGCGTGTACGCGCGGAGAAGCTGGTACAAACCATATATTACTTCGCTAAAGAGCTAAAGAGACGCGACGCGGCGCCGCCCGACGCCGTGGACGCGCTCAAGCGCGAGCTGGCGCGCCTCGGCGTCGTCGCCACGCACGACGACTTCTACCAGTTCATCAGAGAATACATGCCCAGGGGGGTAAGGATCAAGGTGGGTTTATGAGTCATTATACCTTATTCATCTACAATTTCGGAAATTAACGGCCGATTTCGCGCTCAAGCACGAGCTGGCGCGCCTCGGCGTCGTCGCCACGCACGACGACTTCTACCAGTTCATCAGAGAATACATGCCCAGGGGGGTAAGGATCAAGGTGGGTTTATGAGTCATTATACCTTATTCATCTACAATTTCGGAAATTAACGGCCGATTTCGCGCTCAAGCACGAGCTGGCGCGCCTCGGCGTCGTCGCCACGCACGACGACTTCTACCAGTTCATCAGAGAATACATGCCCAGGGGGGTAAGGATCAAGGTGGGTTTATGAGTCATTATACCTTATTCATCTACAATTTCGGAAATTAACGGCCGATTTCGCGCTCAAGCACGAGCTGGCGCGCCTCGGCGTCGTCGCCACGCACGACGACTTCTACCAGTTCATCAGAGAATACATGCCCAGGGGGGTAAGGATCAAGGTGGGTTTATGAGTCATTATACCTTATTCATCTACAATTTCGGAAATTAACGGCCGATTTCGCGCTCAAGCACGAGCTGGCGCGCCTCGGCGTCGTCGCCACGCACGACGACTTCTACCAGTTCATCAGAGAATACATGCCCAGGGGGGTAAGGATCAAGGTGGGTTTATGAGTCATTATACCTTATTCATCTACAATTTCGGAAATTAACGGCCGATTTCGCGCTCAAGCACGAGCTGGCGCGCCTCGGCGTCGTCGCCACGCACGACGACTTCTACCAGTTCATCAGAGAATACATGCCCAGGGGGGTAAGGATCAAGGTGGGTTTATGAGTCATTATACCTTATTCATCTACAATTTCGGAAATTAACGGCCGATTTCGCGCTCAAGCACGAGCTGGCGCGCCTCGGCGTCGTCGCCACGCACGACGACTTCTACCAGTTCATCAGAGAATACATGCCCAGGGGGGTAAGGATCAAGGTGGGTTTATGAGTCATTATACCTTATTCATCTACAATTTCGGAAATTAACGGCCGATTTCGCGCTCAAGCACGAGCTGGCGCGCCTCGGCGTCGTCGCCACGCACGACGACTTCTACCAGTTCATCAGAGAATACATGCCCAGGGGGGTAAGGATCAAGGTGGGTTTATGAGTCATTATACCTTATTCATCTACAATTTCGGAAATTAACGGCCGATTTCGCGCTCAAGCACGAGCTGGCGCGCCTCGGCGTCGTCGCCACGCACGACGACTTCTACCAGTTCATCAGAGAATACATGCCCAGGGGGGTAAGGATCAAGGTGGGTTTATGAGTCATTATACCTTATTCATCTACAATTTCGGAAATTAACGGCCGATTTCGCGCTCAAGCACGAGCTGGCGCGCCTCGGCGTCGTCGCCACGCACGACGACTTCTACCAGTTCATCAGAGAATACATGCCCAGGGGGGTAAGGATCAAGGTGGGTTTATGAGTCATTATACCTTATTCATCTACAATTTCGGAAATTAACGGCCGATTTCGCGCTCAAGCACGAGCTGGCGCGCCTCGGCGTCGTCGCCACGCACGACGACTTCTACCAGTTCATCAGAGAATACATGCCCAGGGGGGTAAGGATCAAGGTGGGTTTATGAGTCATTATACCTTATTCATCTACAATTTCGGAAATTAACGGCCGATTTCGCGCTCAAGCACGAGCTGGCGCGCCTCGGCGTCGTCGCCACGCACGACGACTTCTACCAGTTCATCAGAGAATACATGCCCAGGGGGGTAAGGATCAAGGTGGGTTTATGAGTCATTATACCTTATTCATCTACAATTTCGGAAATTAACGGCCGATTTCGCGCTCAAGCACGAGCTGGCGCGCCTCGGCGTCGTCGCCACGCACGACGACTTCTACCAGTTCATCAGAGAATACATGCCCAGGGGGGTAAGGATCAAGGTGGGTTTATGAGTCATTATACCTTATTCATCTACAATTTCGGAAATTAACGGCCGATTTCGCGCTCAAGCACGAGCTGGCGCGACTCGACGTCGTCAGGACGTACGACGACTTCTACCAGTTCATCAGAGAATACAATTGGTAAGGATTAAGGTGGGTTTATGAGTAATAATTATAACTAATTCATCTACATTTTCGGAAATTTACGGCCGATTTCGCGCTCAAGCACGAGCTGGCGCGTCTCGGCGTCGTCGCCACGCACGACGACTTCTACCAGTTCATCAGAAAATACATGCCCAGGGGGGTAAGGATTAAAGTGTCTGTGAGTAATTATACCTATAATTTAGGAGACTAAGTCGAAGTTAAGTTTCAATCCGGACTGGGCCCTGCCGGCTAACTTTTCGAACTTCGATGGGTTGTCGGGCTTCAACTTAAAACAGATAAATCGAAGTACGGAATTTCGTATTGTACTATTTGCCGAAGTTATTTGGAAGATATCGATGTTCGTGTGAAGATATTGACATCATGAATTGGGGTCCGCCAATTTGGCTTGATTTGGGCTCGATTTATCAGTTTTGCTTCTCGGCCGAAATTGTTTGAAATTAATGAAATTTTAGAGTTTCCGTTGCCAACATATTAGGACCCCTGCTAATAAATGAAACTATTCAAATGATTTCAATCGAGATTGTTAGCAACAGTTACCTAATCAAGGGGCTGGCTAGGAGCAGCTTTTTGTTGTTGTTGAATCAGGGGGTCAAGTCTGCTAATGTTTTCCGTCAAAATCGTAGTTCAATGGTGTTTGAATGATAATGTCTTTTGACACAGTTCTTGTTTCTTAAACCCAAAACTGAAACACATTGTGTTTCTTAAACCCAAAACGGAAACATATTGTCTTGATTTTGGGTTTAAGAAACAAGAACTATGTCAAAAAGCATTTCCATTAGAACACCATTGTACTACGATTTTGATGAAAACATTAGCAGACTTGACCCAGATCTGCTGATCAACCCCCTAGCTAGCCAAAGTAACATTTGCAAATTATCGCTTCTATTATGTAAGTATGGACTAGATATTTTAAATTTAGATTATTAACGAAACCGTATTTCCTATACATGTATATCACTATAGCTAGAGCAAAAAATCTTTTATTTTATATATTTTAAATTAAAATAGAAAAGTTTTTTTTTAATAATAGAAGTTAATTTTATCTGTTTTAAAAGTGTACATTTTGGGAAATGTACATTACGAGAAAGATGCCTTTTGGGAAATGTACATTTTGGGAAAGATAAATTTTGGGAAGTGGACATATCGGGAAGTGTACATTTTGAGCCTAAAGTAACACGTATACTTTATTTTTCTTCATCTTAGAACTAATCATCAATCTTTATTGCAGGTTATACCGGACATTGTGAACAAAATCCCCATGCCAAGACAGGGCGTATTCTCCGACATCCTAGTATAGGGAAATATTTAGAATTGTTTGCCAGTGTTTCATTCTAAAAGATCATTTTAATTACAATTTTAATAGAAATGTTTTATTTCAGTCCTTTTTTGTATGTTGTCCAACAGATAAGGTTTAAAACATTTGAAATAAAATACATATAAGTTCCGGGGTCTAGGAATTGTTTATTTTGAAAATAGGATACAAATGTAAACCTATATTACATTGGAGCACCATACACAAAACTATATTGCAATCATATTAGGTACACATTTAACAGTTACCAAAATTACAGAGCGCGTGCGAATTGTTAACCATTGACTCATTTTCAATAAACAAGTTTTATTATATAAGGTCCTTAAATAGTGCACATAATTTTAAGGGGTCAATGTACTCATGCATACAAACAACTTTTACTATGGGACCGACATTGAAATCGCGAAAAAAAAATCAGCTGTACCATAGAAAATTTAATTTCGAATAGATCAAAATGTATGGAACAGCTGATTTTTTTTCGCGATTTCAATGTTGGTCCCATAGTAAAAGTTGTTTATATGCATGAGTACATCTACATTGACCCCTTAAAATGCACTATTTAAGAAGGACCCTATATTTTCGACTAGCAATTTTAGAAATCTAGGAATAAAATCAACGCCGCCAATATAAATCACATTAGTTAATTTTGCATTAAGAAACTGACTGGGAATGCATTAAATTTTTCAAGTTGTTCGAAATTCAGTAGGCTGATATGATTTTTTTCATAGAAAAACTTTTACAGAACACAATCATTAATTTACAATAGTTTTATGAATCTTATGCCTCATTTACTATATTTTATCGAAAAAGAAACAGTGCAAAACATTCTAGAATGGTTATTAATTCGCACACATGCCGATACACTGATACACGATTCAACTAAAATACGAAAAATACATCTCACTTCCAGGGCTTAATTCTATTATGTATAGAAGGGTTAAAGGCAAAGCTTAGTCTCAGTATATTTCATTAAATTGGGGCACAATTTTATCCCTCAGTAAAATACACAACGGTGCCACTCTAAGCCATTACGAACCTATAAATACATCTTCAATATTACATTAATATAATTCCATCTTATAAATAAGTTAAACTTAATTTGCTAAAAAATTTACTAAGCAAAAACAAATGCTACGTATCAAAATATGATTGATTACATACAACAAATTATTTATATCTTATAATATCATATTTACTGGATGGGAAATTAATATTTTTATTTATGAGATTAGTGAATAAAATGTAACAGAATTAGGATGACGATGTCATTTTGAATTAGTAGTTTTGCTGGTTTATTAATCGATTATTTTATTAAAACTGATTAAATCTACATATTTCATTCAAGTTATTATTGTACATCGGCTATTTCACTTCACATGATTTCATACAACGGAACTCAAGTAATAGGTAAATCATATCGACTAATACAAAATTCTCATTTTTCTCTGAGAAAATGAATATGCCAAAAATTTTTAGCTATTCTGCGGGGTAAATCTATAAAAATATATTAGTTCGAAATTAATAAAAAAATATAAAAATCCGAATAAATAATTGTGCGCTGCAACGATAAAATAAAATACTGAATAATGAAGATAAAGTTTTTGTGACCAAATTAAATACTGTTTTAATTAAATGATGCCCAAATACTTACATGGCAGCAATTTAAATAATTGATTACAATTTATGTTTAGTTTGTCCTATAAAAGTAAGACTAGTTTGATATATATGACATTAAAAAATAGCGCATAACGGTTTTGCCGTAAGTATAAGTTGGCACGACAAATCACTAGCTTGATTTTCTAAATAAATACTATAAGACTTAATTTCATTTCATTTGCACCAAAGCATTTTCGCAGAATATAATGTTGGAACTTGGAACTAACTAAAGTTTATTATATCTTCTCAAAAGTCAGTGCCGTCATTAGAAGTTACTTTAGTAAAACAATTTTATTAAAAGGAAATGATATAAAAATGCCTCAAAATATGGACCTTTATCAGTGTGTAAATCAAGTGGAATGGTGCTATGAACTATGATGATTTCTCACTCGAATAACAGTTTCAAAGCGCATTACTATATTTCTTATAGCATTATATTGCAGTTGTGGAAAAGAGACGCCGCTATACCCAGCATAACTCCATCCTACTTTCACCAGTACTAATATTGCTTCAATAGCTTATGGTTTTAATAATACGGTCGTTGTTTTGGCATATTTAGTTAATTTCTGTAATAAAACAATTTTTAAGAAATAATAATTACGGCGTACCTATCGCTAAACATCGTGTTACAGAGATCAATATAAAACTAAATACAAGCTATCTCTGTGTAGTCTTGATAAATAAATGCATCAATGTATAAGTACACAACTAAAAGCACAAAAAGGCAGTACATATTAAAGAAATTTAATAAAAATTAAATCTATGTCTTTATTATTTTAATTATACACAAGGTCATCTTAACATATAGTCAGTGAAAAATGGCGACCGGAAACTGGCGCTGTTATAATTGTTTGATATTTATATAATACAGTTCCGACTAAAGCCAAAATACCGGAGCCAACTTGTTTAGATTTCTTCCTAGCCTATTCAAATTGATTTAAATAATTTCTCCCACTGTTAGAATTGTATCATGATTTGTAAACACTTTGGAATGTTATAAAACTTAACGAGAAAAAAGCAGTGCAACTAATGATGACCTTATAAATTCACGAATATTTTAATTTACATTAAACTTTCAGTACATAACAAAGAAAGTAAACATAATAAATTAAATTAGTTCATTGCTCACAATCAAAGTCATAAAAAATCACAACACATTGAAATAATAGTAGGTAGATAACAATCTATGAATTAAAAAATACAGGGATCACGCAAGGTTTCTTTAGAAACTTCTTTTATTTCTCAGACAGGAAGAAATGTACATGGTACGTACATAAGAATCGAGCATTGAACATAGTTGTATGATGATTTATTTCAAATTACCGTTACAATCAAATGATACTTATTATTATTAGTATTTTTGTACACCTTACATATCTATATTCTCTCTGGTGCTCAGAAAGCTAAATAGAATATAAACATAATAGAGCATGGATTATTGACATTATTAATGGAGATATTGTCTGGTTATTTTCAATTACATGTTTAATATAAGCACGATTTTAACAAAAGGTAAAAAAACGGAACATACTAGCGATACCGCTTACAAACAAAACAAGATGGAAGCGCGTGAATGTTGGCGTCTTTTCAAATAGTCAAATTAACTTTTAACTCAAGGTGTGAAAGGCTAGTTTAGCGCAAACAGCAGTTTTAGTTAAACAAAAGTCGGTTATAGTTCTATTCTATCCATCGTCTAAAATAAAAACGTATGAAGGTCGTATGGAGCCAATCAGCCGACATAACCTCGCACTTTGACGACAACGTTTCTATGCGATAGAAAGAAATAGAACGATGTCAAAATGCTGGAGGGCGCGCACGGACGTGGGTAAACGTTTCATTCATATTGTTATCAAAACGACTACAGTCGTTACCAAACGAATCCCGTCCTTATCGCCTCCTAGTAAGATGCATATTGGCACGAATTTTATAGTAGGCATTACATAAAAAGACCGCTGACACTATACATAGCGCGGATGAGATTTTCTTTAAAATATAAGATACAGTCGTCAACCTTACTAGGCAAATTCAGTCCTTATCGCGTCGCAGTAAGGTGTACATTAGCGCGGATGTTATATAAAAAATCTTCATCAAAACATAAGCTAAAGGCGCAATACAGAGAGTATAGTAGTTAAGTTTAGCACTCGCGCACTCGAGTAACGCACACAGAGACACCTCTCACCGACACTGTATAACAGGAATCTCAAACCAAACCAGGGGTTCAAGTTGCTAATGTTAACGTCAGAATCGTGTTTCAATGGTAATGCTTTTTGACACAGTTCTTGTTTCTGAAACCCAAAACCGAAACACATTGTGTTTCTTAAACCCAAAACGGAAACACACTGTGTCTCGATTTTAGGTTTCAGAAACAAGAACTGTATAAAAAGCATTACGATTCAAACACCATCGAAACACGATTTTGACGATAACATTAGCAGTCTTGACCCCCCGTTCCAGTACGTAACGTAGCGGTGAGAGGCTCTCACTGAGAGCCATCTCTGTATGTGTGCGATGCTCGAGCGCCCATAGAACTAAGCTTAACTTCTGTCAATCTCTCTATTTTGTGCTAAAGTCGTCAAACTTACGAGACACTTCGGCCTTTTTGCGTCGCAGTAAGGTGCACATTAGTTTGGATGTAACATCAAAATTCATCATCAAAACATAAGCTACAGTCGTCAACCTTACTAGACAAACTCGGTCCTTATCTCTTCTTCTTATTATTATTTTTAGTTTGGCAATCTACTTCCTCTTTAGGGAGTAATTTTTGCCAGTGTCAAGTGTTGAATAGTTCAATGGTAGATTGTTTCAATTTACATTAAAATGCGGGTGCATTGCATTCCAATGCTGCTTGGAGCATTTGGCACCAAGTATATCAAGACAGTTTACTCGGTAAGATCAGCCAAGGTAGCCACCACTACAATAAAAGTCTCAGCTTCACACAACCAAGATCGCGCCTATTTCAATTATCCCTCATATTGTTCGGTTGCGTAGACACTTATACCACAAAACTGCACCAATTTTAAGACACAATATCCACTATGAATCAATTTGCGAATAATTAAAATAGTCACCGAACCGAACTCGACAAAATGGCGCCAAAAACTCGGTCCTTATCAGGGGGTTAAGTCTGCTAATGATTTCGTCAAAATCGTAGTTCAATGGTGTTCTAATGGTAATGCTTTTTGACACAGTTCTTGTTTCTGTAACTCAAAATCAAGGCACAATATGTTTTCGTTTTGGGTTTAAGAAACACAGTGTGTTTTAGTTTTGGGTTTAAGAAACAAGAACTGTGTCAAAAAGCATTACCATTCAAACACCATTGAACTACGATTTTGACGAAAACATCAGCAGATTTGACCCCCTGGTGGCGGGGCGCGGGGCGGCTGGTACTAGCGCGGGTGCGCGGGCAGCAGCTCCACGTAGTTGGCGGGGAACAGGCCGAACACGCCGTGCGGGCCCAGCCCCTGCCACCAGCCCGCGTCGATCTGCTCGATGTGCGTTATTATGTCGCCCGGGTCGAACGTGATCTCGGATTCGTCCGCTGGAAACATTTGTTTTCATCGTAATTAATTATTCTACAGCCTGTTTGGTAATATAGTTAGCTACCAAACTCCCTATAAAAGACAGTTGACAGTGTAGTTTTTTCTTATTGCTAAGTATAAGAAAACACATTCTCGAGTATGGTCTCAAGATAGCTCCCGACGTTGGGAGCGGTTGATAAATATGGTCCTAGAGAAATTTCATGAACTGACTCAACACATCCAAGGAGACAGGCGTGGTCGCAGCCTGAAATTTTGGGGGGGGGGTCACTAATAAGAATAATAGCTTTTCTGTAAATTTTTAGAAGCTTTTTCTATGTGACGTGTACGATTTTGAGGGGGGGGTCATGTCCCCTGTGACCCCCCCCCCCCCTCGGACCGCGCCTGCAAGGAGATTGAATAAAAATACACCCTGTCCTGTCTGTATATGATTATTCGACAATCACTGTAATTGATTTATTAAATTATAATTCGAAAAGCTTACCTGCTTGATAGTCATAAAGTGCTCTCGCCGTTAAACCGGGATCATCGTCCAAATCTTCATATATCGTGCCTTCTTCCTCCATACCCTCGGGGGATATATCTTCCATAGTCGCCGAACCATTCTCTTTCTTATAATTCACATTCTCTATAACAGTATTCTGCCTACTCAATTCCCTCTGACCCTCTTCCGCGATATTATTCTTACTATAAGGAGACCTCTTTATGGTACTGAATTTATTATCGCTATCGTCATCGTCGTTTTCATTCGAACTAGAATACGAAGCGTCAAACATATCGTTCTCAAGTATATTCTGTTTGATCATCGGTTCGCTTTGTTTCAAATCAGTTTCTATATCTCTGTAGTTATTCTCATTTTGTTTGTATTCCGAATAGTTGATGGCACTAAATGAACTAGGCTCCGTTTCTGTACTAGGACTTAAGTCTACGCTCGGGTCGATGATTGGTTCGTATTGTATTTGCGAGGGGCTTTCTAAGCTTAGTTTGATTTTGTCTATGTTTTTCAAAGGGCTAGTTTTCGGTTGTTCTTGTGGTTCTTGTAATGTTTTTGGTTCAAGTTTTATTGGTGATTTGATAGGTGACGTTGGTGTGGGAGGTTGGTTTTGTGCTTGCGTGAATGTGTTGATGCGTTGCGCTATGACTGAACTACGGACCGGTTTTTCGGGCACGTTTGATGTTGTTCTGTAAATGGGGAAGTTACTATGAAAGAAATACAATACATTCGAATCATGTAAGCATAGATCGGATGGATCATAGCATGGATCCAGATGGATCTCGTTAAGCATGAATGCGAGCGTTAATTTTATGTGAAGCATTCTATTGTTATGGCGTCATTGCTATTGTTATGACGACGGCATAACAATAGGATGCTTCGCCTATTAGCCGCCTTGCCTGTAGGACTTGTACGGCCGTCATATGGAGTCCCTCAAGGCACTCACCTATCCCACTGTCCCTGCGCGAGGTTCGACTGGAACATCGCACGCTAGCTGCCTCGCCTCGGCCGATCGCTGCCGCCGGAGCGCCTCGCTGGTATACACTCCTGTAGGACTTGTCACTTGTACGGCCGTCATATGGAGTCTCAAGGCACTCACCTAGGTCCCATCTGTCCTTGCGCGAGGTTTGATTGAAACATCGCGCGCGCGGTGGCCGTAGAGGCACCTATTAGCTGCCTCGCCTCGGCCGACCGCTGCCGTCGGAGCGCCTCGCTCGCACTCACTCCTGTAGGACTTGTCACTTCGGGCACGATCGTCCTTGAGACAAATTGGGAGATTTATTACTTCAGAAATAAGTTAAAAAGGAACAGCTGTAAGACATTGGAAAGAGAGTTCTTCCGCATGTCGTTGATCTAGTACAAATATATCATATTTCTATTGGCGTGGGACACACATGCCACAGAAGTTACAATAGTACACAAGATTTATCAAAAAAGGAAAGATCGTGATTACATTACACATTCACAAATTAATTAAAAAATATTATTTTAACAATTCACTTTAAAACTTACTATGTTACTTATGAAATCAAATTGTAGGCGAAATCGCAAGGCAACAATTTTAAGACAGAACTAAAAATGTTAATCAATTTATTGGCAATTACATATTACAACAGAAGATTGTATGAATAAATCATTGACTTACTTTTCTTGTTCAGCCTTAGCTCTCCTCGCCGCTTCTAATTCATCTCTTCTTCTCACATCCTCTTCTGCTTTCCTCTTTTCTTCTTCTCTCCTTTTCCTTTCAGCTTCTACTCGTTTCTTTTCTTCTTGTTCCTCTTTCATCCAAAACTGATCTCTTTCTTTGGAGTTAATCTCTTGAACTAAAACCCAAAACAACATCTTAGTGACTATCACAATTTATTTATAAATTTTTCAACTAAAACTACACAACATATTTTCTTTCACACTGTCAGAACCTGCACAAAATCGAAGAAAAAAGCAACAAATACTTGTTCACACATTAGTACACTTTATGTACCTCTTCGTAAAGTATTTTTGCGTTGTTTTATATCTTCAGTAACATGTAAAACAACAAAACAGTAATTCCGCCTCGCCATCATATTTTTTATGAACTCTGACGGAATTATACATACTATGAGCGCATCGAGGGACAGAAAACCACTATCGAGAATATGACTTGTTTACAAATATTATGCGTCGCGTACAAATGAGATGACTGCTCACGCATTGTTTTAACCAGAACAGTTTGTAAATAGTGCTCTTGAATTATGATAGACAGTTTATGTATGCCATCACAATGGCAATTGAAGGAAACATTATACTATTTATTTGACCATCCTTGATAGGTTAAGAAATTAGCCATTCTTTATGGCGAAAATACGACATCAAAACCTGAAATATAGATAGATATCTATCTATCTATCTAGACAAGACTATGGTGGGCAAAGGCGGTCTTATCGCTGGAAGCGATCTCTTCCAGACAACCTTTGATTCAGAGGATAGGTACCTGAGAGGAGATATAAAAACAGTGTACCAACCACATACAAAATTAACAGAACAGAAAAATTAACAAAACTAAACAAAATAAAAAACAAACATACAATAAATATACAAAATCAAAATACTACACAAATACGGTACGAATATAAAAAATACACTACATAAACCTAAATAAATATATATTTGTTGTTGCAAACTAAGATTTAGCCAATAGGTAAGCGTGTAAGTGATACGGCGAGGGATTTCGAGTGACGAAGATTAGGTGGAAGGTTATTCCATAAGCTAGTAGCAGTAACAGTAAACGAGTCCATGTAGTATCCAGAGCCGGAGAGAGGAGCTCTAAGGCGATTGTCGGATTTGCTTCTAAGATCCCGATCATGATCCACGCCAAGGGGCTGGAAACGCTCTTTAAGATAGGAAGGAGATCTAGATCTCCTACGACCTAGGGTCGTAGGAGATCTAGATCTCGTCGTAAAGGATTTTGAAGAGCAGCACAAGAACATACTGAAAAATTATACTTAATATACTAGGAAGCTTTTGTTGTCTGTATCCTGTATCCTTAATATCAATAAGCTTCTCAAAAAGTAAATGACAATTAAATATTGTCAGAGACACGAAAATGTTGTAAAAGGTAAAAGTGTTTGGTTTTAAATACAAATGATGGATTATTATCATAGATCTGGATTTGTCAAGACTTTTAGGATAATGTAGAGTATTTATCTGGCTCTTTAATAATTTCAAAATAACTGTTTTTATCTGTCTGTCGTTTCCCTGCGTGATCGAATCAGAAACGAGCAGGAGAACTAAAGTAACCGACATCACTCTAAGGATTTCTCAGCTGAAGTGGCAATGGGCAGGACACATAGCGAGAAGAACTGATGGCCGTTGGGGCGGAAAGGTTCTGGAATAGCGACCGCGCACCGGACGACGCTCGTGGGAAGCCACTGGATGCGGACAGCGCAGGACCGATCGTCGTTTAGATCCTTAGGGGAGGCCTATACCCAGTAGTGGGTGTCGTGCGGCTGATATGATGATCAGGGGCCGTACCGGCTAACATACATGGCTATCGTAATCGCTTTCATTTGACAGATGGATGTAACACATAGCTACTTCTATTTAGCATAAATAAAAACTCACCATAGAAAAGTAGCAATGTTTCACATCCATCTGTCAAATGAAAGCGATTACGATAGCCATGTAAGTTAGCCGGTAGGGCCCCTGTCTGGGTATTGTATTAAGTATTCAACCATTAGTAATAATAAATACTTTCTGATAATATGGTAGATAACCTCTTATAAATGCAATATTGCAACCACACACCTTTTCGCCACAGCATAAATGCGTCACCGCCGCCGCACGCTAATACGCCAAACTACCAAATTCACCATGGCATAAACGACAAATGAGAACCTTGACAAGTATAATGACTGGGGTCTTAATGATGATGGATGTCCTCTTAGCCCTTATTATGGACATAGGGCTCTCAAAAGGGACTTTCACTTCTTCCGGTCTTGTGCGACCACCTCAAGATCTGTCCAGCATTGACTGATTGATGCATCCTCTTTTTAAACAGAGAGGTCCTTAATAGGTGAAGTAACACAATAGTCCATGAGAAAAATCATGGCACGCGGGGTCATAAAACGCGTCAGTGACGTCAGTCATCAGGGTTGTGCGTGCCATTGAAATGAGTCCGAGTCCACACATAAGGCCTATAAGTGCAAGGGAGCGCGCAATGTAGCTACTCCGTTCGCACATTTTATGACCTCGTGTGCCACGCACGTTCTCATGGACTATAGCAAATAATATGTATGAACGAAACTAACCAGGATTAACTTTGTGATAGACAGTTCCAACTGGTCCACTAGAAGGCATTTCTTCAGGTTTACTCGTCTTGAAGTTGAACGCTGAGCCCGCTTTAGCGAGCCTTTCTACTATGAGTCGCTCCTCAAGATCGTCTTCTGTCCTTGCATGCAATGTTAGGTGAAACCCATGGAAGAGTTGTGCAACATGCTTGATGTGGTTCGCACATGTACCCTTCCGGACTGTGGGTGCACCTTCACCCTAAAAAAGTTCATTGACAATTGATGAGCAAAAGAGATGGAGATAATGAGTATTTCAATTATATTATTTTTTAAACACAATCTTAATTAACATGAGACTAGGTCTTATATGAAAATAGTTACAGCTAGCATCACACAGACAGTGGAGTCTTAGTAATAGGGCTCTGTTTTTACCCTTTGGGTATGGAACCCTAAAAACAAATAACTTGACAGGAATAATAATAATTCATTTGCTTTTTAGGGTTGTGGGTTTGGATGTTTGTTCTTCAATCACACGAAAACTACTGAACGGATTTGATTGAAATTCGGCCCACAGATAGTAGATAGCTTGGATTACTGGAAACATAGAATACTTTTTATCCCGATATTCCCATGGGAACGGGAACCACGTGCAGCCGCTAGTAGTTAAATAATACATACATGAAGCACAATAAGGGCGGATTCAACCAAGAGAGAATTAATCTAATCTAAATTCTTAGACATTCTTAGACTTTATTCAAGAGTAAATCAAAATTATGTTTTACCACACACTATTCTCAAAGTATTTTGCCTAATCGAGAATAGTCACTATACCACCACTTAGCAGAGAACAACAGAGTTAATCCACAAGTATTTTAATGGCGTCCACATAGCGTATGTCAATGACATTTGTTTAACATATAACTTTGACTGCTATAGTTACGCACAAGGCGACAAAATAGAGTTGACAAGACTTTGATTTTTAATTAGTTTGTTTATAGAACAATGACAATTGGCCGGATAATATGTTTATTCACAACACAGACCATACAACAAGTACATTCACAAATTCACTCACTAATGGGGGAATAAAAATCCCAAGAAAACTTATTTTTAGATTGCATGGAAAAATGACAGTTTCTTTACTCGAGAATACAATCTTGGAATAGATATATTTTTAGTATAGTTATTCCCATTTATATTGAAGTTTGGTTGAATCCAACCTAATACAAATAAATTAATATCACTAGGAGGATAAGGACATGTCCTAGTGATATTAATGTATAGATATTAATTACAGCTGTAGTATAGAGCTCATAATTAATTTAAATAACAATCATAAATTGTCATACTGATTTTCCTGTTAGTAGGAACTAATATCCTTATTGTTATACACATAATGTACACTTAATAATAATAATGGTAGTAATACAAAGCAATAAGGAAAGCCTCATTATTCAGGTTTAAATATTTTTTTGACAAACAAAAACAACTTTTGTAAAAACAAGTGTACAATGCTAATAAATGGTAACGCAATAGAAGATTTTGAGAAATAGAATAAATTAAAACTGGTATCTTATCTTCAAAGATATCCAAACACATACCTGCCAATTGATAAGCACATATTTAGATATGGTTCCATCAGGCAAGTCCACTTTAATAAAGGCATACTGAATCTTTCCACTGTTGAAGTCGTCAGTCAACTCGGTTAAGCCACCGTCACCTTTACTAATGAACTTTAAATCATTTGTCATACCATCATATCCAAATAATGCCCTGTAATAATGGGAACCATTAATGACAACTCAACTTTTTATCTCTGTATAAATAATAAAGTCATTTTAAAAAGTTTATGGAGGTATTGCAGTTTGATAGATGGAAATACCAACTAGCAAACAGGCAGGACTCTGTATTCTTACAATAGCTAACCGGTTTTTAGTAAAAATACATAGCTTTGTAAGCTGAAAAGATTTGCAATCTTTACATACAATACAAGTGCAGTAATGATGGTCAGCAATAAGGCCACGGTGTACATTCTACACTAATGAATTCAATTCATAATAATCAGGAGTGGCTGTTTATTTAATTTCGTTTGAATGTAGGTCGGTGCTACGAAGGCATACATACCAATTTGTATCAGTTTTCTCATCTAGTACGTCCTTCCAAGCTGCGATTAGGGCTTCTCTATGTTTGTCTAAGTTTATAGCCATCTTACATTCTTTCTTATCGCAATCACAAATGAAATTATAGAATTTGAAGAATATTCCGATGGTCTGCCGATATGCTTGACAGGGTGACCATCTCAAAAATGGCGAATCTGCCCGACCCTGGCAAAAAATCTGCCAAAATCTGCCAAACCCGACTCAAAAATATGCCTAAAATATGCCACATACAAAAAATCGCTTTAAACTGTCAAATGTCAATGGATTTTGATTGCTGAGTGTCGATAAAACGCTATAACATGCGATATTATATTGTGTTTAGATTGGCTGATAGTTTATTTTTAATGCGAAATAATAAAAAAGCCTTGAAATCCAACACCTTTTCCAGATTTTATAATTATTTTTTTAGATATGTTTGATTTGAGCCTGGTTTCACATTCTTAGTTTGTGCACTATATGACTGAGCACATTGTAATATTGAACCTCGATCAGTTACAAAGATACTAATCTATACAAGTGTATTTAAAAAATAACAAATTTTCCTTGAAATCTGCCAAATCGTCAGATTAGTCTGCCACAGCTAAAATTTAGGCTTCAAATCTGCCCAAATGGCAGAAATCTGCCACAAATGGTCACCCTGATGCTTGACTCACAATCACACAACACAACTCAACCCAACCACAGAATACATAATACTCAACTCACTCACAAGTTGACAACTGCACTGCACAGATTACAGAGAGCTAGGGATGTCGACAGATGCGAAACTTGCGTGAATCGATCAATACAATACGATACGTACGATTCATCGGATGTTTTTGTATCCTTGTGCCCTGTATTTATATGGACGTGTTTTAAGATAAGTGTGATCCTAGTGCATATGTTACGGCTAATACCCGAAGTGCAGCTAAACCCAGTTTTAGCCGGCTGATATAGGGTGGATGCCACATTTACGAAAGTCGTCTATTTACGATTCCCGCTGGACAAGAGAGTGTTCCACCGACAACCGGTATCATTGTCTTCAGCATGATCTCCTGAACAAGAATACAGCGGTTGTCGCATATAAAGTGGTGGAGGGGGGAGGGGGGGAGGGAAAAGATGCGGAAGTCGAGTATCGGAAATTGGTTGATTTTCTCAACAACCACTTGACCGATTTAAACAAATAAGGTGTCTTAGGGTAGGTAATATCCTTGACAACATATTTTATATCACAATGGTTTTTGTAAATACTATAGTTTATTAAATAATTAGAAAAAAAGTCGAATTTCGAACAAAATCATTTTCTTTTTGTACATGACACCTTATCACAGAATACATAATATAGTCCGATTAATGAGCATATTTGTTGTATGGAGACTACCGAATAATTCTCCCGTCAATGAAATTTGGCATGTGATGTCGTTAGGTAATACAGATTACAGATGCACAATAAGCCAATAATTTTTTTTACGAGAAGTTAGGTATTTTTACCTAAACATAAAAATCGCTCATACCTCTCTGTGAATATTTCCTCGGGCTGAAACACTTTCTGTTTACGTACTTATGTACTTGTTAGAATAAGTATGTAAAGGAATTCAATCTTTTTTCGACTTCAGAAATACCGCAAATTTAACTTTTAACTTTTTTCAATATATCTTCTATTGAAAAAATTGTCTGTTGATTATTCTTTTTTAATATGTTTTTATATCTTTAAATACATAGCTTTGTTCAGTAAGCCAATAAATTTTCTTCTTTAATCATATTTTTTTTATTTTTTGAATTTAAGTGGTTATTTACGTAATGTGTAAAAATACTCGGTCCATTTTTATACTTTTATTAGATAAATTATTTTATATTAAAACAGATTTATCAATAATCCAAGAAATTTTCGAACGCGCATATATTTTTTATGATAATCGCCGATTTAGGATAGAGCGTAAGTAAGGGTTGACCTTCACTTGACTACTTGGAGCTCCTTAGCCACGCACTTTTCGAGTAGTGCGCGTAGTAGTAGTAGTTTAGAGTAGAACGCCACAGGTCGTACTTCGTACCCTGCGTGAAAGGTATCTCCAGAAATGACGTCAAATTTTAAATTTGGCCAATGACATCAGTTGATGTACAGAGGTCGTTTTCAGCGTTCAAATTGATACTGGGTGATAAACGGTTTTTTTATTTTGCATTGTGCATATTTTGGCCATATTAACAGTTTTTAGTGCATATTTTGGCCTTTTTAGTGCATTATTTGCATGCATATTATTTTGGCACTTTGTTTATTTTTTTTATTTTTTTTTTATTTTATTCAACAAAACTTAGTACTACCATTACAGACTTAAGAAAAATCCAAGGCAATAATATCAGCAACTTGATATGATAACTTATGTAGGTACCTATTTATTTATTTTTATAACAAATAATAAACAGTGCAGCCCTTGTGAATTCACTCAGAGTACATCCAAACAAATCTACTTCTTCAGCTACTTCATTAATAATCTTTGTGGCGCGAGTGAGTGGCGCCTCCTTCAACATATTAGTGCGCGCGCGCGGTATCGCTAGTAGTCATAGTAATTATGAAAAGGAAACTGCATTTTGTGATGGAAGCAAGCCACTTTGCACAGTGATAGTGGGGGCCAAACTAAGCGATTTCATCCGAGGATAAACGAGATTCACCCCTTAGGAACAGAGATGGCGCCACTTGTTTAAAAAAATATTTAAAAATTTCTTAAACCTAAACGGATGATCCGATTTTGATGATTAAGGTGTCTATCGACAGACAATCAGTTGTTTTACTATTAAATAAATAATAAAGTAGCAAAAAATAATAATAAATACCAAAAAACCTTCATTATTGAAGAAAAAAAATATTTTTTTCAGTATTTATTTAATTTTATAAAAATAATGTACTAATATGGTCCTCTTTTATTTATTCGTATTATTACCCATTTAGTTGCACGTTTAATAAAAAATACCGCATATCAATATCTTGTATAGTTCCAAAGTTATTGAAGAAAACACTACATGGTGTCGGTATATCCCTTGATTCGCTGAACAAAAAAATCTCATAAGTGATATTTTTTTCTTTACATATGCTTTATTTATGATCTCTATGTATACAGAAAAATAAAATAAAAATCTATAATATACCAATTTTGAGAAATTATATGTATAATTTGGCGAGTGATTTTTTTCTTTAGTTTCGAAGGTGCTGGTTACCCTGAAAATAAAATAGCAATGAAAAATATCATAATAATAAAATAATAATAAAAGACGCTAAATAACATTTGAACTAAATCTTTATTTTATTTACGTTTTATTTTCGCATTCGCCTTTGCAGGTTTTGCACCGTAAAGTGCAAGGTAGGCCAACGCCTCGGCAGCCACAACGCATTGAGTCACAGTTCAATTTACATCCACAATGGTCAACGAGGCTTAATTCTGGCCAAATTGCAGTAACCTTCGACCATCGTGGAGTCCATCTATCTTTGACATCTTTCCATCCCCAAGAAGATGGACTTTGGATTGATTTATCCATAAGGCATTTCCCCATAATATATGTTGCCCTCTTAGACGCTGCACGCAGATCATGTTGTTCAAGGGCGGCTGAAGTAGGTGGAAGACTTGTCACCAGCCTGCTTTTAGTCGATGATTATAATTGATAGAGATCGCTGGGCATAGCATAGGCAAGGAGCAACCCAAATGTTAATGCGATCTTCGGACACAAATGTGTTGGTTCTGTTTATTTCGTACTAAGTACGAAATTTTAAAAGATGAAGTCTGCAGGTAATGTCGATGTTGACGGGGACAGCTAACAAACGCCGTTACGTAGCAGTAGTGCAAAAAATTGCTTTATACTTTAGGTCATGAAATGTCAACTGCGCTTCGAGGCTTTCATGCTTTCACAGGGTGTTATTTGAATAAAAAAGGTAAAACACTTGTTTTAAAACATGGGTTTCACACCCTGGAGTAACTACTGCTTTTGCAAGTATGTCGAGTCCTATCCTATAGAAATTCCTCTGAAGAAATATTGGCTCATTTGGAAAGGTTTGTACCCATTGTTTTATTGTATATAGTGTAAGTTAACATAATTATTTCACTCGTTCTCAAATAAAGCTAATCTTGCTTCCAGATGCACTTGCCAGCTGTACGATGCACAAACAGAGAACATTACTGTTATGGCGGTTCGGAAAGATTTGTTTTCGACTAAAAGCAGGCTAGTGACAAGTCTTACGCCTACTTCAGGTGCCCTTGAACAACATGATCTGCGTGCATGGGGAAATGCCTTATGGATAAATCAATCCAAAGTCCATCGTCTTGGGGATGGAAAGATGTCAAAGATAGATGGACTCCACGATGGTCGAAGGTTACAGCAACTTGGCCAGAATTAAGCCTCCTTGACCATTGTGGATGTAAATTGAACTGTGACTCAATGCGTTGTGGCTGCCGAGGCGTTGGCCTACCTTGGACTTTACAGTGCAAAACCTGCAAAGGCGAATGCGAAAATAAAACGTAAGTAAAATAAAGATTTAGTTCAAATGTTATTTAGCGTCTTTTATTATTATTTTATTATTATGATATTTTTCATTGCTATTTTATTTTCAGGGTAACCAGCACCTTCGAAACTCAAGAATAAAGATCACTCGCCGAATTATACATATAATTTCTCAATATTGGTATATTATAGATTTTTTATTTTATTTTTCTGTATACATAGAGATCATAAATAAAGCATATGTAAAGAAAAAAATATCACTTTTGAGATTTTTTTTGTTCAGCGAATTAAGGGATATACTGGCACCATGTAGTGTTTTCTTTAATAACTTTGGAACTTTTCAAGATATTGATATGCGGTATTTTTTATTAAACGTGCAACTAAATGGGTAATAATACGAATAAATAAAAGAGGACCATATTAATATATTATTTTTATAAAATTAAATAAATACTGAAAAAAATATTTTTTCTTCTTCAATAATGAAGGTTTTTTGGTATTTATTATTATTTTTTGCTACTTTATTATTTTTTTAATAGTAAAACAACTGATTGTCGATAGACACCTTAATCATCAAAATCGGATCATCCGTTTAGGTTTTAGAAATTTTTAAAGATTTTTTTAAACAAGTGGCGCCATCTCTGTTCCTAAGGGGTGAATCTCATTTATCCTCGGATGAAATCGCTTAGTTTGGCCCCCACTATCACTGTGCAAAGCGGCTTGCTTCCATCACAAAATGCAGCTTTAGGCCAAAAAGTGACCATAATGTCTATGACTATAGCAGTGGCGGGCGACGCCTTCTCTCCGCGTATCGGTCGGTTAGTGCATACTTTGTCCGATGTCTAGTCTATTCAAAAAGATGAGTGTATTGTGTTCACGGTTCATGTATGTTTGTATGTATGTACAACAGATTTGGATGTGTGGAGTATCGTTAGAATCCTTACATTACGCTAACTAACTGAACATGGCCTTTTTTGAAAAACCCCCTGATGCCAAATATAGTAGATAGGGACCATCAAACTGAACAACTTTTACTATGGGACCAACTCTGAAATTAAGAAGAAAATCTGCTGTTTCATACAAAATATAATGACGAATAAAATCTTCATATAAACAATATTAACGAAATTGTCAAAATGTATCTAAGGCAGCCATTACAAATGCTCATGCAAGCATCAGTCAAATTCCATCAGTCATGTCAGTCACGGTTGTGACTGACGATTACCCTACCGTGTAACGGGGTGACTGATGGTTGCATGAAGTTGATTTCTTCTTTCCATCAGTCAGTCAGTCAAACGTGATTCATGACTGATGGAATTTGACTGACGCGTGCATGAGCGTGTAATGACTGCCTACCAGCTGTTTTTTTTGTGGTTTCAGAGTTGGTCCCATAGTAAAAGTTGTTCAGTTTGATGGTCCCTATCTATCAAATTCAGCATTAGGGTTTATTTTTTGATATCCCATCACTCTCGTAGTCCGGAAAGTAGTGACACTCAACTCAAGGTATGGCGAGGTCAAAATTTTGTCATTAGATAAATTCACATTTCACATGGCAATATTTAGGCCAGTGATTCTTAACCTCGGGTCGCGACCCAAATTCGGGTCGCGAGAGGTATTGGGTTGAGTCGCGGGCCCCCAAACGACTTTAAAGAGATAAAATTTTACGTTTTTAACTGCGAATATTTTTATTTTTTATTGATAAGTCGATAGATGTCAGTACACAAAGTATTCTCAAATTTATTATTACTCACAAAACAAAGACTAAAGGCTGTGTTACTGCCATCAGGTCACAATCGCAACATGTTAGTTCTCAGTTTTCGGCATCTTTACTAATATTATAAATGCAAAAGTCGTTTGTTTGTTTGTTACGCCTTCACGCAGTACCGGTGTTAGGCGTGAAATACACAGAAGAGATGCGACGGAGATAAGGCGCAGATACGGCGGCGATGCCGGCGATACGTGTATTTGATTGGCCGTAAGCATCCGAAAGTCTCACATCTGCACCGTATCGTCGCCGTATCCGCGCCGCGTCGCTTCTGTGTATTTCACGCCTTAGGGGGGGCGAGCTTGGGCGACCGCCCAGGGCGCCCCGGATATAAAGGAGCACCGCAGGCGAGTCCTACTTACTATTGTAAATTCCTTGTTAGCGACAAAATCGTTATGGTGGCAACACATCATCACAACAGCTTAGCAGCAATATCTCGCCGAAAATTCATCGCTCGCTACTATGTGCCGTTTAAGATTTGGCCATTGTAAAATACAGGGGCGGCCCTAGGGCAGTGCAAGCGGTGCGACTGCACTGGGTGCCTTCGTGTGGGGCGCCGAAAACGCCCGACCACCAGTCGACTATCAATCGTATTTTTGCCTGGTGACGAGCGTCGACGCGACGAATAAAACTGACTAAAAATTGCACTGTGCGCCTATTTTTTAGTATAAATTAGCAAGATTAGTGGATGAAACTAACTAAAAATCGCGCTGCACGGCCATTTTTTTTTTTGCTATAAACAAGCAGATTACAAGATTAGTAGATGAAAAGGACTAAAAATCGCGCTGCGCGGCCATTTTTTTTTTTGCTATAAACAAGCAGATTACAAGATTAGTAGATGAAACTGACTAAAAATAGCGCTGCGCGGCCGTTACCAACGTGCAAAATTGAAAATCTTTGAATCGTAGATAGGGGGCACCCGTAGAAATGTTGCCCAGGGCGCTGGTAGTGCTAAAACCGCCAATGCCTTCACGTCTTAACTACTGAACCGATCATGAAATTTTGCATAGGTACATGTTGTCAGGGGTACAGAAAAGGGACATTCCATTCAGTTCCCGAGGGATAGCAAAAAAACTGTCCACGCAGACAAGTCGCGGGTACCTGTCACTGGAAAATAATAGAAAAATATTAGGATTAGGGTCGCGGACATCAAATATATTTCTACTTTGGGTCGCCAGCCTAAAAGGTTAACTGATTTAGGCAGTTTAGGTAAAACTGAGCTGATTTAACTCAGTAGCCATCTGCCCCGCCTTGGCAGGTAAAGGGGTGGCATTCATAGTTTCACGCCGCCACCGCACTTCAGAAAAAAAATCGGGTTGCACTCCGGGAGTGCCGGCAGAAGTGAAAACTTGAATATTAACGTTGTGCATTTTGATATTTTGGAATGGTTAGGGAATAATTTTGCACGAATTGCCGTCTTACGAATTTACTCTGCATTTGAATTTACGAATACAGAACAGTATTGTACGAAAGTCTTATCCATAGCTTGACAGAAAATCTAGAGTTTTGACATTGAATTAAAAAATTAGCGCGTTGCTATGGTGACACAAGTGTTTACGTCTTGAAATGACGCGCCGCCATTTTCACCGCGCCCCGTAGAAAGAGAGGGGGATACTTCCGCCGCCGGCTGTCTACTCTCCATCCGTTACATCCGTCTTACGAATTTTCGATCAGGGTCACGTGATTCTTACTGACGCGAGTTTAGCATTCTCCATTACAAAAAGCGTACAACGCCGCTAAAGAAGTTTTCACTTCAAAAATCATATCTCCTTCAATATACCTACCACCTCGAGTGTGGTATTATATCATGATAAATCACGGATGAGGAATCCATTTTTGAGACATTTAATATACAGCTGATTCAGAGAAAAACCGGCCAAGCCAAATGAATAGTATCGTTTTAACTGAAAATAAAACGGTTATTAAATATACTTACCTTATTCGAAGCCTTATTGTATTAAACTTGAATTCGAAGCCTTATAGTATTAAACTTGAAAACACATTATAGTATTAAACTTGACTTCCGGCCTAAATTCGTGTACAACAATGCCGTCCATTGGCTAAAATCATCCAATCAGCGATCACTTCTTGTTCGCGCCACAACTTCCACTATCAGGCATGGCATTTTTGGGGTACCTACCCAATTTATGTTGGTGTGAAGTGATGGGCAGTGGATAAAAACTCAAAAGGTAAAAAACTCGGATATTTATCAAAAATGGATAAATATCCGTATTTTTCCATTTTTGTCGGATATTTACCATAAATGGCGGATAAATATATTTAGACCTGTTTCTATACACTAGTTTTGGTCTCACGTGAGGCCCCGCCCCCGCTACTAACCCAACCACGATGACAACTGTACCTGGCAACATATAACAAGCGCACATTGAGGACTGGGGCCGTACCGGCTAACGAATCGTTTATCGAAAAGTCTGCTGGGTTTCAAATTAAAACAGATAAATCGAGCCCCAATTGGGCCAAAATGGCGAAACCCAATTCATGATGTCACACGAACATCGTTGTCTTCCAAATTACGTCAACAGAAAGTACAAGACGAAATTCCTTACTTTGATTTTTCTGTTTTAAGTTGAAACTCAGCAGACTTTTCGATAATCCATTCGTTAGCCGGTACGGCCCCTGGTCCCTAGGCTAAACGGTGTCGTTTCATCGCCCACAAGTCCCTTGTCAACGACGTGATTACCATCGCAAGTGTGTTGACCAGGGTATGCTGGCCGACTAATGGAGAGGGAGAATCTCTTTACGATGAACTGTTTTTTCAGGAAGAGATAATACCACCGCATAATCCAAGATAGCGGCCAACTTTTTTGTTTTTGGGCCGATTTCGATGAAACTTTGTTTAGGGCACTATTTTTAAAAGAAAACAGCAGAGCAATATTAAAAATGACAAAAATCCAAGATGGCGGCCAAACTTTTTGTTTGTGAGCCGATTTCGATGAAACTCGGTTTTTGGTACTATTTAGACAAGAAAACAGCAACGCAATGTTAAAAATATCAAAATCCAAGATAGCGGCCAACTTTTTTGTTTTTGGGCCATTTCGATGAAACTCAGTATTTTGTACTATTTTGACAAGAAAACAGCGCAACGCAATGTTAAAAATGATAAAAATGCAAGATGGCGGCAAACATTTTTGTTTGTGGGCTGATTTCGATTAAACTCGGTTTTATGTACTATTATGACAAGAAAACAGCAACGGAACGTTAAAAATATGAAGAATCAAAGATGGCGGCCAACTTTCTTGTTTTTGGGCCGATTTCGATGAAACTCGATTTTTTGTACTATTTTGACAAGAAAACAGCGCAACGCAATGTTAAAAATGCAAGATGGCGGCA
Source organism: Agriphila geniculea (assembly GCA_943789525.1). Lineage (NCBI taxonomy): Eukaryota > Metazoa > Arthropoda > Insecta > Lepidoptera > Crambidae > Agriphila > Agriphila geniculea. The sequence goes on along the minus strand of OX038869.1, from coordinate 41,870,145 downwards.
AACTTTTTTGTTTGTGGGCTGATTTCGATTAAACTCGGTTTTATGTACTATTATGACAAGAAAACAGCAACGGAACGTTAAAAATATGAAAAATCAAAGATGGCGCCCAACTTTCTTGTTTTTTGGCCGATTTCGATGAAACTCGATTTTTTGTACTATTTTGACAAGAAAACAGCGCAACGCAATGTTAAAAATGCAAGATGTTGTTATAGCGGCAATAGAAATACATCATCTGTGAAAATTTCAACTGTCTAGCTATCACAAATACATGAGATACAGCCTGGTGACAGACAGACAGACAGACAGACGGACAGCGGAGACTTAGTAATAGGGTCCCGTTTTTACCCTTTGGGTACGGAACCCTAAAAAACGTTTATCACTCAGTATCAATTTGAACGCCGAAAACGACCTCTCTACATCAACTGATGTCATTGGCCAAATTTAAAATTTGGCGTCATTACTGGAGATACCTTTTACGCAGGGTACGAAGTACGACTTGTGGCGTTGATGTATGTTCTTCGTTTTCTTCAAGGCTCGGGTTTTTTACGCAAAATAGCGTCTAACTTTTTATGCAACCATTCAGCTAAGGAACGAGGAATGGCGGTCAATCATTGTTTCCAGTATTTATATTGATTTAAATAGAGGCTAGCTTAAGTAGCTCCCTATACGTAGCTCCCGCTACTAAACAAAATATGCACGATTGGGAAAAAGGCTAAAATATGCATTAACGACGTAATTAGAGAGTGATCTATCTATCTAGATATCCGATATCTACTTATAAACACACTTATTAATTGTTTTATTCAGAAATATCTACCACTACCTTTAAACTCTTGAAACATCATTTTTAATAACGGTGGCCACCAATCAAACTCGCTTACACTACTCCATAAGTGCGTGGCTAAGCAGCTCCAAGTAGTCAAGTGAAGGTCAACAATTACGCTCTATCCTAAATCGGCGATTATCATAAAAAATATATGCGCGTTCGAAAATTTCTTGGATTATTGATAAATCTGTTTTAATATAAAATAATTTATCTAATAAAAGTATAAAAATGGACCGAGTATTTTTACACATTACGTAAATAACCACTTAAGTTCAAAAAATAAAAAAAATATGATTAAAGAAGAAAATTTATTGGCTTACTGAACAAAGCTATGTATTTAAAGATATAAAAACATATTAAAAAAGAATAATCAACAGACAATTTTTTCAATAGAAGATATATTGAAAAAAGTTAAAAGTTAAATTTGCGGTATTTTTGAAGTCAAAAAAAGATTGGATTCCTTTACATGCTTATTCTAACAAGTACATAAGTACGTAAACAGAAAGTGTTTCAGCCCGAGGAAATATTCACAGAGAGGTATGAGCGATTTTTATGTTTAGGTAAAAATACCTAACTTCTCGTAAAAAAAATTATTGGCTTATTGTGCATCTGTAATCTGTATTACCTAACGACATCACATGCCAAATTTCATTGACGGGAGAATTATTCGGGTCGCATAAGCCCCGTTGATCGGACTAATAGTACAAAGTACAGAACATTCACTCCGCATGGTCATTTAAATAAATAGCGACTCTTGCTCAGACACAATAAAGTGCAATTCAGGTCGCACACCGCTTCCTTGCGTACAGTTATAATCACCTACAGGTTGCCTCTCTTTCTATCGCGTAGCTCTTAGCTCTTCTAACAACTTTAGGGTTGTCTTCTTCTAATCCTTCAACGCTCGAGCGGCCCCATCGGGCCGCACAACACAACAATGGAAAATCTATTGTCTCATTTTCTGTGCTTGAAGGATTAAATACTCTATTACAAGTTTTGTGTTGATAATGTGTACCTACCTACTTAAATGTGAAAAAATTACGTTTCAAATAAACCTAGGCTAGATGTACAGTTAACACCACATTAGACTATGTGTTAAATTTGAGGCAGTCTTTATGCCACCGCCATACTGTTGCCGGTTACGGAATCCTTAAATCCAGAAATGTAGGTATTTAGTTAAGTAGGTATAATACGCTCAAAAAAAAAAGAATTAGGTAGGTGGGTACCTTAGGAAATTTGATCGAGAAAAAATAGTCAAGACCCGCCTCAGAATATAAGTACCTATAACTACACGCTTTCCTACCTATAGTATAGGTTACACCTACTTATCAAAAATAGGTATGTACCTGCTCATAAAAATTACGAGAAAAATAAACAAAATATAAATTTTTCTTATACATTTTAGAATCTTTCGGTAAAGTAAATAAACCGGTCAAGATCGAGTCGGACTCGCGCACCGAGGGTTCCGTACCATCATAATTGCACCATCAAACCACACTGCAGAGTAGAATAATCAAATTAGTATTGCAGCTTTAGGTCAGCGCCATCTCTTGAGCGATAGTGGAACTAATGTTAACTTTTTAGAAATTTGATAATTTCTAAAAAAGTGTGCTACCTATATTGAGACATTGTTTTATTTTTCCTGTAATCTTTATAATTATAAACTGCTATCACATAGAATGATTTCTAATTTTTCTCTTTGCAAACTTCGGAGATAAGGGGGGGAGGGGGGGGGGGGGGACGGTCATTTTTTTTATATTTTTCATCATAAGTTGAAAACTATGTGGCCTAAAACAAAAAGAAAAAATGATTAACAAGGTGCTAACGGCGTTCTACCATAATATGATATTCCACATGCCCTAGTAGAACCCACTTCAAATTTTTCAGACCCTTTTTCAGTCCCTGTTGTAAAAAAGATATTTATTTTTTTATTAATTTCTTATTTACAAAATAGTTGGGCGAATGTCATCTAAAACTATTCCGAATTTCAAGTTGATACCATTAGTAGTTCTCGAGATATCCAGCTGTGACAGATAGACCGAGTCACACCATAAGGGTTCCTTTTTAAGGGTTCCGTAGCCTAAATGGCAAAAAACGGAACCCTTATAGATTCGTCATGTCTGTCTGTCTGTCCGTATGTCACAGCCACTTTATTCCGAAAGTATTAAGACTACACAGTTGAAACTTGGTAGGTAGATGTATTCTGTTAACCGCTTACCGAATTTAATACAAAAATAAGAAAAAAAAAAAGATTAAGGGGGGCCTCCCCATACATGGAACTGAAACTGAAAAAAATTTTTTTCTTCAAACCAACACTTGTTGGGTGTCTATAGATAGGTCTTTAAAAATGATATTGAGGTTCCTAAGACAACTTTTTCTCAAAGTTAACCGATTCAAAGATATACATCGCCAAAGTGGTAAAATGTGTGTCCCCCCCCCTTTAACTTTTGAAATAAGAGAGTGAAAAATCTAAAAAAAATATATGCTGTAGATCTTAATAAACACTTTCAACCAAAATTGGTTTGAATGAGATATAGTAATTAGTTTTTGAGATATAGCACATTTTCCAAAACCGCAAATATAACTTTGTCATTCATACCAACACTGTGAAAAACAAAGTTATTTTTGCATACGAAAAATGATAGGTGGTATTAAATATGGTATGGTATAAGGTAACTACGGAACCCTATGGCGCGTGGCCCGACACGCACTTGGCCGGTTTTTACCATTTTGGTACGGAACCCTAAAAATGAAAACTTTGAATCCTTCTGTTTATTGCGACAGCCGTCCACGCAGCAATAAAGTATTACGATTCTCCATCCTTACTAATATTATAAATGCGAAAGTCCGTTTGTTTGTTTGTTTGTTACGCCTTCACGTCTTAACTACTGAACCGATCATCATGAAATTTTGCATACACGTTCTTAGGGTTACAGAGAAGGACATAGGATACCTTTCATCCCGAAAAAAATATTATTCCCGAGGGATAGCAAAAAATATTTCCACGCAGACGAAGTCGCGGGCGGCCGCTAGTTATTTATAAATTATAATAGTGTACGGTACAGTGCTGGGAGCAATAAATAATGATCGATTGACCGTCATAGAGGCACAGAATAACGCACGCGTGTACTCACAAGCGCGGCGGCAACCCTGACTGATTTTGCAACTCCGAGTTGTCGCGCGCTGTAGGTATAGTCCGATCAATGAGCATATTTGTTGTATGGAGACTACCGAATAATTCTCCCGTCAATGAAATTTGGCATGTGATGACGTTAGGTAATACAGATTACAGATGCACAATAAGCCAATATTTTTTTTTACGAGAAGTTAGGTATTTTTACCTAAACATAAAAATCGCTTATATCTCTCTGTGAATATTTTCTCGGGCTGAAACACTTTCTGTATACGTACTTATGTACTTGTTAGAATAAGTATGTAAAGGAATCCAATCTTTTTTCGACTTCAGAAATACCCCAAATTTAACTTTTAACTTTTTTCAATATATCTCCTATTGAAAAAATTGTCTGTTGATTATTCTTTTTTAATATGCTTTTATATCCTTAAATACATAGCTTTGTTCAGTAAGCCAATAAATTTTCTTCTTTTATCATATTTTTTGTATTTTTTGAACTTAAGTGGTTATTTACGTAATGTGTAAAAATACTCGGTCCATTTTTATACTTTTATTAGATAAATTATTTTATATTAAAACAGATTTATTAATAATCCAAGATATTTTCGAACGCGCATATATTTTTTATGATAATCACCGATTTAGGATAGAGCGTAAGGAAGGGTTGACCTTCACTTGACTACTTGGAGCTGCTTAGCCACGCACTTTTAGAGTAGTGCGCGTAGTAGTAGTAGTTTAGAGTAGAACGCCACAGGTCGTACTTCGTACCCTGCGTGAAAGGTATCTCCAGAAATGACGTCAAATTTTAAATTTGGCCAATGACATCAGTTGATGTACAGAGGTCGTTTTCAGCGTTCAAATTGATACTGGGTGATAAACGGTATTTTTTTGCATTGTGCATATTTTGGACATATTAACAGTTTTTAGTGCATATTTTGGCCTTTTGTGCATTATTTGCATGCATATTTTGGCACTTTGTTAGTGCATACTTTGTCCGATGTCTAGTCTATTCAAAAAGATGAGTGTATTGTGTTCACGGTTCATGTATGTTTGTATGTATGTACAACAGATTTGGATGTGTGGGGTATCGTTAGAATCCTTACATTACGCTAACTAAGTGAACATGGCCTTTTTTGAAAAACCCCCTGATGCCAAATATAGTAGATAGGGACCATCAAACTGAACAACTTTTACTATGGGACCAACTCTGAAATTGAGAAGAAAATCAGCTGTTTCATACAAAAAATAATGACGAATAAAATCTTCATATAAACAATATTAACGAAATTGTCAAAATGTATCTAAGGCAGCCATTACAAATGCTCATGTAAGCGGGATCCCTTGTTTTCGCATAATTGTTTTATACCTTATTTGATTTGGCATAACGGATTTGGCATAATCTTTTTTGTCATAATAATACTTTCGCATAATTGTTTTTTGGCATACTATTTATATTAGCATAATTATCATTTAGACTAATTTGTTTTCGCATAATGTTATTAGGCATATTGTCTATTCGCCTAATATTATTTAGACATAAAAATAAAAAACAATAAGAATGAATATTTTTACGCACTCATTTATGTTCATGCAAATGGGGTATGTATTGTATTAAAATGCCAAAAACTCATAACACATACGACCTAAATATCGACTCATAAAACACCTATTTTTAAAATACCGAAAATCTTTAATGTCAATATCCAATAGAACGAAACTTGAAAGATTTATTATTAAATGAATGATGATAGTTCGAAACCCTGAAAGTTAAAATGCCGATAGTTAAAAATCCCGAAAATCTGTTTAGGTCTATTAGGTGCGACGACGAGCGAGCGTAGCGAGCAAGGAGGAGGTAAGGTTCCATTGCGACCAACAACGCACGAGCCGAGCGAGCGAAGCGAGCGTGCCGCGGCAGCGGCCGGCGAAGTGCCAGCACCGACCTGCTGGCATGTAACCCTCAATTAACCTTCGGTTTTTTAAGCTTCAAGATTTTGTATTTTAGGTAAAATGTTCTTTCGTGATTTTAAACGTCGTGATTTTTTTGTATAAAAAAATATGCGTAAATAACATTATGCGTGTTTAAATTTATGCTAAAGAATATTATGCTTAAACATGATTATGCTTAAAGTAGTTATGCTTAAGAAAATATGCATAAGCTGTTATGACTAAATAATATTATGCGTAAACATCATTCGGCGAAATCATATTATGCTATGACATATTATGCCTTAAAATTTTATGCAAATACATAGGGAACCCATGCAAGCATCAGTCAAATTCCATCAGTCATGTCAGTCACGGCTGTGACTGACGATTAACCTACCGTGTAATGGGGTAACTGATGGTTGTATGAAGTTGATTTCTTCTTTCCATCAGTCAGTCAGTCAAACGTGATTCATGACTGATGTCATGAATCACGTTCATGACATGACAGGAATTAGACTGACGCGTCAGTCAAATTCCATCGAATTTGACTGACGCGTGCATGAGCGTGTAATGGCTGCCTAACAGCTGTTTTTTTGTGGTTTCAGAGTTGGTCCCATAGTAAAAGTTGTTCAGTTTGATGGTCCCTATCTATCAAATTCAGCATTAGGGTTTATTTTTTGATATCCCATTACTCTCGTATTCCGGAAAGTAGTGACACTCAACTCAATGTATGGCGAGGTCAAAATTTTGTCATAGATGAATTCACATTTCATATGGCAATATTAAGGCAGTTCAGGTAAAACTGAGCTGATTTAACTCAGTAGCCATAAAACGGTTATTAAATCATCATCATCATCAATATCATCATATCAGCCGCATGACACCCACTGCTGGGTATAGGCCTCCCCTAAGGATCTCCACGACGATCGGTCCTGCGCTGCCCGCATCCAGTGGCTTCCCGCGACCTTCACCAGATCGTCGGTCCACCTTGTCGGGGGCCTACCCACGGAGCGTCGTCCGGTGCGTGGTCGCCATTCCAGAACCCTTCGAGCTTCTGAGCAATCCTTCGAGCGATGTCGGTTACTTTAGTTCTCCTGCGGATCTCCTCGTTTCTGATTCGATCACGCAGGGAAACGCCGAGCATGGCTCTCTCCATTGCACGCTGGCTGACCTTGAGCCTCCTTATGAAACCCATAGTTAGCGACCACGTTTCACTGCCTTAAGTCATCACTGGCAACACACACTGTTCATAGACTTTCGTCTTAAGACACTGAGGTAAATCGGACGCGAAGATTTTTCGAAGCTTCCCGAATGCTGCCCACCCGAGTTGGATTCAACGAGAGATCTCTTTCTCAAAGTTGGACTTACCTAACTGGACTGCCTGTCCTAGGTATACGTAGTGGTCAACAACTTCAAGAGTAGTGTTCCTAACATGAACTGGAGAGGGTACAACATGGCCATTTGACATAATTTTCGTCTTATCCATGTTCATCTTGAGACCCACTCTTTGGGAAGCACCACGGAGATCTTCGAGCATTATGTTCAGGTCTTCCGTGGTCTCAGCCATAAGGACTATATCATCGGCAAAACGAAGGTGTGTTAGGTACTGGCCATTAATGTTGATGCCGAGTCCTTTCCAGTCCAAGAGCTTAAAGATGTCCTCCAAAGCAGCTGTGAACAGTTTCGGAGAAATAACGTCTCCCTGTCTCACACCACGCTGCAGTTGGATAGGACGTGTGCTCTGGTTCTGTACTCTGATCGACATGGTGGCATTTTTGTATAAGTACCTCAACACCTCGATATACCTATAGTCCACTTGGCACCTTTGGAGAGACTGCAGCACCGCCCAGGTTTCAATCGAATCAAAGGCTTTCTCATAATCCACGAACGCCAAGCATAGTGGCAGATTATACTCTTCGGTCTTCTGTATAACCTGCCGCAGCGTATGGATGTGGTCTATGGTGCTAAAGCCTTTTCGAAATCCGGCTTGTTCGGGAGGTTGGAAGTTGCGAACGAGACGATTCGTAAGGACTCTCGAAAACAACTTATAGACATGGCTCAGAAGTGAGATGGGTCTGTAGTTCTTTAAGAGGGACTTATCACCCTTTTTAAAGAACAAAATCACCTCACTTATGTTCCATGCCTTCGGCGTTCTGCCCTCGACGATGACGGAATTGAAAAGCTTCTGGAGGACTCTAAGTATCGGCTTACCGCCCACTCTCAGAAGTTCTGTAGTGATTCCGTCGTCACCCGCCGCCTTGTTGTTTTTCAGCTGTTTGAGAGCCATACTAATCTCGTACATGCTGACGTCCGGGATATCTTGGGTATAGTGTCGGGTAAGCTTGGCTCTGGGGTCTTTAGCCTTGCTTTCAACAGGTGTCTGCGTGGAATATAACTGCCCATAGAAACTCTCGATCTCCCTCAGGATTTCAGGTTTCGATGAGATGATGCGTCCGTCGTCAGATTTCAGCTTCGTCATCTGGCTTTGCCCAATAGACAGATCTCTCGCGAACACTTTGGAGCCTTTATTTCGCTCGATGGCCTCTTTAATACGATTCGTATTAAATTGGCGAAGGTCGCTCGTCAAAGACTTAGATATCTGTCTATTAAGCTGCCGATAACGATGAGCATTCGCTGAACTCTGGAGCCTCATTTCTCGTCTCTGATCCATGAGTAGGAGTGTGTGGTCGGAGAGTTTCTTTAGCTTGGGACGGCGGGTCTTAAAGAACTTGGACCCTACCGTACGAACAGTATCCACCACCATGTTGTTTAGATCGTCCACATCTATGCTGTTCTCAAGGGCTTCGAAGCGGTTTTGGAGTTCGAGTTGAAAGCTTTCGGGGTTTTGAGTTTGGGCCGGTAATGGTCGGAGCGTAGATTTTATCAGTCGACTTCTTTCCAGCTTTGGGTTGATATTCAATGTGCCACGTACAAATCGGTGATCGCTCCCCGTCTTGACAGCGTTGATCACAGTGACATCATTGAATATTTGCTTTTTCGTCGCATGATAAAATCTATCTCATTTCTGACTTTACCGTCTGGGCTCATCTGGATGAGCCGAAAGTGGACCTGGGTCCACTTTCGGCTTTCCGGCTTCCTGAAGGAGGAGTTCATCATAAAGAGGTTCTCCTTCTCCATAAAGTCGGCCAGCATCTAGCCTCTGTCATTCCGTTGCCCAACTCCAAATTGCCCCACTCTTAGCTCATCACCGCATCGTTTCCCCAACTTTGCATTGAAGTCCTCCATCACAACAGTGTAGTGGGTTTTGTAGCTATGCATGGCTTTAGAGATCTCCTCATACATAGCTTCCACTTCGTCATCTTGGTGCGTCGAGGTCGGTGCGTAAACCTGTATGACATTCAACGAATACCGTTTGGATATTCTGAGTATAAGGTACGCCACCCTGGTCGACACACTTCCGATGGTAATCACGTTGTTGACAAGGGACTTGTGGACGATGAACCCGACACCACCTAGGGACTGTTTGTCGCCCTCCCGGTAGTACAGCAAGTTACCGGAGTTAAGGATTATCGAGTCCTCTCCCTCTCTTCGGACTTCAGATAACCCGATAATGTCCCAGTGTAACTTGCTGACAGCTTCTTCCAACTCGGTTAGCTTCGCGTCGGTCCTCAGTGTACGCGTGTTATAAGTTGCCAGGTGCAGTTGTCGTCGTTGTTGGTAGCCAAGCCGACCCCGGGATTCTTAGCACCCCCTGCCCCGCCGTTACCGTAGCCGCTACCGTAGCTAGGAATAGCGGTGCTGCCGGGGACTGGGGGCCGAGTTTTCAATCCATTGTGCATGAGGGGGGGTTTGCCATAATCGCCACGCTTGGCAGGCGGGTTGGCGATCACAGTAGGCCAAGGTTTTTTGGAGACGCTGCTGCTCGTCTCTTGAAGGCTATGCTCCCTTAGTCGCCTTTTACGACACCCACGGGATGATAGGCGGTAGTGCTATTCTAGGCTGGCACATACACGGCACATACGGTTATTAAATATACTTACCTTATTCAAAGTCTAATAATACACATTATAGTATTATACTTGACTTCCGGCCTAAATTCGTGAACAACAATGCCGTCCATTGGCTAAAATCATCCAATCAGCGATCACTTCTTGTTCGCGCCAAAACTTCCACTACCGGGCATGGCATTTTTTGGGGTACCTACCCAATTTATGTTGGTGTGAGAGCTTGAGTTCACTATGGCTTCTGTTACTTAGCAATAGACTGTTGATAATGTTTTTAATTTGTCTCTTGTTTTAATGTCAATATATTTTTGGATTATAAAAGAACTACTGTTTTCTTATAGCTAATACTTAACTTGGAAGCGGTCATCGGAAGGGACCTCTCGCTTCCCAGCGTCACAGTCGCTATGCTGAGGAGCGACAGGTCGTGGCAGGCAATGGTTTCCTTCTGTGAGGACGTGATGTCACAGAAAAAGGCCGCGGAAAGGGTCTGAGAAGTGGATGTGCGGGCGGACCCACTCCGGCGGAGAAGGCCGGGTGGAAGGAAAAAGCTACATGCACATTTTCTTCCTCCCTAGCTGTTCGGGGATGCGTAAATGCATTTACTCCTGTACAAAAAAAAATTAAAAGGCTATGCTCTCTTAGTCGCCTTTTACGACACCCACGGGATGATAGGGGGTAGTGCTATTCTAGGCCGGCACATACACGGCAGTATGAGAACGATTTACAACAATTTCATTTTAAAAAAACAAAACCTTTTTCAAAAACCTTGAAAATAATCTAACAAAAAACAGCTCCAAAAATAAATTAATGGCTCTAAAAAGCAAGAAATAAAATATTGAAAACTGCATAATAACTAACTCGAAAGTTTGTATGCATATCTTATATTAAACAACGCCTTTTGAAGTCGGGTGGGGGGGGGGACGAAGGATATTTTTTATCTAAACTAATATATCTAAACTTAAATCATGGGTTTAAACCCCACCCGCCTTCATAAGACGTTGTTTAATATAAGATATGCATACAAACTTTCGAGTTAGTTATTATGCAGATTTCAATATTTTATTTCTTGCTTTTTAGAGCTTTAGAGTTAGATAATTTTCAAGATTTTTGAAGGAGGTTTTGTTTTTATTAAAAACTTTTTTATTTTAAACTTTTTTGTGGTAAGTATATTTGGTGACGATATTATCTAAGTCACAATAGTCTTATGTCAAAGGCTCATCACCTTTTACATAGTACTGCTTTTTCCGACGCAAGGGCGTTTATTGTTGAGGAATTCTCCTGGTACTTCACTATCAGCTTCACTTCACCATATGAATTATGATGAGCATAAATAGCTATTTAGCAACCATATTAAAGTAATCGTATCGTACCAGTAAAGATTATTTTGATCTCAAGTCGAGTTGGCTTTTAATCAAAAAAAGGATCTGACAGTAGAGAATCTGACATCGTTACGAACTAAGTGCTTATGACAAAGCTTTGACTGCCAAAGTAGAAACAGATAATACTGAAAATGTATTAACCACCTAGAGAAAGAGGAAGAATAAGAACACAGTTTTGAAATGTAATTATTGCGGAGAGAGAGAGAGAGAGATTAACTGGACATGTTGTGCGGAAATGCCAAAAATGGATGCACAAAATTCATGCAAATCAAATACCAGATATGTTCAACTCAGATGCATATCGACTATCCCGCTTCAAACCGGCACCACAATGGCACCATCAGAGGCAACGTATGCGATATTCGTGAAATGGGGAAAACCAATCATTGATCTTTTTTGCTTCTGCGACTGCATATTTCGTACCGAACTACTTTACCTTTCTATCAGATACTCGAGCAGTTCACCTGAGATCAACTCTGTTTATTTTTCCAATAGTCGTTATGACTCCCACAAAAAGATCTAAGTATGTAAGTATGGTCCCGATGGAATCCCAGCAATTGTTCTGCGCAACTGTGCACCTGAACTGTCTCCTGTGCTAACCTGCCTGTACCGACTTTCACTTGAGACTGGAATAGTACTCAAATCGTGGAAGCTTGCAGCCTGTGCCCAAACAGGTTAGCCATGCCGATCCTTACAATCCAATTGTAGGCCAATTTCATTCACGTCCATACTCTGTAAGACTATGGAAAGCATGCTTAACACTCGTCTTTTGGCATACCTCAAGACCAATGATCTCCTTAGTGATCGTCAATTTAGTTTTCGCCGCAGTCGGTCGACTGGAGACCTTCTCGTGTATACCACCCATCTTTGGAATGAAGCTATTGAGAAACACGGCAAAGCCTTTTCCGTATTGCTTGACATCTCCAAAGCCTTTGATAGGGTCTGGCACGACAGCCTAATAGGTAAGCTTCCCACATACAATATCTCTGATAGCCTTTGCACTTGGATTGCTGACTTCCTCCGGAATCGCCAAATCTGAGTTGTGGTAGACGGTTAGTCATCAATCCTAAAATAAATTGATGCAGGTGTCCCGCAAGGATCGGTCTCGTCTGCAACACTGTTTCTTCTGCATTTTAACGATCTGCTGGACAATAAAACTATTGGGTATGCAGATGACACCAACATAGCGGGTAGATATCATTCAACTGCAAAGGGTACCTGTGAAGAAATCCAGTCTTGTCAAGAGTCCCTCGTTGAGCAAATTAATCTGGCACTTCAGGCTGTCTCAGATTCGGGCAACGCCAATCTTGTCAGTTTCAAAGCTACAAAAACGCAGGCTTATTTATTCACCGCAAAAGGAAGTTCCTTCCAACCGACTTCGACTTTCCAGGGTGTATCCTTACCGATAGCCGAACTTCTGCAACTTCTTGGCCTAAATCTGTCACCAAACCCGAATTTCGGCGAGTACATCGACTCTATTGCACAGTGTGCTGCTAAGAAACTGGGCATCCTCTCACGGGCTAAGCGGTACTTCTAACTGAACCAGCTGCTTTTGTTATAACAGAAGCGCAGATTCGTCTGGTCATGGAGTACTGCTGTCACCTGTGGGATGGTTCTGCTAAGTATCAGCTTGAAATTCTAGTATCGATTGAAAACCGTGCCAGGAGGCTCATCGGCTACTCAACATTGGCCACGGCAGATCTTCAGAGCCTTAGTTAACTTCGCAAAGTTGCTTGTTTATCGGTTTTTTATAGAATTCAATTTGGAGAGTGTGCGAGGGAACGGCACGACCTTGTTCCTCCAGCTTCTTTCTACCATTGGGGTACTAGACGCAGGTTAGGATATCACCCTTACACAGTAGATACTCCAAGGGTCCGAACTATGCGCTTTGCCAATACATTTCTTATGCCAACTGCTAAAGAATGGAATGCGCTGTCTGCCCATGTGTTCCCCGATAATTACAACCTTGGTCTTTTCAAGGCAAGAGTGAATAGGCATTTTTTGGGCAAGCATGCTACACCTTAGACCACATCCTGTTTACCAAGCAAGATGGTGATCTCAACAAGGGACTTTCATTCGACGACTCTCATTTGCTCAACAAGGGACTCTCGACAAGTCTGGATGTCATCACTGGTAGCCCTTGCAGTTGAAAGATATCTACCGGTTATGATGGTGTCATCTGCATACCCAATAGTTTTATTGTCCAGCGGATCGTTAATATGCAGAAGAAACAGTGTAGCAGACAGAACAGATCCTTGCGGGACACCTGCATCAATTTCTTTTAGGTCGGATGACTGACCGTCCACCACAACTCGGATTTGACGATTCCGGAGGAAGTCAGCAATCCAAGTGCAAAGGCTAACAGAGATACCGTATGAGGGAAGCTTACCTAGCAGGCTGTTGTGCCAGACCCTATCAAAGGCTTTGGAGATGTCGAGCGATACGGCAAGGGCTTCGCCGTGTTTTTCAATAGCTTCATTCCAAAGATGGGTGGCATACACAAGAAGGTCTCCAGTCGACCGACCACGGCGAAAACAAAACTGGCTATCACTAAGGATGCCAAAAGACGGGTGTTGAGTACACGTTCCATAGTCTTACAGAGTATGGACGTGACTGAAATCGGCCTTTAGTTGGAAGGATCGGCACGGCTACCCTTTTTGGGCACAGGCTGCACATTTGCAAGCTTCCACGATTGAGGTACTATTCTAGTCTCAAGTGAGAGGCGGTACAGGCGAGTTAACACAGGTGTTTAAACTAATGACAAATGTTTCCACTAATGACAAATGTTTGCACTAATGACAAATTAACTAATTGCACTCTGCTACCAGGCTTGTTGCAAGCAGATCGATACAGGAAAATAACATAAAGCAAAAGTAACACAAAAGCAGCGTAACGGAATGGAACGGGCCAAAATGCCGGCTCTGCCCTGGTGTTTCGACCGGCTTACAACTCAACCAGAACTTATTATCAATATTATTATATTGACTTATAATTAATAGTCAACTGACTCACGGTTAAAGTCCAAATTCTTCACGATGTCACGCGATGCGACGAATCTTCTCGCCTGTGGTGCGGTGCCTGGTGCCGTCCTGTGACGTCAACACTTCCTACCTAACTTGGCCAAGTGAACCCCAGACAAAGACGGCACCAGGAATACGTTGTGGAGATTTCGTAATAATTTCTTCTTTCTTCAGATTATTGAGTGACACCGAATGTGTGCCACGAAAAAGTCTTTCACTCCGTACAAAATTCACTCGAGATGATAAAGCACAACATACATCGAGTCACGACACAAACTACTTAATCTTACAATGAAATGATAACAAACACCCGATTTTATACTTGCTATTTCACAAGAAATCACATCAAAACTTCACGGGTTTTACTTAAAACAAAACAATACAACGCCCAAACAAAATGGCGACGCGAACCGAATAAATACAAGACAATAGGTGCTTTCTCACCGCGCGGACGTAAAAATCAATGCGTAATTACGAATGGAATGCAACCTTGCACGTTAATAACAAACAATATTTCATTTACTTGCTACGCTTGCACACCGAATACACAAAACGAATAGATCTAAAAATAACTTGGCGCACACACACGCGCGCGCCGCTGTCGATTCTCGCTCGACAATTCCATATTAAAGTACCCGTAACGCCATCTCGAAAATGGCGTTACGGGTTAATTCTAAAAGGGTAAATTCTAAAGGCAGGTTCATGATGACACGCTCGTAATAAATTATGAAATGTACAAAGGGTGGCGTGACCGATCTTTTCTAAATAACAGGAGACAGTTCAGGTGCACAGTTGCGTAGAACAATTGCTGGGATTCCATCGGGACCATTAGCTTTGTTCACGTCTAGAGTACGGAGAGTTTTAAGTACCTCTTTGTTTCGGATCTGAAAGTCTCCCATAGAGGAGTCAGCACGAGGTATCGAAGGTGGCTTTGTTACCGACATCTAGATGCGAATTCTCTGCAAAAAGAGAGGCAAACAAGTGTGCCTTCTCAGTCGCCGTATGAGCCAGTGATCCGTCAGGTTTCAGCAGTGGTGGGAGTGAAGGGCGATAGAAATTTGATTCGGCTGCTTTCGCTAGGGACCAAAACTTTCTACTTCCAGATGGATGGGAAGCAATTTGGCTCCAATGCGGCCAATGTGGTCAAAACGTGCCCTGCGCAACATCCGTTTACTAGGCTTGGCGGCTCGGTTATACGCTTTCTTCAGGGTTTGTGAGTCCGCTGATTTGCGCGCTTGAGCATCAGCCTAGGCTAAAAGAGCTGACTCTTTCTGCGCTACGGCGCTGCGACAGTCAGCATTAAACCAATTAATACCAATATTAACTATTAACTATATAAGTAAATATATTTTTTAAGTTGGATAAATGTACCTTCTTTAAGATATAATTTTTTTCTTTTAAAAAAAATTTAATTTTCAAAGACACCGACTGTTGAATAAAAAAAAAATAGCAAACTGATTTTGATACTATTGTCAATATTTTACTTTTTAGGGTTCCGTACCCAAAGGGTAAAAACGGGACCCTATTACTAAGACTCCGCTGTCCATCTGTCTGTCTGTCTGTCTGTCACCAAGCTATATCTCATGAACCGTGATAGCTAGACAGTTGAAATTTTAACAGATGATGTATTTCTATTGCCGTTATAACAACAAATATTAAAAACAGAATAAAATTAATATTTAAGGGGGGCTCCCATACAACAAACGTGATATTTTTGCCGTTTTTTGCTCGATATTAATAACGACAACAGGTAGACAGTTGGAATTTTCATAGATGATGTATTTCTGTTGCCCCTATAACAACAAATATTAAAAACAGAATAAAAATAATATTTGAGGGGGGCTCCCATACCACAAACTTGATTTTTTTGCCGTTTTTTGGTACGGAACTCTTCGTGCGCGAGTTCGACTCGCACTTAGCCGGTTTTTTCTTTGAATCATGTGATTCTTGTTCCTTATTCGATCGATATGAAAACACAAAAATAGTTCAGGTAATGATGCCGCCCACAACCTTGTTCACCATTTATATAAATATGCGATCAAAATATTTTTAGCGATGGGTGACCATGTTCATGGTGGCATATCTCCTAGAAGCTTCCTACTTCGCAACCCAGACGATGATATTTGATAACACCAAGCTAATGGCTATTTTTCCAATGTAATCTGGTGCATTGGGACGATCGCATATTGATGCGATAGATCGAAAATGACCCTAGTTGGCCGACGCACGGTGGGGCTGAAGTCCCGAAACATGATCGTAAGTCGAAAATCGGATTTTGTGAAATTTGAGCAAAACATTACCGAATCATATTCTCGATTAATGTTGCTATTTATTGTTAATAAATTCTTTCTTTTTCCTTCTAAAAATAAGTGTAGAAATCTCAGCAAACTCAGAGAAGCAGCCAGAAAAAACATTAAAGAAAATGGTTTTTCAAAGTTGTGGCGTTTTTTACTAAAATAATACAAGTTTCTATTTTGTTCCAATAATGCAATATTAATTGGTAGTTTTTTGAGGATCGGCTACATACCTTACTAAGCTTCATATACATTTCATATGTGAAACATACCGTGTTGACATGAATGTTGTAATTTTTACATTTAAATGCCTACAACCTAAGTAAAGGCAAACGGCCGAGATTCAAATATATTGTCGTCGATGCACTAGGGGATGTATTAAAAAAACTAAAGGCAAAAGTTTCAGCCGATTGCCTTTTTCAGAGTTTACGGTCTTTTATTGGTTGTAGGTGCGTTTGATTTATTCCAAAAGTAGATAAAATCTTCTTATGTTTTGTAATTTGAATTTCGACGATTGTCGTTAATAAGTAGTAAATTACAGCCTAGAACGGGAAGTTGGCATTTGTCGAGGTTGCTTTAATCATTCGAGGCAATGCAAATAGCTTCCAGGACAAGCCTTGTATAAAGCTTTCTCAAGAAATGCGAGGAAATAAACTTAGTTAAGCGCTAACTGATGAGTTCTACCGTTTTTAATTTGGAATAGGTACTTGATCGGGAAGTATGTAAGTATTGAAATTCATTTCCGCACTGGATTTTAAATTTAGAATGTGATGAACCAGCCTCCACGGCAATGTGGAACGCCTCACATTCCTTTTTCAAATGGGATATTCAGAGCACATTACATTTCAGAGCTTATGCTAGAAAATGTGTGTAGTGGGAAATTATTTCCCAACAAAGACCTCGTCAAGACGATTCAAACGAGCTCAAACTCGATGGGTTTGCACGGTTTTATTACAGAGTTCCAGTGGTCTTCTTTCGGCTCCATCATCAGACCCTTGAACACTATTTCTCATTAGAGTACTCGTCAAGACGATTCAAACGAGCCCAAACACGATGGGGTTGCATGGTTTCATCATAGAGTTCCTGTGGCCTTCTTCCGGCTCAATCATCAGATCAGCTCAATGACACCATAATATTGAATTGCCTTTCAGTTCTGATATATGTTCAAAGTTTCAAGTCTCTAGCTCATCCGTGCCATCATTTCCGTGCTTAATTTACGCAGTTATCATTAGTAACGAGTTTCGATCGCTAATTCTTTAGAGCGGCCCCAGTGTGCGACGGTCCATATTCATCTCGGAAAAACTATTGTAGCACTTTCTTTTTTTTAAATTGAACCTTTTTGCACACTTCCAGTTTTACTTTGTTACCATATTAAATTGAACGTTAAGTTAGGTATTAGCTATAAGAAAACAGTAGTTCTTTTATAATCCAAAAATATATTGACATTAAAACAAGAGACAAATTAAAAACATTATCAACAGTCTATTGCTAAGTAACAGAAGCCATAGTGAACTCAAGCTGTCACACCAACATAAATTGGGTAGGTACCCCAAAAAATGCCATGCCCGGTAGTGGAAGTTTTAGCGCGTTCAAGAAGTGATCGCTGATTGGATGATTTTAACCAATGGACGGCATTGTTGTTCACGAATTTAGGCCGGAAGTCAAGTATAATACTATAATGTGTATTATTAGGCTTTGAATAAGGTAAGTATATTTAATAACCGTTTTATTTTCAGGTAAAACGATACTATTCATTTGGCTTGGCCGGTTTTTCTTTGAATCAGCTGTATATTAAATGTCTCAAAAATGGATTCCTCATCCGTGATTTATCATGATATAATACCACACTCGAAGTGGTAGGTATATTGAAGGAGATATGATTTTTGAAGTGAAAACTTCTTTAGCGGCGTTGTACGCTTTTTATAATGGGGAATGCTAAACTCGCGTCAGTAAGAATCACGTGACCCTGATCGAAAATTCGTAAGACGGATGTGACGGATGGAGAGTAGACAGCCGGCGGCGGAAGTATCCCCCTCTCTTTCTACGGGGCGCGGTGAAAATGGCGGCGCGTCATTTCAAGACGTAAACACTTGTGTCACCATAGCAACGCGCTAATTTTTTAATTCAATGTCAAAACTCTAGATTTTCTGTCAAGCTATGGATAAGACTTTCGTACAATACTGTTCTGTATTCGTAAATTCAAATGCAGAGTAAATTCGTAAGACGGCAATTCGTGCAAAATTATTCCCTAACCATTCCAAAATATCAAAATGCACAACGTTAATATTCAAGTTTTCACTTCTGCCGGCACTCCCGGAGTGCAACCCGATTTTTTTTTTCTTTACCTGCCAAGGGGGGGCAGATGGCTACTGAGTTAAATCAGCTCAGTTTTACCTGAAAAGCCTAAATATTGACATGTGAAAAGTGAATTTAGCTAATGACAAAATTTTGACCTCGCCATACCTTGAGTTGAGTGGCATTACTTTCCGGACTACGAGAGTAATGGGATATCAAAAAATAAACCCTAATGCTGAATTTGATAGATAGGGACCATCAAACTGAACAACTTTTACTATGGGACCAACTCTGAAACCACAAAAAAAACAGCTGTTAGGCAGCCATTACACGCTCATGCACGCGTCAGTCAAATTCCATCAGTCTTGAATTATGTTTGACTGACTGACTGATGGAAAGAAGAAAAAATCAACTTCATACAACCATCAGTCACACCATTACACGGTAGGTTAATCGTCAGTCACAGCCGTGACTGACATGACTGATGGAATTTGACTGATGCTTCCATGAGCATTTGTAATGGCTGCCTTAGATACATTTTGACAATTTCGTTAATATTGTTTGTATGCAGATTTTATTCGTCATTATTTTTTATATGAAACAGCTAATTTTCTTTTCAATTTCAGAGTTGGTCCCATAGTAAAAGTTGTTCAGTTTGATGGTCCCTATCTACTATATTTGGCATCAGGGGGTTTTTCAAAAAAGGCCATGTTCACTTAGTTAGCGTAATGTAAGGATTCTAACGATACCCCACACATCCAAATCTGTTGTACATACATACAAAACTTACATGAACCGTGAACACAATACACTCTTCTTTTTGAATAGGCTAGACTTCGGACAAAGTATGCACTAACAAAGTGCCAAAATATGCATGCAAATATGCACTAAAAAGTCTAAAATATGCACTAAAAACTATTAATATGTCTAAAATATGCAAAATGCAAAATAAAAAAACCGGCCAAGTGCGAGTCGGACTCGCGCACGAAGGGTTTCGTACCAAAAAACGGCAAAAAATCATATTTGTTGTATGTGAGCCCTCTTAAATATTTATTTTATTCTGTTTTTAGTATTTGTTGTTATAGTGGCAGTAGAATTACGTCATCTGTGAAAATTTTAACTGTCTACCTGTTATCGTTATTAATATAGCGCAAAAAACGGCAAAAAAAATCACGTTTATTGTATGGGAGCCCCCTTTAAATATTAATTTTATTCTGTTTTTAGTACTTGTTGTTATAGCGGCAATAGAAATACATCATCTGTGAAAATTTCAACTGTCTAGCTATCACAAATACATGAGATACAGCTTGGTGACAGACAGACAGACAGACAGACGGACAGCGGAGTCTTAGTAATAGGGTCCCGTTTTTACCCTTTGGGTACGGGACCCTAAAAAACGTTTATCACCCAGTATCAATTTTAACGCCGAAAACGACCTCTCTACATAAACTGATGTCATTGGCCAAATTTAAAATTTGGCGTCATTACTGGAGATACCTTTTACGCAGGGTACGAAGTACGACCTGTGGCGTTGATGTAGGCATTAATGTTTTTCGTTTTCTTCAAGGCTCGGTTTTTTTACGCAAAATAGCGTCTAACTTTTTATGCAACCATTCGGCTAAGGAATGAGGAATGGCATTCAATAATTGTTTACAGCATCTCTATTGGTTTAAATAGAGGCTAGCTTAACTAGCTTTCTATACGTAGCTCCCGCTACTAAACAAAATATGCACGATTGGGAAAAAAGGCTAAAATATGCATTAACGACGTAATTAGAGAGTGATCTATCTATCTAGACATCCGATATCTACTTATAAACACACTTATTAATTGTTTCATTCAGAAATATCTACCACTACCTTTAAACTCTTGAAACATCATTTTTAATAACGGTGGCCACCAATCAAACTCGCTTACACTACTCCAAAAGTGCGTGGCTAAGCAACTCCAAGTAGTCAAGTGAAGGTCAACCCTTACGCTCTATCCTAAATCGGCGATTATCATAAAAAATATATGCGCGTTCGAAAATTTCTTGGATTATTGACAAATCTGTTTTAATATAAAATAATTTATCTAATAAAAGTATAAAAATGGACCGAGTATTATTACACATTACGTAAATAACCACTTAAGTTCAAAAAATAAAAAAAATATGATTAAAGAAGAAAATTTATTGGCTTACTGAACAAAGCTATGTATTTAAAGATATAAAAACATATTAAGAAAGAATAATCAACAGACAATTTTATCAATAGAAGATATATTGAAAAAAGTTAAAAGTTAAATTTGGGGTATTTTTGAAGTCGAAAAAAGATTGGATTACTTTACATACTTATTCTAACAAGTACATAAGTACGTAAACAGAAAGTGTTTCAGCCCGAGGAAATATTCACAGAGATATATAAGCGATTTTTATGTTTAGGTAAAAATACCTAACTTCTCGTAATAAAATTTATTGGCTTATTTTGCATCCGTAATCTGTATTACCTAACGTCATCACATGCCAAATTTCATTGACGGGAGAATTATTCGGGTCGCATAAGCCCCGTTGATCGGACTAGTACTTATCGCGGTAGGTATGGGCGAGTGACGGATGCCTGACCTTATTTGTTTAAATCGGATAAGCGGTTACTGAGAAAATGGTAGATAATACCCGTAACAACATATTTTACCTAACAATGGTTTTTGTAAATACTAAAGTTTATTACAAAAATAGACAAAAGATTAATTTCAAACAAAGGCTTTTTTAGTTTTGTAGAATTGAAGCAGTAAATTAAAAGAAAGTACTATTAAATTAAAACTATGAAGATTTGCCCCAGAAAAAAAATATTTATACATAGCACAGTTGTTCCACTATTGGAGTATTAAACTTGCTAAACATTTTTATCTAGTAACTATGCTAAAAAAAGTTTTTTGGGTCGCGTGGCGAAATGTTTTCTACAATTTTTTTCGAAAATCCTCTACAGAATTAAAACTGTAAAGATTATCTTCGGAAAAAAATACTAATGAATAGCCCAGTTATTCCACTATATATAAAATAATAAACATGTTAAACTTTTTTGTCTAGTAACTATGTTAAAAAAATGTTTATTTTTTCACGAGGTGAAATTTTTTCTACCATTTGTTCGAAAATCCTCTACAGAATTAAAACTATGCGGATTTGCCCCAGAAAAAAAAATAATGAATAGCCCAGTTATTTCATAATATAGAATAATAAACTTGTCAAATATTTTTGTCTAGTAACTGTGTTAAAAAAATATTGTGCTGTGCAAACTCATTTAAACATAACTTTGGAGGTCCACCGTGTTATGTGACACAAAACATTTTCTAACACAGTTACTAGACCAAAATGTTTAATAAGTTTATTAATCTATATAGTGGGATAATTGATCTATTTACTGTTATTTTTTTCAGGAGAAAATCTTCATAGTTTTAATTTTGTAGAAGATTTTTGGAAAAATTATATGTTAGAGAAAATTTTGCTGCGTGACAGAAATCATTTTTTGAACATAATTTCTAGACAAAAATGTTTAACAAGTTTATTTTTCTATACAATGCAATAACTAAGCCATTCACCAGCATTTTTTTCTGGGGGCAAATCATCATAGTTATAATTCTGTAGAGGATTTTCGAAAAAAAAAATTGTATAGAAAATTTTGCCACGCAACACAAAACATTTTGTAACACAGTTACTAGACAAAAATGTTTGATAAGTTTATTAATCTATATAGTGGGATAATTGATCTATTTACTGTTATTTTTTTCAGGAGAAAATCTTCATAGTTTTAATTTTGTAGAAGATTTTTGGAAAAATGATATGTTAGAGAAAATTTCGCTGCGTGACAGAAATCATTTTTTGAACATAATTTCTAGACAAAAATGTTTAACAAGTTTATTTTTCTATACAATGCAATAACTAAGCTATTCACCAGCATTTTTTCTGGGGCAAATCATCATAGTTATAATTCTGTAGAGGATTTTCGAAAAAAAAATTGTATAGAAAATTTCGCCACGCAACACAAAACATTTTGTAACACAGTTACTAGACAAAAATGTTTAACAAATTTATTATTCTACATAGAAAAATAACTGGACTATTCACTATTATTTTTTTATGGGGCAAAGTTTAATAGTGTTAATTCTGTAGAGGATTTTCGAAAAAAAAGATAAAGAAAATTTGCCACGCAATAAAAACATTTTTTTTTACATAATTACTAGGCAAAGATGTTTGAAAAGTTTATTATTCTATATAATGGGATAACTGGGCTATTTACCGTTATTTTTTTCTGAGGCAAATCTTCATAGTTTTAATTACATAGTAGTTTATTTCAATTTACTGCATCAATTCTACAAAATAAAAAAAATCTTTATTTGAAATTCGTATTTTATCTAATTATTTCATAAACTATAGTATCTACAAAAACAATTGTTTGCTAAAATCTGTTGTTAAGGATATTACCTACCATATGACAGTTTATTTGTTTAAATCGAACAAGTGGTTATTGAGAAATTAGCCAAACTCTGATAACCGAGTTTTACACCATTTCCCTCCCCCCTCCACCACTTTATAATGCGACAACCGCTATATTATTGTTCAGGAAATCATGCTGAAGACAATGATACCAGTTGTCGGTAGAGCACTCGCTTGTCCGACGGGATTTCATTTTTGAAGGCCTGGCCTCTCCTCTAATAGCTGCTGGCTAAAAGTATTCTAAAGGTATGATTCCGATCTCGGCAGCAGCAGCAGTGTTGCCGCAGCAGTGCACTCCAAATTGAACTCTAATGTTACGTTTGAAAGGCTCAATTTGATGTGAGCGGAGAAGCGACGCGACACTGCTGCGCAACACTGCTGCGCGACACTGCTGCGCAGCAGTGCTGCGCGGCACTGCTGCCGCAACACCACTGGTCCCCATACATTCTCTATAGGTTTATATGAGACTACATTCCGAGCGCGGCAGCAGTGCTGCGCAGCACTGTCGCGCAGCAGTGTCGCGCAGCAGTGCCGCGCAGCAGTGCTGCTGACATCGGAATCATACCTTAAGGCTAAAAGTAAGTGTAGCCGATTTGCTCGCGGCTAATACTAAGTGTAGCCGGCTAAAACTAGGTGTAGCATGGGCTATTAAGAAAGTTATTTCTGTTAAAAAAAATAACCTCGAAATGGGTTTGAACCTCTTAGTATGAGAGGCTGGCATAGTGGTAACCATAATTTTGGTTTTAACGGATATTTCGGGAATAGCGGGTTTATTATACTGTGATATGCAGGCGCACGATGAAACCTGTATATACCGATTGAGGATCTATAGACAAACAAAAAATGTCATATGATATAAAGTCCTAAAGCACAACGTTTTCGAGATAATCTTTAGATAAAATCCAAACTTATTCTCCGTCCAATTAAATACCTAATAAGCAGCGCACGATAATACCTATATATATCGATAGAGGATCTATAGATAAACAAAAAATGATATGTGATATAAAACCCTAAAGTTCAACGTTTTCGAGACAATTCATTTTGAAGATCCTGTCTATAGATAAAAATTCAAAGTTATTCCCCCTCCAATTAAATACTACTTATATAATGTTTTATACGACTGTCTCCATGGTCTAATGGTTAAGAGCGTTGGGCTCTTGACATGGGGCCGTACCGGCTAACGAATCGAACTTCGAAAAGTCTGCCAGGTTTCAAATTAAAACAGATAAATCGAGCCCCAATTGGGCCAAAATGACGAACCCTAATTCATGAGGTCAGACAAACATCCATATCTTCCAAATAACTTCAACAAATAGTACAATACGAAATTCCTTACTTCAAGTTATCTTTTTTAATTTGAAACTCGGCAAATTTTCCGAAGTTCGATTCGTTAGCCGGTACGGCCCCTGGAGATTTCGTTAATCCTTACTATCCTTACTAATAACGGGTGGCGCAAAAGTACTGGCACTAAAGAAAATACTTTTATTTTTTTTATATGACATTTTCTGTCATTCTGTTGTTGAAAATTGTGTAGTGAACAAATATAAAATACACTGAAAATAAACATGGACCGTTTTACTCCCCAAGAACGTGGAATAATTGTGTCAATGTTCTTACGGAATAATTCATCAGTGATAAGAACACAACGTGAATTTCGTCGACGATTTCCCCACCGTCCGGCAGGACTGACCAGTCCAGACTTCTTTCTTTGGGGTTTTTTGAAATCTCGGGTGTATGTGAACAAGCCACAGACTCTCGCAGCTCTAAAAGAAAACATTCGTCAAGAAATAACGAACATATCGCAGGAAGTGTTACGGCAAGTTATGCAAAATGTCATAAATAGGGCACAAATGTGTATCAACTCTGGAGGTCACCATTTAAAAGACATCATCTTTAAATCCTAATGGTACGAAATTTAATGGCACAAATATACATTTAAAAAAACCTAAATCTAGTTTTCTAATTTAGAAAAAATGTTATAGCTGAACCAAATAGGGTCTTTACTTTTGCGCCACCCGTTATTATAAATGCGAAAGTCCGTTTGTTTGTTTGTTACGCCTTCACGTCTTAACTACTGAACCGATCATCATGAAATTTTGCATACACGGTGTCAGAGGTACAGAGAAGGACATAGGGTTCCTTTCATCCAGAAAAAAAATATTGTTCCCGAGGGAGAGCAAAAAACTTTCCACGCAGACGAGGTCGCGGGCGGCCGCTAGTTCCTAAATAAAGTAAATTCCTTAACAAGGTGTTGTTAAGTTTTCCTAGTTGGTCAGGACATTGCAGGGTGGTTTTATAAGTCTCAGTTGGTATGTATGACTGCTTGGAGGTTTTTCATACGAATTTTTTAGAATTTGCCAAGTGTTCGGTGCTCATGGAAGAAAGCTAAAAAAATAAAAAACAATCAAATGAGCAGCTGATTTTGAGGTCCTCGAAACTAGTAATTTTCGAGAAGGGAGGGGCCATGGTCAACAACTTCGAGTGTGGAGTTGAGTTCCCAACAAAAACTGGAGCAGATACATCATGGTGATTTGACATGATTTTCGTCTTATCCATGTTCATCCAATTAAAACAGGACACCCCAAATCATTCCTTCCCAAAGAAAGCTGCTTTTGTGCAATTCTTTGCCTGACGCACGACAAAGCGGTCAGCGCTTTGCAAACACAGCCTACATAATCCTATCCTCGGCACCATATCGGATACAGTAATTCAACCAAAGAAAAAGCGTCATGAATTTTGTCATGCCCTGTATCGGGCCCCATAACGTATCTAATCTATAGGTATACACTATAGGTATTTATGGGACGAGGATATATGCTTGGATAATTCAGGATAATCCAAGATATAAGCTTGGATTTTTATCAATACAGGATCATTAACATGGATTATCTCGAAAACGTTGCGCTTTAGGGCTTTATATCACAGAACATTTTTTGTTCATCTTCTATTGATATACATAGGTTTTATCGTGCGCCGCTTATTAGGTATTTAATTGAACGGTGAATAAGTTTGGATTTTTATCTATAGAGGAACTTTAACATGGATTATTTCGAAAACGTTGCGCTTTAGGGCTTTATATCACATAATATTTTTAGTTCATCTATAGATCTTCTATTGATGTATTATCGAGCGCCGCTTATTATAGGTATTTAACTGGACGGGGAATAAGTTTGGATTTTATCTATATAGGATGTTTAACATGGAATATCACGAAAACGTTGCGCTTTAGGGCTTTATATAACATTTCATTTTTTGTTCATCTATATATCTTCTATCGATATACATAGGTTTTATCTTGCGCCCCTTATTAGGTATTTAATTGGACGGGGAATAAGTTTGGATTTTATCTATAGATTATCTCGAAAACGTTGCGCTTTAGGGCGTTATGATGTCATATAAAATTTTTTGTTTGTCTTTAGTTCCTCTATCGATGTACATAGGTTTTATCATGCGCCGCTCATTTTTTTATTTTATTGTTTTTCCCCGTCAAAATCAAAATGTTTGGTTACCACTATGCCAAATGTTCAAACTCTTTTCAGGCTCACGCTACGCTGTGCTTCGCGCTCGCCTTAAATTTTTAACCTATATTCGGGACCTACAGGGGTAAAGCAGATCGGTTTACCTAGTTTTAGCCAACAGCTATCGGCTACAC
This sequence comes from Agriphila geniculea, assembly GCA_943789525.1. Classification (NCBI taxonomy): domain Eukaryota; kingdom Metazoa; phylum Arthropoda; class Insecta; order Lepidoptera; family Crambidae; genus Agriphila; species Agriphila geniculea. The sequence goes on along the minus strand of OX038869.1, from coordinate 41,843,184 downwards.
CTAGTTTTAGCCGGCTAAAACTAGGTTTAGCCGCACTTCGGGTATAAGCACATTCATTATAGCATAGCTTCGTAACACATACATTTACTATGAAAACCGATGTCATCTGACGACGTGTTGACTCGTGTTAACGCGTGGTGTCACACAAATGTGCCCGCACCATAATCATCGTCCGTGCGAACACACTGCTGAGAATTCATGTGACGTTTCACGGGAAAAGTTACCTAATAGTCTGGCCATAAGGTCCTTTCTCGGTGAACGTCATCGGCGGTAAAAATATCGCACGTTGAAAAAAAAGCTCGTGTGAACGATCCCTTACAATACAATAGAATGAGGGATTTTACAAGTATCATTTAAAAACAAAAAATAATAACTATTATTTTTTGTTTTTATATATATATAGTGAGGCACACTAGATGGCGTTGATGAACAAGTGAAGTGTCAAAATTGGCTTTGAAAAATAAACGGCTTGTGCTTCATCATCATCATATCAGCCACACGACACCCACTGCTGGGTATAGGCCTCTCCTAAGGATCTCCACGACGATCGGTCCTGCGCTGCCCGCATCCAGTGGCTTCCCGCGAGCGTCGTTCGGTGCACGGTCGCCATTCCAGAACCTTTCCGCCCCAACGGCCATCAGTTCTTCTCGCTATGTGTCCTGCCCATTGCCACTTCAGCTGAGCAATCCTTCGAGCGATGTCGGTTACTTTAGTTCTCATGCGGATCTTCTCGTTTCTGATTCGATCACGCAGGAAAACGCCGAGCATGGCTCTCTCCATTGCACGCTGGGTGACCTTGAGCCTCCTTTTGAGACCCATTGTTAGCGACCACGTTTCACTGCCGTAAGTCATCACTGGCATGGCAACACACACTGTTCATAGACTTTCGTCTTGAGACACTGAGGTAAGTCGGACGCGAAGATTTTTCGAAGCTTCCCGAATGCTGCCCAACCGAGGTGGATTCGACGAGAGATCTCTTTCTCAAAGTTGGACTTACGTAACTGGACTGCCTGTCCTAGGTATACGTAATGGTCAACAACTTCAAGTGTAGTGTTCCCAACATCAACTGGAGAGGGTACAACATGGGCATTTGACATAATTTTCGTCTTATCCATGTTCATCCTGAGACCCACTCTTTGTGTTCAGGTCTTCCATGGTCTCAGCCATAAGGACTATATCATCGGCAAAACGAAGGTGTGTTAGGTACTGGCCATTAATGTTGAAGCCGCGTCGTTTTCAGTCCAAGAGCTTAAAGATGTCCTCCAACGTAGCTGTGAACAGTTTCAGAGAAAACGTCTCCCTGTCTCACACCACGCTGCAGTTGGATAGGATTTGTGCTCTGGTTCTGTACTCGGATCGACATGGTGGCATTTTTGTATAAGTACCTCAACACCTCGATATACCTATAGTCCACTTGGCACCGCTGGAGACACTGCAGCACCGCCCAGGTTTCAATCGAGTCAAAGACTTCTCATAGTCCACGAACGCCAAGCATAGTGGCAGATTATACTTCTCGGTCTTCTGTATAACCTGCCGCAGCTAATGGATTTGGTCTTTGGTGCTAAAGCCTTTTCGAAACCCGGCTTGTTCGGGAGGTTGGAAGTCGTCGAACTTGCGAGCGAGACGATTCGTAAGGGCTCTCGAAAACAACTTATAGACATGGCTCAGAAGTGAGATGGGTCTGTAGCACAGAATACATAATAGTATAAGTAGTTCTTTAAGAGGGACTTGTCACCCTTTTTAAAGAACGAAATCACCTCACTTACGTTCCATGCCTTCGGCGTTCTGCGCTCGGCGATGACGGAATTGAAGAGCTTCTGAAGGACATTGAGTATCGGCTTACCGCCCGCTCTCAGAAGTCCTGTAGTGATTCCATCGTCACCCGCCGCCTTGTTGTTTTTCAGCTGTTTGAGAGCCATACTAATCTCGTACAGGCTGACGTCCGGGATATATTGGGTATAGTGTCGGGTAAGCTTGGATCTGGGGTCTTTTGCCTTGCTTTTAACGGGTATCTGCGTGGAATATAGCTGCCCATAGAAACGCTCGATCTCCCTCAGGATTTCAGGCTTCGATGAAATTATGCAACCGTTGTCAGTTTTCAGCTTCGTCATCTGGCTTTGCCCAATAGACAGATCTCTCGCGGACACTTTAAAGCCTTTATTCCGCTCGATAGCCTCTTTTAATACGATTCGTATTAAATTGGCGAAGAAGGTCGCTCGTCAGACTTAGTTATCTGTCTATTAAGCTGCCGATAACGATGAGCATCCGCTGAGGTCTGGAACCTCATCTCACGTCTCTAATCCATGAGTAGGAGTGTGTGGTCGGAGAGTTTCTGTAGCTTGGGACGGCGGGTCTTAAAGAACTTGGATCCTACCGTACGGACAGTATCCACCACCATGTTGTTTAGATCGTCCACATCTGTGCTGTTCTCAAGGGCTTCGAAGCGGTTGGCGGAGGTGGAGTTCGAGTTGAAAGCTTTCGGGGTTTTGAGTATGGGCCGGTGATGGTCGGAGCGTAGATTTTATCAGTCGAGATCTTTCCAGCTTTGGGTTGATATTCAATGTGCCACGTACCAATCGGTGATCGCTCCCCGTCTTGACGGCGTTGATCACAGTGACATCATTGAATATTTGCTTTTTCGTCCACATGATCTATCTCATTTCTGACTGTACCGTCTGTACCATCTGGGTTCATCCAGGCTTGGCTTGGCTTGTGCTTAAAAAAAGTTATTTTCATTTCTTAGCGTTCGTTCGTTGTTAGCAGTGTTTTCGATGTTTTCATGTTTATTACGATAAAACATTGTGTAGAACAGAAGAGAACATTTTATTTCGTTTAGTAGGTTTTGTTTGCTTGGATTGGACCACAACAACAATAGTGTTTGGTTCACTTAATTAATATGTACCATGTTTCTAATAAAGCGTGATTAAAAATTCGCCTTTTTAGGGTTCCGTAGCCTAAATGGCAAAAAACGGAACCCTTATTAGGGTTCCGTAGCCTAAATGGCAAAAAACGGAACCCTTATAGATTCGTCATGTCTGTCTGTCTGTCTGTCTGTCTGTCTGTCTGTCTGTCTGTCTGTCTGTCTGTCTGTCTGTCCGTATGTCACAGCCACTTTATTCCGAAAGTATTGAGACTACACAGTTGAAACTTGGTAGGTAGATGTATTCTGTTAACCGCTTAACGAATTTAATACAAAAATAAGAAAAATAAAAGATTAAGGGGGGGCTCCCCATACATGGAACTGAAACTGAAAAATTTTTTTTTCTTCAAACCAACACGTGTTGGGTATTTATAGATAGGTCTTCAAAAATGACATTAAGGTTTCTAAGACAACTTTTTCTCAAAGTCAACCGTTTGAAAGATATTCATCGCCAAAGTGGTAAAATGTGTGTCCCCCCCATTTAACTTTTGAAATAAGAGAGTGAAAAATCTAAAAAAAATATATGCTGTAGATCTTAATAAACACTTTCAGCCAAAATTGGTTCGATAGAGATATAGTAATTAGTTTTTGAGATATAGCACATTTTCCAAAACCGCAAATATAACTTTGTCATTCATACCAACACTGTGAAAAACAAAGTTATTTTTACAGACGAAAACTTATAGGTGGTATTAAATATGGTATGGTATAAGGTAACTACGGAACCCTATGGCGCGTGGCCCGACACGCACTTGGCCGGTTTTTTTTATTAACATTTAATTCGATATTGATTGGATCGATCCATGAATCGATACAATGGATTACTATACATCGCGATCCGGAATATCGGTACAAGCCAGCAGACTTCCCTAGTCACGTCAGATCTCACATTAGCCAATGATTGCTACAAATCGGCGTACATTGCCAGTTTTGTAACAAATGTGTCAAAGGGGTTTTGTTACAAAACCAGCAATGTACGCCGATTGTGGCGATCATTGATGAATGTGTAGATCCGCCGTCAGAGGAGAGCAGAGCAAAGAGAAAGACAGAATAGTCTAGTCACAGAACAGAATAATATACCTATGTATGGCACTGACCTGCATAAAATTTTTTCATGTCAGTGTATGTATGGGCAGAGGAATGTAGAACATTGTTATGGTAGAACCATAGACATACAAAAATTTCGCTACGCTCAAGGGTAGAACAGACTAGGGCATGCAGAATCGGACCTCTTTGAAGAATCGAAAATTTCGATTCCGATTCCTTGGTCGGAATCGGGTACCCGGTTTTTTCGATTCTTTTTTTATTTTTTGTTTACAATTTTGTTTCACGTCTTAACGTGAAACAAAAGAAAAAAAAACGCGTTCTTTTTTAATATGTTTGTACTAGGTACTCCTACCGTGTGTTACTAGTACTGTTTCATTTATTCTAGTATTCTCTTACAATAAATAAAGTAACTATAAATTGCACAGGAATTAACTATAGGAAGAATTACAGTCAAACATAAAAGGAAAGAATCAAGGAAAAAAAGCAAAAAATAATTTATTATTTTACTTTTTTATAGGAAAAATAGTAGAAATAGTAGAAAAAACATTGTATGAGATGCTCTTCCAAACAATTGCTTTTTAAATCAGGAGATATTGATTTTTTAAATGCAATTAACTAAATTTGACCCAACCAAAGAAAATATACACTAACGTGAAAAGAAGCGTCACTTGCGCATGAGTGCTGTAAAATTGCTCGCGGCTATGTGTGAGTGCGCCGGGCGATCGCGGGGGTGCCGCGCGCGACGCCATCGGGGCGAGGAATCTCTTCCGCGGAGGCACGCGCTATCAGGTTTGCCTAGTTCGCTTGCACCGCGCAATAGTACATACATTACAGGCAGGTACGACAAACTAAAGTGATATGTGTCGAGCGAGCCGCATGTAAGGGCTTTAATCATTCATCATTCAGGCAATGTAATTCCTTTCCGTACAATATAATACAGGTCATATTATTGCTTTTCTCAAGAAATGCGAGGAAATTAATAGTACCTATGTTGTACATTGAGGGGTGATGTGGTAATGCACTTTCTTCCAATTGACATAGTGCTTTATACCACAGAAAAATAAAATAAATAGATACTTAAAATGTTATTTAATTAAAATAGCGTCTTGCCTTTCACCCCGGACACTCCATACAACCACCCCGAATTACATATCTATTACACAGACACTACACAGAATGACGTTTTTGTACTTTTAATTTGGTATTTTTTAACAAGAATCGAAAAGAATCGAGAATCGATTCTCACTAATTTAAGAATCGATTCTCACAAGACAAAAAAGAATCGGTTTTTCCCGGTTATTTTGGAATCGGTTAAAATCGGTTCCATGCCCTAGAACAGACAGAGCACATAATAAAAAAAGAAATGTATTGTTGCAAGCTGTGGTTGCATATAGTTATAGATACGGAATTAAAGTCAAAATGTAACTGCAATGCTCCGTGCCAGATTAAAATAAAACCGGTCAAGAGCGAGTCGGACTCGCGCACCGAGGGTGCCGTACCATCATAATTGCACCATCAAACCACACTGGAGAGTAGAATAATCAAATATAATCATATGATAGTGGAACTAATAGTAACTTTTTTAGAAATTTGGTAATTTCTAAAAAAGTGTGCTATATTGAGACATCGTTTTATTTTTCCTGTAATCTTTATATTATAAACTGTTATCAGTATCACATAGAATTATTTCAGATTTTTCTCTTTGCAAACTTCTGAGATAAGGAGGGGGGGAAGGGAACGGTAATTTTTTTTACATTTTTCATCATAAGTCGAAAACTATGCGGCCTAAAACAAAAAGAAAAAACCGGCCAAGTGCGTGTCGGGCCACGCGCCATAGGGTTCCATAGTTACCTTATACCATACCATATTTAATACCACCTATCATTTTTCGTCTGCAAAAATAACTTTGTTTTTCACAGTGTTGGTATGAATGACAAAGTTATATTTGCGGTTTTGGAAAATGTGCTATATTTCAAAAACTAATTACTAAATCTCTTTCAAACCAATTTTGGTTGAAAGTGTTTATTAAGATCTACAGCATATATTTTTTTTAGATTTTTCACTCTCTTATTTCAAAAGTTAAAGGGGGGGGGACACACATTTTACCACTTTGGCGGTGAATATCTTTCAAACGGTTGACTTTGAGAAAAAGTTGTCTTAGAAACCTTAATGTCATTTTTAAAGACCTATCTATAGACACCCAACACGTGTTGGTTTGAAGAAAAAAATTTTTTTCAGTTTCAGTTCCATGTATGGGGAGCCCCCCCTTAATCTTTTATTTTTCTTATTTTTGTATTAAATTCGTTAAGCGGTTAACAGAATACATCTACCTACCAAGTTTCAACTGTGTAGTCTTAATACTTTCGGAATAAAGTGGCTGTGACATACGGACAGACAGACAGACAGACAGACATGACGAATCTATAAGGGTTCCTTTTTTTGCCATTTAGGCTACGGAACCCTAAAAATGATTGAAAACGTGCAAACGGCGTTCTTTCATATGATACCCCACATGCCCTAGTAGCCCCACTTAAAAATTTTAAGACCCCTTTTCAGTCCCTGTTGTAAAAAAGATATTTAGTTTTTTATTTATTTCTTATTTGCAAAATAGTTGCGCAAATGTCATCTTAAACTATTCCAAATTTTAAGTTGATACCATTAGTAGTTCTCGAGATATCCAGCTGTGACAGACAGACAGACAGACAGACTGAGTCACACCATAAGGGTTCCTTTTTGGTACGGAACCCTAAAAAGTAGGCCCTGCACAATCATAACTATTCAATCTTTAAAATACTGGATAAGTAGGTTACCTACCTAAAGACTTCAAATCCATCTTTTTCATCCGCTACTACTACCACATCTACTACTTTACTTCTTTCAAACAAAAGGCAAGCAGTAAAGTTACGTCAAAAAAGTGGAAACCAACCATCTGAAATTAAAACAATGAACTCTGGCTTATCTTTAGAACCTTTTGCATCTAAAGAAATCATTAATAAAATGATACCCCACCCGCCTCCCTTATTCCTACGCCAATGTACTGGCATTCGAGGTCCAACTTATGATTAGATTGATTCTATTCTATTCATAATAGAAATAAAACACGTTTATAAATCAGATTATAATATAAAACAAATTTATATTATAAGAAACTCTGGTGTCCTCCCGGGTAGTATCATGGGCCCTTTATTATTTTTGTTATACAGAAATGACAACCCAAATACGATAAACCATATGTGTGTTTTCGAAACATAGCTCCTTGAAAAGCCCTTTTACACCTTGCAGTCTTCTCAGCAAATATTGATTCTTTGGTGTTGGACATTGTGTATTAATATTATAGACCTTTATTATGATTAATTTTATCTTTTTTAATTTAATCTATACTTCTTTTATGTTGACTATTATATTAATGTTTTTTGTTTTAATGTGCCATTATTAAACCCAATATTTAGAGTCTGAGAGTGGATATACTGTAGGTACTTTAATAAATTAAACCATCTTTATCTAACTACTCGTTGCCCGCCCCGCCTTCGCACGGGTAGCGCCATCTATTAGATTGCGATTTAAAATGGCGGAAAAGAGAAAACATTAAATCTTTTCGTAATTTATTTAAAAATTGTCTTACTAACCTTGTCCTGATAATAACAAACAACAAAAAGTACATAACAAAAATTTGGTGCAGTTGTTCTGATGTTTTGCGCTTACATAATTACTTATGGGTACATTTTGGCTATTCATTTTTATTTGCGGAGAGTATCCTTTCTGTACGGTAGTAAGTACTTATCTCACATCTATTCTGTGCGGAGGGTTTCTGAATCCTGTTAGATATGGCAAGTGGCCCGGCACCGGCAGTAACTGTACAATACAAGTGACGATGACGGCATCAAATCAAATCTCTAAACACAATTCTATGTATTTATAGTGTAAAGTGTTCTATTTTATAAAGCCAATAGCCGACTCTTAGCCGACAATTTCCCCATAGTTTCCCCATAGCCGACCCTTAACACTCCCATTTGTAGTTACTTTATTAAATATTTAAGACACCTAGCCCTGCCCTGCGGTATACAAATTGCACTTCACGGGATTAGTTACACATCACAAGCTGTTTTGCTAATCAATTATTCCTAGGCGTTTTTATTTTATTGGCTTTTGTTTGGTTACCTACCGTTTACCGTGATAAAACCACGGTGCAATATTTTTTCACAGACAAACAAGATATTTTTAACAATGCCTAGTTTCATTTTTAGGGTTCCGTACCCAAAGGGTAAAAACGGGACCCTATTACTAAGACTTCGCTGTCCGTCTGTCTGTCACCAGGCTGTATCTCATGAACCGTGATAGCTAGAAGGTTGAAATTTTCACAGATGATGTATTTCTGTTGCCGCTATAACAACAAATACTAAAAACAGAATAAAATTGATATTTAAGGGGGGCTCCCATACAACAAACGTGATTTTTTGCCGTTTTTTGCTCGATATTAATAACGACAACAGGTAGACAGTTGAAATTTTCACATATGTTGTATTTTTGTTGCCGCTATAACAATAAATACTAAAAACAGAATAAAATTAATATTTAAGGGGGGCTCCCATACAACAAACGTTTTTTTTTTTTGCCGTTTTTTGGTACGGAACCCTTCGTGCGCGAGTCCGACTCGCACTTGGCCGGTTTTTTCTTTTCGGTAAAATTACTTGCATTTTGTGGAATCCTGTTAATATCTAGATATTAATAATTATATCTAGATATTAATATTCCACAAAATTAATCTAGATTAAAAATGACTCAAACTTTCAATTGGGTTAGGTTGGTGCGCGTGTGATAGTCAAATAAGTAGTAGGTAAGTACTAACCTACATAATAATATTCCTTATCAAATTAGGTAGGTATTGCAAACAGTGTAGGTACCTATATCTAGGTAGTCATCTTAGCATTATAGATTATTCATATTCTACATTCAATAAAAACACCACAAAACACAGACCATTTAACAAATAAAACAAACTCCAACTTTATCAAATTATGCGTTGGTTGGTACAGCTACTTTTGTCAGGAGATGATATGAATAATATCTAAATAGTAGGATTACAGTCATGGACCAAGGATCTGGATCAGTTCAGTTTCCGTCAATCAGCATGTAAGAAAATTGTCATTGAGTTGAGTGAGACCATTCCTCATTCACTTATTCCCTAACTTTATATAGTTTGCTGCGCGCGCATACTGCTAAATACTTAGGCACCTCTTTGGCTTGGCTTGGCCACCAATGATACTTTCATCTATTCACCGCACGCTAGTCACGCCTTGGCTCCCTCGGCGGGTAAACGCAGTCGCGAATGTTTCCATCGCCATGAATTTACGTAAACGTACACACAACATAAGTTTAAAAACGTAAACAAAACGGAATGTGGGTGGATGTCAGCACGCGCGAAAAATACAACTACATGACGCAAACCAACGGTTCATTCATACCGGGGTAAGTTAGATCTAAAACAATTAAATACTTACGTATCTAAATAGCTTTTGCCAGAAACAGGATAAAGGACAAACCAAGCGGGAAACTTTTTGTTGTGTATTAGGTAGGTTTGTTAACAAAACAATTTATAAAACTTCGAATTGGTTCACTATTATAAGTTCTTCGCTATCAATATCAATGTGTCATATGAAAGGTGTTCCAATGATCGTTTCGTTTAGTTGGTGTTAGAGGACTCGGGACCCCTAACACTCTACCCTACTACCCTATCGAGTTCATCCCCAGTTATGTGCCTCGGAACTGAACAGTACAAAGATGATTTCCCTTAGTTCGTTGAGATTACCAACAATTTTGATAGCGTCAATAGAAATGATAGTATCATTTCTATTGACACTATCAAAATATTGTTGTTACTGGCCATCCGGCTCGAAGGACCAAATGTTAAGGAGAGGGGGAAAAGAAAGGTTCAAAATAAGGAAATAAAATAATATTAAGGAAATATAAACCAATTAAATATTTCTGGGTTTTATAACTTGTCTATAGAACTACGTTCTATAACACTGCCGTAAGTAAGTATAAAAAAATATTGCATAACGAATGTGACATAAAGTATGGTGTATTATATAAGTAGCTTACATTATTTTATGTTCATGTCTGTAGTCACACGAGTAAAACACGTAATCAAGCAAAACTATGAACATGCGTAATTAAACCTATAACGCGCTTCTATGGTTCAAAGTATCACTTGTATCTACAAAGAATGAAACTGTTACAATTACAAACCTTAATGCCCCTTTACTTAGAAATATGAATGAGGCTTTGAGTTGAGACATCCAACGTAAGGAGTAAATATTGCTATGCAATATTTTTGGTAAAACCGGGTTACTCTTTGTTTATTAATAAGGCCAATTATATTCATTAATAAGCCTGTATCTATAAACCGCTCTCAACGTTGAGAGCTATCTTGAGATCATACTTGAGATGCTCTTCTATTCTATATTATACAATATGTTTGGTTAGCGATGTCAGAGCTTTTAAAGGCAGATAGTATGATCAATTTTATCGACATAACCCCCCACATGTTGGGGTCTACCCCCTCTCTTGTTGGAATGACCGACATTTTAAATTTGACTTTTTATTTTAGATGGCCCTGCAGAAAAATATTAATTTCTCCGGATTTAAAAATCCTAGTTATAAAAAAAAGCTAATAATATCACCTGTCAAGTCAAAAAATTAGTTATGTAAACTTAAAACTTTAATAACAATAACTCACAAAATATGCAACTCAAAGCAATAATTTTGATGTTGTTTTGTAGATAATATTCCTGTGTATTATAAAAATGCAAAAAAAAATCCACATTCATATCCTAGTTTTTGAGATCTGTAAGAAAAACTAAAAAAAAACACCCTAACTTCGGATTAAAATTTAATTTAGTAATTTTTTATGACGTATTAAAGTGAAAACTTTACATAATTAATTTATTAATTTAATAGATAATATTATTAGCTTTCGAAAAGTATTTTTTTTATAACTGTAGGACTTTTAAATCCGGAGAAATTATTATTTTTGGCAGAGCCATCTAAAATAAAAAGTCAAATTTAAATTGCCGGTCATTCCAACAGGAGAGGGGATAGGCGCAAACGTGTGGGGGGGTTTAGTCGATAAAATTGATCATGCTATCTGCCTTTAAAATCTCCGACATCGCTAACCAAACATATTGTATAGCAACAGCATATCAGGTATCTCCAGATAGGTCTCAACTTTGAGAGCGGTTTATAAATATGGGCCAAGTTTAGCCCCTTTAGTACCACAAAATGCTCTTCATCAATTTACAAAGTTCTTTTAAAACAGACGACACTAACACCCGATTGCACTAAACTTAAGGATCGCCTAAGTCTGTTCCTAACTACAACACGACCAAATTAAAACGGTGTCAAACTTAGCGGTCATGTAGCTGTCATTCGCCTACTTAACTTGGTCGAGTTGTAGTTAAGAAAAGACTTAGGCGATTCTTCAGTTTAGTGCAATTGGGTGTGAGTATAATAGGCGAAAGTTATATTTCCAAAGATTCAAACAAAAGAATCTTATTCATCAAAAATAAAAATCAGTTCCTACTCGTAGGTACTTACCTACTTAATCAAAGTCTTGTTACCTTATTTTCCCTCACCTAATTCCATTTTGATAAGCACTTCTAAAAATAACGATGCAGTATGCTTTCATAAGTATTAACTTCCTCAGCTACCGTCTTGATGTGGGATCATAAATATGTTCCGTGTGTGAGCTATTTTATTGTTTGTTACAATGATAAACGAGCTCATTCCGAGGTTCCCCTTTTACAGGTTGGGTTAGAATGGGGCTAACTTTATTTGTGGCACAAAATGTCTAGTCAGCGGAAATGAGGAAACTTTTACGCGGTAAACGAATAAAGTAATATGAAAATAGCTGGTATACCACGCCTCTGGTTAGATAGATCTAGTTATCTCGACAGAGACATTTTTGCAATGTGTAAAATAAAAACATACTTATTTTTAATCCCTTTTTGAGACTCCAGTGATAGACTGGAGTACTTAAATTCATAGATGTCTTAGCACAGAAGATGTCTTAGTTATACAGGGTGGATTTTTGAGACGGTACTTTAAGGGCAGGTACCTTAACCGTTATAGTTACAGGAAAACATTCCTAGGAGACCTTCCATAACATTTTAAGATATTCTGAACTGCATTCACAGATTTTGGAAAAAAGTTACCGTTAGCAAAAAAAATACTAAAATAACAAAAAAATTTTTTTATGCCAATCGATCCTATTTCATGTGGGGATCAAAATATTCTATGGGACTATTTAATATATAAGTACTAGAAACGACAGAAATCGCCAAAAACTTTTTCCATACATTTTGTACGGAAAAACGAAAAATCTTCTCGAAATATTTTTTATTGCCAAATGATCCTATTTCTTACTGTGAACAAAATACTTTTTAAGGCCAAATGAAATATGAGTAATAAGTACAGAAACAAACTTTTTTCCAAAATCTGTGAATGCAGTTCAGAATATCTTAAAAAATTATGGAAGGTCTCCCAGGAACGTTTTCCTGTAACTATAACGGTTAAGGTACCTGCCCTTAATGTACCGTCTCAAAAATCCACCCTGTATTAACTTTTTCAAAAGTACTTAATAATTAAGTTTATTTGAATAAAGCTTATTTGACTTTGACTTTTAATAATTAAAATTAGGGAGATTTTTACTGATCAACTTTTATTATGGGACCAACTCTGAATTTTTTTATATTTTCATTATTAATTTTTGTATGAAACAGCTGATCTTTTTTTTCGCGATTTTATAGTTGGTGTCATGTAAAAGTTGTTCAGTTTAATGGTCCTTATCTACCATATTCGGGGTTTTATGTATCACGTTGTGTATTGTGTCCTACACTACCACTTACTATTATTAGTATGGTATTAAGAAGTAAGTGAGTATTAAGAATTAAACATTCCGTTTATCAGCCAAATATTTAGTCACACACAACGTTTCGTCACAGAATATATATTAGGTTTCGTCACAAATACCAAACCAATACCAAATACCTCCTATACAAATACTCAATCATTAATTATTGCCTGAAGAACTGAAAAGTCAAAAATAACCCTCACCGCTTAATCGTCTACCAACCCAAAGGTTTGTCCAAGGTTACAAAACAAAATGTGACCATGAGAAACGTCAATCAATTACACTTTCTGGGTCAATAGGTTGATTTACTTACTTATAGGGTTGTTGGGAATATGTTACCTGGTGGATATTTCCACATATTTGATAAACATTTACTTACCTACCTACCTACCTAGTTAGGGCAAGATATAAACGACCTTTTATTTATCCATCTGACTTAACAAATAATGTGCCTGTCTCTAAATCCCCACTAACACAATTTCTGCGGGCTGATTATCTAATTAGAAACCACCGACCGGTCTCATTTGAGAGATGAACGTGATACATTGCTACTTCTTTTTGGGGTGACAAAAAAACATACCAAAGAAAAGTAGCCATGTGTGTCAAATGAAACCGGTCACTAAATATTTTCTATTTAGATAATCAGCCTGCGGGTTAAGGTGGATCCCATAACAAAAGTGGCGCCCTCAGAGTTTTTTTAATTTAATAAGTTATTAATGGAAAAGAATTTTACGTCGAAATTTTAAGACCCAAAGTGTAGTATTTTAGAAGGTATCATTACATTCCCTCGTAGTCGTTTGTAGAAGTAGATAGCAAATGTGTCAAAATCGGCCACTTTTAGAAATTTTATTGCATGTAATTACAATATTATATTAAATTCACTACGGCACCACTTTCGGTCAGGGTAAGAACCGTCTAATAAAAAAATTGGAACCTTGAGGTGAATTCTAGGAAACGTAAGTACCTATATCCGAGAATTTACCCCAAAGCACAGAATACATAATAGTACAAGTCCCAAAGCTAGGGATCCCTCCCTAGATTTTTGATTTCAGTGGCTTTTGAACCACCTGCAAAAAAAGACCCCTAAAGTTGAAGAGAGATTACACTATACCGCACTGTTTCGCTCTACGGTGGAGTAGAACCAATCAATTACTTAAGGACCTGCAAAACGTAGCGTCAATGAAAACATAATATAAAGTTTTGTCACATAAGAATCCACTCATTTTGAAAGGTAGAAAAAATATTGTTGTATTTGATATATCCTGAATTAGAGACTTAGCAATCAATAATTACAAGTAAAACGAATTAATTATGCCACTATAATATCATGGTCATTAGATCTATTGTTATTTAACAAGATTCTCAAGATGCAGTTAATTATGCTCAATGAAAACTGTAAGTGAAATCAACCACGTCTAGCATCTTCCATCTACGTGATTTTGTATTCACGTGAATTGGAAGAAAATTCTGCGAGTAAGTAGAAAGTGAGAGGTGTTCATTAAAACAATTTATTACAGAGTTCATGAATATTTAGGTACTTGAAATGAAAACATCGAATAATAATACACGATAATGTTAACTATGTTAATTTTGATAATATACTTATCCATCTTACGGATAATTTATATAACGGTAAATATTTTTTGAAAAGTTCTTATTCAAATTCAAATTAAAAAATTATTTATTTGTGTCTAAACATTTTTAACAAAATGAAATAAACATAAATAACCACATTAGTCAAAGACTGTGTCGCAACCATAGACATAGAAAAATTTTCGCTGAGCTCAAGAAGACCAACAAAGCGTGGAAAAGAGAAGTTAACATCATACGGACACGTTCTATGTAAAAAAGAGACAAAGGATCAAGTGACATGTGCCAACATTTTTCATAGTAAGAGCCCCTAGCGTCCCGCCTAGCAAATGAGCAATCACAGTTTGTTTAAAATATTTGTTAATCTTAATTAAAATTTAAAATAAAGGTATCGTGGAGCCATGGTGTCTTGTGCTCTAAGTAATTGTAATGTGACAAAGAGAAACAATCCAAGTAATCACACTTTTCACAGGTAAATAAGATTTTACCACACATTTCTCTAAAACCAAATTTCGCTACATTTATTCGTTTATCAACGAAAAAAACAGTATGGAACATAATTTATTAATTTACTTTGCCATATATAGTCATATTTTATGTATCTAAGTCATATTTTACATATCTCATATGAAATGTATGCATTTATTTTCGGATCACCTGTTTATTGACATTGTTGTTCTTTGACATTCTATTTCTATGGTCGCAACTATTAGCGCCCACCTAGAACTTATAGAATTATAACAGTTAAACACAAAAATAAATTTGTTGAATCTAGAAGGATATTACTTACTATGTAAAACAAACTGTCTTATAAATGCAAATGAAAATTAGTGTGTGTGTTAATAAGAAAGATAAGAAACTTTGTGGTATTTTCCATTCTTCTTGATTTCGCTAATGTCTAAGTTAATTCTAAAAAAATATCATTTCCACATTCTTTAATAGTTTAGGTATTGTTATTTGACAAAAGCGCAAACAACGATCAAACTGACATTACAGCTGATAACCTTGAGGCGAAAAAATCATGTCAATCGATTACATGATTCAACATTTCTTTCTCCATAAAATGTTACACGACGGTGTATTTATTCTCGTTACGCAGCACGCAACCAAAACGTTTAGGATAGGAAGCCATAACGAAACCACGAAATAACTACCAGAAGACTTCGAACTTGCTCCAATTTAACAAGAAACAGAATTTTTGAAATGGCTGAAATGTTGTTTTTCGAAAAATATCGAAAATTGGCAAAAAATATACATAATTATCGAACCTCTTCACAAAATTTCACGAGAATCGGTTGAAATGCGATCTGTAGAGGAGAACAGACGGACATACGAAAGAATTTTTGCACAAGCTGACACGGAGACGCTTCGCGCTCGCTTGGTCAACTAAATTTTGCCTATACTAGATAGATTGTAGATGTAGTTTTTATTTATCAGTCGGGAAAACTCAAATTCTATATTTTTATTTGAAGGTAAGGCCTTTTCCAATTATTTTAAGTCGTTCGTTACCTATTGCATTGATAAACATTTTCTGAGAAATGGTAGGTAGGTAGGTACTATGTTTACGGAAGTGTAATAAAAATGAAACTTCGGTTCAGAGCAGTATAAAATCGCGTGTCAAGACAAGCATGCTGAAATAGTAACGAAAACGGTCCTTGCACGAATCCAATAATAACCCAGTAGCAATATCAAAGTTTTGAAAATCAATTACTTACTTAGGTAAATTAAAAAGTTTACGGTAGACCTTGTACTATCAAGGACGGACTACCAAATTCACAAAACAATTCAAATACAAACTTACCTATCAATTCAAAACGGATTTAAAAGTTCTTGGATTGTTTTCACAGTAAAACTTTTATAGGTACTATTTGGAAATACATCATCGGCAGATACATTCTATTTCTTATCAACTGATCCTGCTTATTTCAGTACGGCGATTTATGGGATCTTATCTACCATATTCTATGACTATGGTATATAAATTATTATGTCAAGTTCTTCCGTGCTTCGGAAGGCACGTAAAGCCATTGGTCCCAGCTGTATTTGCAGTCGTTAACACACACCAATCCACATTGGGCCTGCGTTGTGAACCCGTAAGGAAAATGGCTGTTGTCGAATATTCTTTACTTCAGTTCAGCTATGCTAAGTATTCTTTAAAGTTTGCAGCAGCGTCCAGTTCGTTCGTCTGGCAGGTGTCATATTCCCATTACTGGTTAAACTCTTTAGAATCTATTGCATTTAGTCTAGTGACTCAGTAATGGGTATATGACATCTGTCAGAAACTCTCGGCGAAACGATCACTAACAGTGAAGTTGCATGTTAAAGAATAGCACCCCTGTTCTCGACAAGTTACAGATATGGCACGAAGCCAACATAAACTAACAACTATTTTCAGATAATATCCAGTCTCAACTACCGAGCTATGTAACGTATGTAATAAGTGGGAAAACTCATTTATTTTTGCTTCGTTCTAAGTTATACATTTTTCTGTTAGATCATCTTAATTAACTGGTTGAGCTTTAATGAGAAATATATTCTTATCAACTTTGAAAATATATCTGCAAAATAATAAGGAAAACAGACTTTTACCCTGTGGGACTCCATTATTAAACTTATTCTCCCATAAATATATTACTACTCATAAGTATTTCATATCTGATGGTTCGTATTTAATAAATTGTTTACCTTGCCTTACCATGTAAGTGTGAGAAAATGTGAGATTGCAAAGTATGATGTGTATAGTGCTATCAAAGGCTTTCGAAAAGTCAATGATAACCGCAATGGTGACAGTTTGCTAATGGTTGATTTTATTATGCAATAACTTTAATAGTAGTAATAAGTGAATAAAGCATTTGAATTGAATTACTATGACAATACCTACTCTACTCTCTATATCGGTATCTTATTATCTGGGTCTAGCTAGGTTTCTTTTGTGGGGACTTTGGATTAGAACAAATCTGAATTCGATCGATTCGATAGTTTTCTCATAAACACACGATAGTCGGTATTTCTTATGATTGTATTTTCCTAGGTTTAAATAGGTACATACCTGCTATTTCCCTGTTATCTCAGTTCGGCGTAGTAAGGTCGCACGCCGCGCACCCTGTGCCAGGCACTGATTCCCACGCTATCTCAAAACCTTTCCTACAACAGCCACTACATAATTAGGTAACTACCACCTATTCACCCATATTTCACGAGCTAAATAGGCCGTGAGGTTCGTGATTAAAGCTCATTCATTTGAACTCGTTTACAGCTGTCGTCGTTCTCCGATTCGATCGCACATTACCTGCACATTATATTTTAATTGATTGAATTGTTCAGGTTCTTATAAAGTTTTATATTATAATCAGTGATTTTCTAAAACCAGTGACATATTGATTTCTAATATTTATAGTTCAATAGTTAAAAATGAGCTGTAGTACAACTGCAACAAAATCTGTGCCATGTTTTCAAAAGAGGCCAGTGAGTTTTGTAAGTGTACGTAAACGAAACGATATTATACAAAAGCGGCGTGAGAAATCTCGGCTGATCACAAACTTCGATTGCATTCGTTCACGAGCCGCGAAACAATGGAGACGAAGAGCTCTTTCATCCTACTTTCTATTTTTATTATAACGTCTAGATTCGGCATTGTTGGTAGTGTTTGTTTATTTTTTGTCGACAGATGTGAGTAGGTATCTTATTTATTTTGTGTTATTACAATCAAATCAAATGGAAAAAGAGTTTCTGAATTTTAATATCAATAAGGTAGGTATTTTATTTGTTTAAATCAGCCGATAGTTAAATGAATTGGATCAATTCTAGGTGTAACCCATTGTCCTCGTAACATGCATCCTTATCATTTACGATGTGATGCAGAAGCACTATCTCAACGGACATGCTACGAACCTATACAATACTATATTGGTAAGTTTGAGTTTTGGGGATATGCTATAGCTAGGGTTGGGGGGGGGGGGGTTGCAAATGATTTCAATTTAAATTTATATTACTCTTCAAATAACCCATGTAAACTGTCGTTTTAGACAAACTCAAGCAACAACGTGAAGCGCAGACAGCAAACGATACGCACTGTATGGTACGATTGGTACGCTATGCACGAAGCATAACCTACTCGTAAAATAATGACAAAAAGGGGTACATATTTGAAATCCGGGACAGTAAGGTGTAATTCCTGGACACGGGACAAGGCACGCAATTCCGGGACAATCCCGGAATTCCCGGGCGTCTGGCAACCCTAGCTATAGCAGAGGTGCCCATGCGGTCTATTGTGATCGACCGGTTGATCACGAGAGGTTTTAAGGCCGATCGCCAAGGATAACAGATTTGACACACCCAATGTAGTTTTTATCAAGCATTTTTTTTTCTTGATAAATATTTGGTGGGTTAAACGGTCAAAATGTCGATCTCTAGTCATAATTTTTTTCAAGGTCGATCTCCTTAAGAAAAAGTATGGGCACCCCTGTTCTATAGTCTAGACCCGCAAGCAAGATTAACTTTAAAACAGTAACCATATGGAAACTTTAAGACAGTAACCAGTAGATGTTATAAATCAAGCTGTTGTCTTCGAAAGCTTTTTTTGCTACATCGAGCCAACTAAGATGATATGAAATTACGAACCGAACGTAATGATAACTATAAAAGACGAAACTCAATTCCGAGTTCTACAAAATTGATTACTATCAACGTATGTTACCTACTATGAAACACTCATACAATTCTTGGTATCTAATTAATTTCTATTGTCTGCGATTTGGCATTTGTCTTCAAGTTTACAATGTAGGTCATAGCAAGGGGTGTCATGGCAACGTAGTCAATCATAATGCATTGGACAGGTATGTCCCCGCAGTAACAACTACCTATATAACCTTATATCAGGGATTCCCAAAGTGATCGATATCGACCCCTTAGGGTTTCCCACGGGTCTACATAAACGAAAACTGTTTTTGGGGTTTGGGGGTCGCCGCGAGATCTAAAAATATACCCCTATTAATTAACACAAGTTCTTAATTCAATCAAGATAGGTACCTACTGTATAAGTTGTGTTAATACGTGTACGTACGTACCAACTTGTTATATGAATGACTAATATTTTAGGAATCGTAAATTGGTAAGTATTTTGTATCAATAGGAAAAAACTACAGATAGGATTTTTAAAGTAAATTGGCCATGGGTCTGAGGAATCAGTTCATTTTGTAAAAGGGGTCACTTGCTCAAAATAGTTTGGGAACCACTGCCTTGAATTAAAGTCCACAATACTGAAAATCTCATTACAACAATCCTATTATCGTTAAATTAAACCTAACTCATAAGCCAAAGACGTGTTTGTTCATAAGCGTAATTTTAAATTTCAATTTTGTAGGCTTCACTTGTGGCTGGTCCCGTTGCGACTGCAACGGAGATTTGCTTTTAGAAGAAGACACAGGAGCATGTGTGGACTTAGATACCTGCTCTCTCAACAGGGACGATCGTCACCGGCGCCGACGCGGTAAATCACGGAAACCGAAGCTTGGCAGACTCTCCAAGAGACTGAGAATTGTCGACGACTAATTAAGAAAATTTTAACAAGAAAATAAAGAGCAAAGTATTGGAATATGAATTTGCTTTTCAGTCCCAAAATAAGTTAACAACCTAAAAATATCCAAATTAATCTGCTCATACCCCAACGATTTGCATACATAAGCGTTACAACTTACAACATAAGACATAAAAGTTTAGGGATTGGGCTTCAGTACCTATGCTGAATATGTTTATAGAGGGCCAAGCAGGCTTCGATATCAAGTCTTTTAAAAATCATAAGCAATAACCAAGTGTTGATCGGAAAGACAAAGAACGGGAAACGAGGTCGCATAAACATGAATGAAACATAGATGGTAAACAATAATAGTGACCATTTTTAAAGAAGTTCGCGTCCAGTTTTGACGCCATGCATGTTGCATTGCTGGTCGTTTGTCTCGCCGAAGTTATAGTAGCTATGTATTATGGCAGAGTTGGTGAAGCAGGATGCCTTCAGTTTAACGGGACTTGTAAGTACCAAATTACTTAACTTATTTTTTAAAGTATCAAGAGTTCCACTAGATGATTTTTACCGTTTACCTCTTTTTCTTGTGGCAATAGCATAAACTGCTTCAAAATTTTCAACTTTTTGTAGACCTTAAGTTTGCTGTACCAGCTACCAAGATTCCAATTCACTTTGAAGATTAACCTGTATAAACCTATCATACCGGAAAAATCGAGATTGTAATGAGCTAGGAACCATTTCACTATGAATCCTTAAAAATGTGGATGATAGAGACGTAAACTTGCAATAAGCTCTACTGCATTGGCAAGAAAACCAGACTCGTTTCTCAAACCTATTTTCCTTAAATTAAGAATACAGGTATTAAACGCATTTAAACTAAACATAGGTTTTGAAATTGAACACCTACCTTTTCCCGACGTTTCGACCGAGATGCATTTCATCGGCCGTGGTCACGGGCTGACTGGAGCTGCGGTGTTACTCCTCCTCCTCTGCGGAGGAATCTTCATCCACCATGGATGACAACTCGGTCGAAACGTTAGGAAAAATATTTTTTGTTTGTTTAGCAGATAGTCCAAATCTTAACAACATTCTTTTCAGGTGTTAAAGAGTGTCCTGAAAACATGCATCGTCTGAACAGCGAGTGTCGTCCGACTCCATCGCAGCGCACGTGTGAAGAACCAGTTGCGACCTCCATGGGGCTAATCTGCGATTGGTCACGATGCGACTGTGACTTCCCATTAGTACTACATCCTCAGTCGGGCTACTGTTTCCTATTGGAAGACTGCCCGTAGTGAAAGGGCTACTACTACTACTCCTACTACATACCTACTATACATACGTACTAAATCGAGAATCTTTTGGCATTTATTTTTCGAGAGTATTTAATTTAGATTTTATTTTGTTAATCAATAAGGGCGTTGACGAAAATGGCATTTCCCACAAACTTTCAAGTCCTTATTTTTCGAAATGAATGAACTGATTTCAATGAAATTTCATACGCATATGCACGATACATATATAGGTCTAAAAAGTTAGTTAAGAACATTTTTAAAACGTCTTATTTTAAAAAACTGTTTCTATGAAAAATTTATAAAGTCTAATTTAGCCGTAGGTAACACTGTAAATTTATCGTAAATGATTTGAATTAACTTTTTAGACCAAAGTATTCTGCTTATGAGTACCTATGAAGTTTCATTAAAATCGGTTTCAAGTCCTTACTTTTCGAAATGAATGCATTTCGAAAAGTAAGGACTTGAAATGAAATGCGGTATTTCGTCAAAGCTCCAGAATTTGAGGAAGAAAATGTAAAAAAAACTTGATCGAAGATATAACATTATAAAAATGAATATTTGATGAAAGGAGAAAAAATTTCGTAGGTATATCAAAACGCTAGTAGTTTTGTAAATATTTTTTATGCACAGCATATTTTATCGAAGGGCCACTTACAGAGGTTCTAAGTTTCAGATCTGTCCCATCCCATTTTAAATCAAACCAGAAGATACATTGTGAAACAGGGACTTAATAAATCCTCGCTTATTTATCAGATAGCGTTTTATTTTGAAAGGTTACCGTCCATCAACCGATTTGTTCAAGTAGAAAAATAATCTATTATAGGTACCAGCCGTGAAACGATATTCGTGATCTAATATTTCACATTATCGGAAAATATATTGCATGCCAAGGTGCTTCGATTTTTAAAATAGGTTTTTGCTTAACTTTGGCGGAAGAATTTGATAAAGTACATTAGCCAAAACGTTAAGTACCTAATGAGAATTCCCATACATACGTAATTGCAAATGCAGCTAATCCATACAAATCTATGGACTTACCACACACATGCGGGGTTTTCCGTACGGAATTTTCGTATATTATCGATATTCCGTTCAAAATTCTGAATCGGGATTCCGTCTGTATGTGGCCTGCCTTATGTGCAGGGATTGAAATACCGTTTAAAAAATAACGATCCAAAAAAATAACGTATAAAATACCGTTAAAACATTTTATCGGTAAATTTACCGGTAAAAATAATGTTAAAATTATTGTACCGGTAAAATTACCGTTAAATATAGCGTTAAACTTTACCGGTAAAATTGTCGGTAAAAAAGTAACGTTATTAATTGGAATAACGTTAATTTTAAAGTAACGGTAACAAAAAGTAAGAAATAACGTTAAAATTAACGTTATTTACTGAAATAACGTTAATTTCAATGTAACGTTATCTAAAGTAACGTTATTTATTGACATAACGTTAATATTAAAAGTAACAGTAAAAAAGTAAGAAATAACGTTACATTTAAAAATAACATTATCAATCCCTGCTTATATGGTCATACATAGTATGGGTCGGCGATCTAGACAAGACCTTCTTTTCAAAAAGGCTAGACTAATTCAAATAATCTCTGTTTTATAAAAAAATAGCATGCTATCCCACCATGCTACCTACTGTGACTCAACCATAGACTTAGAAAACTTTTCGCTGGACTCAACTCATTGCAAAACTTTTTTTGATCTTTGAAGTCAAAGTCAAATAAGCTTTATTCAAATAAACTTAATTATTAAGTACTTTTGAATCGTCTATATTTTCCTACCACCAACGAAATAAGACCTAAGGAAGCCTAACTCCTAACAAATATTGCTTAAAAAATGGCACCTTCGCATATTCTGTAACACAAAAAGGTCGCAAACTCAACAATGAACTAGTAAATGTACGCATAATCGGTATTAGGTTGTATTCTAACGCATATCACGTTTTCTATTGGCTGGGGTTTGAACGCAGATCAAACATGATTGGATATTTGGCTCGCGCCGTGTCACTCATTGGGCCGTTGTCGTGCCTTTGTCATTGAGGCGAGGACGGTATAATGTAGAATGCAGTCAGTACACCTAACCTGCTAAGATCACTACGGCCCGGCGCGGTGGGCGGCATCATAAAATTGTTTTATGAAATTAGTACATTATTATTTGTTAGATATAATGTTTGTTTTATTATGTAGACAGACGACTTGGTAAAGATCGCTCGAATACGCTGAATGTAAGTCGTCTGCAACTAGTCGCTCTGGAAAACTAAAAGAGACATAATGTCAGGAGTGGACGTCTTTCGGCTGTGATGATTTTATTGTTATTTTATTTTATGAAAATTATAAAATGATGATGTTGATGAATGATGATCATATTAATTGGTAAGACATTTGATTTCAAGAAGGACTAAAATTAGGTAAGGTATTGAAATAAAATAGGTATGCTTAATAAAAGAGAATGTATTATGTAGAAATTTCTTTTTCATAACATGTAAGTACATAATGTGGATAATTATCACATTGGCGAAAGCAACGCCTCAATACGTCTTTTAGAGGTGTGACTGCGTATTAATACGTTGCTTTATTTTTATTTATCACATAAAAAAGCATGCTTTAACTGGCAGTACAAAATTCGTATAGCGACATCTTTTTAACCGACTTCAAAAAAGGAGGATTTTCTCAGTTCGTCGGAATATATTTTTTTATAGCAGCGTATTCCACCAAGTCAAAATTTATTCTTGCCAAAAATCTTTTTCAAATGCAGACTAAAATTAATATGCTTATTGACCGGTGCGAAAATACCTAAGCTAGCAATATGTGAGACGGTGGATTGGAAGAGGTGGATCAACTCCGTAGCTAGCGCGATCGCCAGATTTGACACCTCTTTAGTTTTATTTGTGAGGTCATGTTAACAGTTGATGTTTAAAAACATTTGTGAGAGTGAAGCCGTAATGCGTTTGCGAATAATAGCCACTTTTGTACTTATTAAGTTGAATACAGGTGTGCTGCAAAGTGTTCGAGACAATCTAGTGCACAGTTGCTGGGCATGTATTGCTATTGGTGGTGGAAATATGGAGTAGCATCTTCGCAGCAGATCTCATATTGGGGTTCCAGCAGAACGATCCGCGAATCAAACTCCATATAAAAAAGCTGTTTTCAGAGCTGCATAAAAATCATAGTTTCTGGAAATTGTCATTACTTTGTGTTCTGACGGTCTTGACCTTATGACGTCACTACTTGTGGTGCCGCTACCTTCGGTGTTGCAATGTGAGTTCCCTATTTTTCGTTTATTCTATTTTAACCAGGGATTTTTTTTACTTGTTAATCAAAGAGGATTGTGTGAATAGAATCGAAACTTTATAGGTACCTACCTAATCATCCCTTCACGGATTGGACAGAGTTTTTGTTACACCCTGTATAATGATAAAAAGCAAGGAGTTTACATCAGATTACTCGTTTTCTATGGATTGTATATTGCAGGACGCGCCATTTTTATAGCATTACAAAATTTTTATTTTAATTTTTCCTTTTTTTCTGTTGTACTGAATTTCATTAGAGAGTTTTATTCTTGTTTAAAAATCTGTGATAGCAGTGAACGTGAAGATTTGACTCTGCCCCACAAAGTGACTGAACACTTGTTGCATAATAGCTACCATATATTGCATGTATACGCTCATAGATATTTTTAAATAACGAAAAATATTTTACTTACCAATGATATGATATGACCGTATTTGTTTTGATGCCTTCTATTGGTCTTTTACACCACTTGACCACACATGACGTCATTTTTTACCACTTTTTAATGATTTTTTTGTCGTTGCGCTAACGACTGTCACCGAGCGCGTGACAGACATGACTAAACAGTGCTTCGGTTGTACTTTTTTAGCCCCGCCCACTCGGTTGTAGTTTGCGTGGTGCTATTTTTTGAGCAGAATTACACTTCCTTAGTATCTTTGTTCGTAGCCTACCACCCGTTCCAGACTTTTTTGTAGTACGAATACCTACCTACTATTAACAAACGAAAGTAAGTTTAGTTTG
Source organism: Agriphila geniculea (assembly GCA_943789525.1). Taxonomy (NCBI): domain Eukaryota; kingdom Metazoa; phylum Arthropoda; class Insecta; order Lepidoptera; family Crambidae; genus Agriphila; species Agriphila geniculea. Next base: position 41,817,859 of record OX038869.1, on the reverse strand, counting down.
TTTGAAGTACGAATACCTACCTACTATTTAGAGATTCGTAATTTGATTATGCCCAGACAATCTCCATCTCCATTCACCATTTTATTTTATTTATCAAGATTATCCGAGAATTAACTTAGATTTGACCATCAGCCATTTTTTGATGTCCCCAGTCCCCACTGCTGGGGCACCCTTCCTTATGGGTAGATAAGGAGGATGGGCCATAACCCACCACGCGGGCCCAATGCGGATTAGTGGGTGTTAACGACTGCAAATGCAGCCAGGACCAACCGCTTAACGTGCCTTCTGAAGCACGGAGAAGCTCGACATAATAAATTTTTGGTTACCCATCCCATGACCGACCATTACAAAAGTTGTTTAACCTCCGCAATCGCTGGGACAGCCAAGCTGCGCCATCGAGCTCCTCATGAGGATTTAGATTTGTAACAGAAAAATATTAGGGTAGGTCAGACAACAAAATCAAAGACAACTTTACAAGAATTAAAGGTGCGTTTATATCTGTCCAACAACTGGCAATTTTGTGGAAAGCAACATGTTGAAAGCAACACTGTTGCCGTTTGTGGAATGAGTCTTGCAACAGAACGTCAACCGTTCTACAAAATACACTCGACGTCAGAAAAATCGCACCTCTTCGAAAGTAAGTTTAGACTTGGCCACCTGCTATTGCTAGCTAACGTTCTATTGTGTAAATGTTGATATCTATTGAAAGTACATTTAATGAGCTTTCAATTAATATTTGTTTGATTTAATCAACATAACAGTTACCATAATTAAACGCTTAAAACGTTATTGCTTGCGCCGCCATAAAAGGGAAATAAAAGAGGTATAATCAGGAAATGCGGGTAAATTCGCTATCGAGATGATGGAGAAAACACACTTCAAAAGTTCAATTAAAAAATAGAATACCCAAGATGGATACTATTGCCCATGAAGTTGCTCAAATATTGCAAAAAATGAGGCAATGTAATGATGCTCGGAAACCGAATCTCAGTAATTGATTTCCTGCCAAAAACGAACTAAAAAGTTAAATGACAAGTGTCATTGCAGTCGGAGGACCATTTTATGGAGCAACTTTTGATCAAAGAGGTCCCCCGACTGCAATGACACTTGTTATTTAACTTTTTAGTTCGTTTTTGGCAGGGCAGTCGTGTTTTTCATATTTTTTAAGTTATTTATTTTTATTTCACACATTTTAGTGACAAATTATATATAGTTCGTTTGCTTAGATAGTGTCGGTACACGCGCAAGCACTTGTGTTCAGAGACAGGAAATTAGGCACTTCTATGTAAACTGCCAAAATCCAAATTGACTTGCGGGTGTACGCCGCACGCGGTATCCTTTGTTTATGCGGCGGCATCCTTTGACAAGAAGCGGCACGAGCAAAGGCGGCACGACAAAAGGGCGATACTATCTAAGCGCACGGACTTTATTTTTAAAATGTGCCTTTCATTTGATGCCCATATTTTAATAATAGAAGAAAAGCTTTTTTTTTTCACATTTGAAACTTTGAAAGTGGCGTCGTACAGTCGCCATATTGAATTTTTCCAAAAAAAAATATAGCCAGTGTCACTCGGGATGATGCAAGGATTCTAACGATACCCCATACATCCAAATCAGTTAAGGAATTTAGGAGTTATGATGGAATAAAGAAACTCACATACCCACAAACATACATGAACCCTAAACACATATACACTCCTTTTTGGGCAGTCGTGTAAAAAAAGTGAAAATTTTCTGCCTTTTTCCGGTTTTTTGCTTAAAACTCGGAAACTATTAACTTTTAGTAAAAGGCCTGTTCACAGAAATAAAGATACCTTGAATTCTCTACAAATATCACTAAGTATTTAGTTTTTTTAAAAAAGAACCGTTCTATCTCAGGTGCAAGTTGAAAATTGGCATATTGTTCCAAAACTTTATTTTTTATTAAAATGCTGTGATTGGGTAAACTTCTCCCAGTTCACTGCACAAGTAATTTAAAAAAAAACAAAGCTCGAAATTATACTATTCAGAATTAAAAAAGTTAGGATTCTAACAACAAAAACATTATAATAATATTTATATACTTTGACCCCCCAACCGCGGATTTGGATTATACAGAACAATACAAAGAAAAGGGACATACTGACAACATTCCCTTTTCTTCGTACTGCTCCATCCCTCTCGGCTTCTCCGGCCGCCTCTCCGTGTAAAGGCATATTAGGCATAGATAGACCTGTCCCAATGATCTGTGTTAACTCATTGTTTATGTACTCACATCACATTGTTGAAAATGCACATAATTAATGAACACAGGTCAATTGTATAACTGTAATGCAACCTCTATAATTTTAAATATCTCTCTTCTTCGAAAACAATGGTTTTATTTTAGTAGGTACTTTCTAAAAAAAACAATACCTAACTATGTAACCTACCTTATGCAAATAAGTAGAATAGTAAAGATAAGCTTCAAGTTGAGACGTCTAGATCTAGAAAACGTCCTAGTACGGAAATGGGTCCTTTCGAAATCCGGATAGATAATTTTAATACCTACTTATACTTTTAGACTACTGCATGGCCCCGTAGTTCAAGGTGAAATTAATCGTTCATGCGCATTTGGTCCACTTCGCATTTAGGTCCACTTGCCGAAAAAACGTCCACTTCGCATTTGGTCCATTTCGCATTTGGTCCATTTCGCGGAACGTCCATTTCGCATTTGGTCCACTTTCTAAAATTGTCTCCTTTGAGAGCACAAAACACGTTTACCTAATTTTTTAAATATATAAGTTAACATTCTGCATATTTATGTGATCCTGGTACTTTGGTGACGTATTAAGAATAAGAAAAAACAAAATATGTATCAAAAAGAGAAAATATAAAAATTATTCTTCCATATTTATGTGAAAGTTGACCAAATGCGAAATGGACGTTCCGCGAAATGGACTAAATGCGAAATGGACGTTCCGCGAAATGGACTAAATGCGAAATGGACGTTCCGCAAAATGGACCAAATGCGAAATGAACCAAGTGGACCAAATGCGAAGTGGACCAAATACGCATGAACGAAATTAATTAGAAAAATCACTGCTGTCATTTTTATTTCCGTTAACGCCTGTAGCACACCTAGGCCGGCGGAACAACGCATTAGGTTCCGCCATGAGTTCGACAAACGAAACAAATACGATGCGAACTGCTTGTACGTATTAATGCATAGATTTTTCACTCGCGATTACACCCGATCGGTTCCGAACGTTGACACACGCGAAAGTAATGACGCAAAACCGCTATGTAGATGTGATCCTCGTATCGTCGTCGATAGAAGACAACAAAGCGGAACTACCGCGAAGCCGCTAGTACAGTTTCGCGGTGGAGGTGCGCTGCTACAGGCATTATAGACTGAGCGGTCGCGGGATTTTTGGTAACGATCAAGGAAAAGGTTAGATTCATTTTCATGGGTTGTAGAGTGGTCCCCTAATGTGAATGATCTTGGTCTGCCTGCTCTCAGTGGTTGCAACTTCGAATTATAGCGCTTACAAGAGGCTTCATTGTGACGAAAAAAAAACGATCAGAGAAATGGGTAGTTTTAGTACCTATTTAAAGTATGTCGTCGCTGTAGATGAAACAAGTTGGTCTGCCTGCTCATAGTGGTTGCATTTCTGAGCTATGACGTGCGCAAGTCACGTCATTGTTACGAAAAAAAAACGATAAGGGAAATGGTCAGTTTTAGTACCTATTCAAAGTATAGTATCTCCACGTGTGAAACAAGTTGGTCTGCCGGCTCTCAGTGGTTGTATTTAAGAACTATCATTGTGTACGCAATACGCTTATTTGTAGAGAAAGCCTAAAAAAACTTTGAAAAACGGGACAATAGGCGAATTTTTAAGTGCACGCCGGCCGCTTGCGTATCTGTGACTATATGAGTCCCCTCCCCCACCTTAAGGCATCTCTACACTCGCGCGCGAAAAGCCCCAAACCTCCCGCGAAGCAGTGTGCGTAGTGTGGAACCGATTTGAATCGAATCCACACACCCGCGCGTGAGTATGGAGAGGTCTTTATGCCTGTGCCACCGCGCACCCCCCACCCCCCCCCCCCCACTTCCGGCTTTAGCGTCAATAGAGATGTTCAATCCAGGTGCCTTATATCGATATTCCGGATCACCATGGATCGTAATTCACTGTATTGATCCAGATTATAGAATCTGGATTGAAAGGCACGGCTACACGCTCGGTAAATAGTAAATACTGTGGCCCAGCGCCATAGAGTAAATTTTAACCATGGAAAGTAAAATATTGAACATTCCATACAAATTACTTTCCATGGTTAAAATTTACTCTATGGCGATGGATCACAGTTAGTCTAAGCGGTCACGGGATTTTTGGTAACGATCAAGGAAAAGGTTATATGCATTTTCATGGGTTAAAGAGTGGTCCCCTAATGTGAATGATGTCGGTCTGCCTGCTCTCAGTAGTTGCAACTTCGAGTTACAGTGATTATAAGAGGCTTCATTGTTACGAAAAAAAAACGATCAGAGAAATGGTCAGTTTTAGTACCTATTCAAAGTATGGCGTCTCCGTAGCTGAAATGATGTGGTTTGCCGGCTCTCAGTGGTTGCATTTCAGAGCTATGACGCGCGCAAGTTACAACAAAATTTTTTTTTCGTCAAATTGTATTTTTAAAAATACTTATCGATAGAACTCTTTATTATAATGAAAAAAATGTCTTAAGCCATTTTTGTCTAAAATTAATAGATTAGTCGGAAAAAAATACTTTGTTTTTTTTTGTATGGAATGAGATATTCAATGTGCTCTTTTGGCCAATTCCTAATTGTTTCTGCCTCAAAACTACTTCTGCGTCAATATTTTATTGTTATTTTTAATATTTAAATAATCCTACATTATCAACCAACGCGTCTTGTCAAACCCAAAATTGTCCGTTTAATACATATTGGATTTCAAAACAGTATCGTATCGTAATTTTTAAGTAAAAACTGATTGTGTTGTCGTTATTTATTACTTTCTCATCAATTAAAATACAATAAAAGCCAACAAAACTTTCGGTCACTATTATTACTATGGATGACTTTTTTACCATAATAAATCAAATAAAACCAAAATAACATAATGCAGCGGGATGTTAAGTAAGGCCCAGGCGGGTTATTACAAACTAGAAAGTATTATTATTTTACAAGGAAAAAGAAAAAAAGAGAAAAGGTTAATTCAGATCAATGATTAATATCATATTAAATAAATGAAGTTTTTAAAATATTAACGATAGAAACTAAATTTTATTATGATTTTTAAAAACCTTTATATGGTATGAAAATCCTGAAACTGAGAACTTTGGTACATACAGCTCTTAAAATGCCGTTCAGATCACTTGGATGTATCATCATATCAGCCGCACGACACCCACTGCTGGGTATAGGCCACCTCCAAGGATCTCCACGACGAACGGTCCTGCACTGCTCGCATCCAGCGGTTTCCCGCGACCTTCACCAGATCGTCGATCCACCGTCAAGGTGGACCGTGGGCGTCTACCCACGGAGCGTCGTCCGGTCCGCGGTCGCCATTCCAGAACCTTTCCCCCCCAACGGCCATCGGTTCTTCTCGCTATGTGTCCAGCCTACTGCCACTTCAACTGCGCAATCCTTCGAGCGATGTTGATTACTTTAATTTTCCTGCGGATCATTTCTGATTGGATCACGCAGAAAACGCCGATTATGACTCTCTCCTTTGCCCGCTGGGTGACCTTGAGCCTCCTTATGAGACCCATAGTTTGCGGCCACGTTTCACTGCCGAAGTCATCACTGACAACACACACTGGTCATAGACTTTCGTCTTGAGACACTGAGGTAAATCGGACGGAAAGATGTTTTCGAAGCTGCCCGAATGCTACCAATCTGAGATTGATTCGACGAGAGATCTCTTTCCCGCAGTTGGAATTACCTAACTGGACTGCCTGTCCTAGGTACTTCTACGTAATGGACAACAACTCCTAGTGTTCCCAATATGAACTGGAGTGGGCACAACATGGGCATTCGATATGATTTTCGTCTTATAAATGTTCATCTTGAGACCCACTCTTTGGGAAGCACTAACGGAAATCTTCGAGCACTGTGTTCAGGTCTTCCAAGGTTTTCGCCATAAGAACTATATCATCGACAAAACGAAGGTGTGTTAGGTACTGGCCATTCATCTTGATTCTGAGTCCTTTCCAGGCTAAGAGTTTAAAGATATCATCCAACGCAGCTGTGAATAGTTTCGGGGAAATAGTATCTCTCTGTCCCACATCTCGCTGCAGTTGGATACGATTTGTGCTCTGGTTCTGTACTCGGATCAACATGGTGGCATTTTCGTACCACATCACCTCGATATACCTGTAGTCTACTTGGAAACTTTGAAAAGACTGCAGCACCGCCCAGGTTTCAATCAAATCAAAGGCTTTCTCATAGTCCACGAACGCCAAGCATAATAGCAGATTTAATGGATGTGGTCTATGGTACTAATGCCTTTTCGGAACCCGACTTGTTTGGGAGGTTGGAAGTCGTCGAACTTACGAGCAAGGACCGGAATCGCTTTCCGTTAAAGGGGTTTTTGATTGGGTATTTCATGGACTTGTTTTCAAAAACCCTATCAATACGGTAACCCTATCGAAAGGGTAACCCAAGTAAGCACTTACCGAATACGAAAACCCTATCGGGGAAACCCTATGAAGGCCACATTTTCGTACCACATCACCTCGATATACCTGTAGTCTACTTGGAAACTTTGAAAAGACTGCAGCACCGCCCAGGTTTCAATCAAATCAAAGGCTTTCTCATAGTCCACGAACGCCAAGCATAATAGCAGATTTAATGGATGTGGTCTATGGTACTAATGCCTTTTCGGAACCCGACTTGTTTGGGAGGTTGGAAGTCGTCGAACTTACGAGCAAGGACCGGAATCGCTTTCCGTTAAAGGGGTTTTTGATTGGGTATTTCATGGACTTGTTTTCAAAAACCCTATCAATACGGTAACCCTATCGAAAGGGTAACCCAAGTAAGCACTTACCGAATACGAAAACCCTATCGGGGAAACCCTATGAAGGCTTTATGAAGGGGTTTTAAAACGAGTTCAAGCAATTTATACCTAGTTCCACCTGGGCCGAAGGACCAGGGGGCCTATTGTTGAATCGCTCTTGAATCGCGACTCAAATGTATGGAGGTTGAGTTAAATGTCGAACGAAAATCAGTAGAAACGAACGCTCGACGCCAGCCGAGCGATTCAAAGATAGGGCCCCAGAACCGCTTACCGTTAAAGGGGTTTTGATTGGGTATTTATTTCATGAACCACTTACCGTTAAAAGGGTTTTTGATTGGGTATTTCATAGACTTGTTTTCAAAAACCCTATCAATACGGTAAGCATAACGTCGACTAACCTTATCGAAAGGGAAACCCTATCATTTGGTAGTTTTTTATTAGGGTTTCCCTATCAATTGGGTTAACCAAAAAGGGGGTTTTCCGGTCGCTGTTAGCGAGCGAAACGATCAACGCATCAAAGTTACTTTGTTTGTATGAAAATTAAATTGTTTTTCTAATTATCCATATACATATTTAACATTATACATTGGGTCTTATTGTATGTCTCTAGTTAAGAAGCTAAGCCCTGTAAATTTTGGTAATCTTTATTTAATTTTAATTGTATTAGGTAGTCTATTCTTTAATATTAGTTAAGTCATGTTACGTGTGGTACTAAAAAGTTAATTTTCTTTAAATAAGGTGATACAGTTATTTTATTAAGCAAATCACTTAAAACTTTAGGTCTTCTTTGTTTCATTAAAATAAATGTAAGGACATCAGATAATGGTATTGAAATTAGCTTTGTAAATTAGCTTATTATATTCGTTGTGTTTTTGGATGAGTTGTTTAATGGTGATGTGATATATTGTATTGTAGTTTTTCCTGAGCCCAGCCTGTTTAATTGGTTGATTTTCATCAAGATTACCAGATACCATAAATAAATAAAAATAAATATTATATCTAGTAAAGACTTTGTATGTGTTTGAAATCAGTGAAATACACAATATGTGTGACTCTGCCCATTGTTTAGGTATAATAACCGTGCGTAGTATTTCGTTGAAAACTTTAGCCAGTATTGGCCCCATCTCTTCCGCAATACCTCTTAAGAGTTCGTTAGGAATTTGGTCAGGTCAAAACTATTAATGAAACAATTACAACTCAGATATTTATGGTTTTTTGTTGAGAACATTTTAGCTTTATATTTTAGTTGCGTTGTAATTATGGTAAAAACAATTGTATAATGAACGTTTTGTTGGCTTTTCTAGTGTTAAAATTGATGAAAATAAAAGAATGGCAAAAAAAGTTTTTACTAAAAAATACAATTTCATACTGTTTAAAAATCCAAGCTGTGTGAATGTACAATTTTGGGCGCGCGTTGATAGTGTATGATTATTTTAAACATGCAGAAGTAGTTTTGAGGCAGAAACAATTAGGAATTGGCCAAAAGAGCACATTGAATATCTCACTCCATACAAAAAAAACATAAAGTATTTTTTCCGACCAATCTATTCATTTTAGTCAAAAATGGCTTAAGACATTTTTTTCATCATAATAAAGAGTTCTATCAATTAGTATTTTTAAAAATACAATTTCACGAAAAAAATACTTTGTATAACTTGCGCGCGTCATAGCTCTGAAATGCAACCACTGAGAGCCGGCAAACCACATCATTTCAGTTACGGAGACGCCATACTTTGAATAGGTACTAAAACTGACCATTTCTCTGATCGTTTTTTTTTCATAACAATGAAGCCTCTTATAATCGCTGTAACTCGAAGTTGTAACTACTGAGAGCAGGCAGACCGACATCATTCACATTAGGGGACCACTCTATAACCCATGAAAATGCATCTAACCTTTTCCTTGATCGTTACCAAAAATCCCGTGACCGCTTAGACTAACTGTGATCCATCGCCATAGAGTAAACTTTAACCATGGAAAGTAATTTGTATGGAATGTTCAATATAGCCAATATTTTTAAGGACAACTTTATAGTGCAAACTGGTTTGCCGTCAGTGCGAGATGTTGAGTGTTGTCATGGTCAGCAGCCCATTAATTTCTCTGCCAAGGATGTATTAACTATTGTAAAGAATATGAAACGTGGTAAGTCACCTGGCCATGACGGACTTAGCATCGAGCACTTGCAGAATGCTGGACCTCATCTCTGTAGAGTATTGAGTATGCTGTTTACTCTGTGCTTAAGACATTCTTATTTGCCTAAGGATCTTATGAAGACAATTGTGGTACCAATTGTGAAGAACCCTACTGGAGATACATCAGATAAATTAAACTATAGACCAATCTCTCTAGCCACAATCATAGCAAAGGTTTTGGATGGATTACTGGATAAGCAGCTTGAAAGAGTGACGTCATCATTGCAGGACACGCAATTCGGTTTTCGGGCGGGGCTCTCTACAGAGAGTGCCATTCTAGCTTTAAAACATACAGTCAACTATTATGTTAAAAGGAAAACTCCTGTTTATGCGTGTTTCCTGGATTTGTCCAAAGCCTTTGATATGGTTTCTTATAACAGGCTGTGGACAAAGCTGGAAAATGCTGGTGTATCTCCTGATGTTATTAGAATATTTTCATATTGGTACAGCAATCAGGTAAATGTTGTGAGGTGGGGAAATTCATTCTCTGATGAGTATTATATGAAATGTGGGGTGAGACAAGGGGGTTTGACATCCCCTCGTCTTTTTAACATTTATGTCAATGACCTTATTGTGGAGCTTAGCAACACCCATGTCGGATGCTTTATAGATGATGTTTGCGTAAATAATCTTAGTTATGCAGATGACATGGTGTTGCTGGGTCCCTCAATCGGGGGGGTTAGAAAGCTGTTGAGGACCTGTGAGTCTTATGCTGTGTCGCACGGTTTAAAGTACAACGCGAAAAAAAGTGAGTTTATGTTATTTAAATCTAACAATAAAGGGCCTTCCACAATACCACCCCTCACACTGAACGCAGTGACTTTGAACCGTGTCACACAGTTTAAATATTTGGGTCATGTAGTTAATGAAAATATGTGTGATGATTTAGATATCGAGAGGGAGCGTAGAGCATTGTCGGTACGGGGTAATATGTTGGCACACAGGTTTGCTCGATGTACTGCCGAGGTCAAAATCACGCTTTTTAAAGCCTATTGTCAGACATTTTACACGAGTAGCCTGTGGGCCAACTTTACACAGAAAGCCTACAATGCCCTACGCGTTCAATACAACAACATCTTCAGGGCTCTGTTCCGGCTCCCACGCTATTGTAGTGCGTCGGGTATGTTTGCCGATGCCAGCGTGGATGACTTTTACGCATTAATGCGAAAAAAGGTTGCCTCGTTGGTAAATAGGGTCCGGCGTAGCTCAAACAGAGTCCTGAGGATGGTGGGTGATCGCCTCGATTCAGCCCTAGTTGGCAGGTTTACCGAGCTGCATGTGGCAAGGGTTCGGTGAGCCTGCCCACTGGAGGTGTTAATTTATTTTAATTATTTGTTGCCATGTATACTAACATAGTCTATAAGTTATATTGTTACTAACAAACTATGGATCTCTGGTCTGAAAATAAATAATTTTTATTTTTTATTTTTATTTATTTTATTTAATATTTTACTTTCCATGGTTAAAATTTACTCTATGGCGCTGGGCCAGAGTATTTACTATTTACCGAGCGTGTAGCCGATGCCTATTAATACAGATTCTATAATCTGGATCAATACAGTGAATTACGATCCATGGCGATCCGGAATATTGATACAAGGCACCCGGATCGAACATCTCTATTGACGCTAAAACCGGAAGTGGGGTAGGGGGGGATGGAGGGTGCGTGGTGGCACAGGCATAAAAACCTCTCCATACTCACGCGCGGGTGTGTGGATTCGATTCAAATCGGTTCCACACTACGCACACTGCTTCGCGGAAGGTTTGGGGCTTTTCGCGCGCGAGTGTAGAGATGCCTTAAGATGGGGAGGGGACTCATACAGTCACAGATACGCAAGCGGCCGGCGTGCACTTAAAAATTCGCCTATTGTCCCGTTTTTTCAAAGTTTTTTTAGGCTTTCTCTACAAATAAGCGTCTTGCGTACACAATGATAGTTCTTAAATACAACCACTGAGAGCCGGCAGACCAACTTGTTTCACACGTGGAGATACTATACTTTGAATAGGTACTAAAACTGACCATTTCCCTTATCGTTTTTTTTTCGTAACAATGACGTGACTTGCGCACGTCATAGCTCAGAAATGCAACCACTATGAGCAGGCAGACCAACTTGTTTCATCTGCAGAGACGACATACTTTGAATAGGTACTAAAACTACCCATTTCTCTGATCGTTTTTTTTTCGTCACAATGAAGCCTCTTGTAAGCGCTATAATTCGAAGTTGCAACCACTGAGAGCAGGCAGACCGAGATCATTCACATTAGGGGACCATTCTACAACCCATGAAAATGAATCTAACCTTTTCCTTGATCGTTACCAAAAATCCCATGACCGCTTAGACTATTAAGGGGAAAAAAGATTTTTTACAGTCCATGTTTTGGAATAAGGGGGGTCCAGATCCTATGGTCTATTCGTGTGATATTAAAAGAAATAATCTTGTTGCAGATACACAGGTCACTGTCCTATGCTGAAATTCCGCTTCGGGAAATGTTACGGTGACAATACAAGGCAAATACTAAGAGAAATCAAGTCGAAAGGATTGTTCAAGTAAGTAGTTACCTAGGTAATATATCGTACCTAGGTAAAATTTAGCAATCCAGAAGTTAGTTCTTCTATATAACTGTAAAAGCAATTGTTGCAAAAAACTGAGTCTCTTGATACACAAGTTGTCTTGTCTGTGAGTTTTCATATCAGAAATCTTACTACTAAGCACTATGAACACCATTAAAATAAAACCATTACTTTGTCGCAGTAAACCGCTAGAATACCGGCCCGGCGACAATTACGAACTCCACAATATGCCAAGAAGGGAAGCACCGCAAAGAGACGTGTACGACGGTATACAGCACCGGCAGCCAGCGTACATGACCGGCTACACGGGATACGTGCCCGGGATGCACTTTAGGTATGGACACTTACTGTTACTGACAACAGACATAACAAAATACATCAACAGAAGTAATAGTATATATAGTAGGCGATATCTAAGAACTTCACAATAACAACATGCCCAGAAGGGAAGCACGTAACGAAACGTATACGACGGTATGATCTGGAGTATACAGCACCGGTAGCCAGCGTACTTGACCGGCTACACGGGATACTTGCCCGGGATGCACTTCATGAATGGACTGACAACAAACCTAACAAACTACATCAACAGAACTTGTAGTAAGTATAGTAGGCGATATGTAAGAGCTTCAAAATCACAACATGCCCAGAAGGGTACCACCGCAACAAGATGTGTACGACGGTATACAGCACCGGCAGCCAGCGTACTTGACCGGCTACACGGGATACGACCCCGGGATGCACTTCAGGTGTGGACACTTACTGACAACAGACCTAACAAACTACATCAACAGAACTTATAGTAAGTATAGTAGGCGATATCTAAGAGCCTCAAAATCACATCATGCCCAGAAGGGTACCACCACCAAGAGATGTGTACGACGGCATACAGCACCGGCAGCCAGCCTACATGACGGGCTACACGGGATACGTTCCCGGTATACTTCAGGTATGAACACTTACTGACAACAGGCCTAAGAACTTATAGTACCTTTAAATAGTAGGCGTTTTTTAGGATCTTTACAATAACAACATGCCCGAAGGAAAGCACGTAACGAGACGTTTACGACGGTATACAGCACCGGCAGCCAGCGTACATGACCGGTTACACAAAATACAACGAGACCTCACATCACACACCAAAAGAACTGAGAATGTTTAAGGAACATATGGCATCTATTTAAGTAGATACCAATGAAACAAAGATAGCCAAGGACTTCACCAGAGAGACCTGAAGTGTTGCTAAGAAATGCTACATTTACTTACAATCAAATCTTAGGTTTGTAGTGGTAGCACATAATTTGGGTTCGTTAGGATAATATAAGTGTTTAGTCCAAAACATTAAGATAAGTAAGGATATGCGCAGCGCAGGAGCTTAGAGTTATACAGCTTCTTGCGTTTAATGGAGTGGTGATCTCGGGAACACTGAGAGGCTAAAATTGATCATCGATACTATGCGAATAGCCTATCTTTAAGCACAGAAAATGTACTAATTAAAAGTTTATCTAAATCAAAAATCTTTCAGATACGGCAAATCGTACAGTAGAGCAGCGGATGACTGCATGGCGGATTTCAGTGAAAACCAGCGCGAGCTGCGCCGCAAAGCAGACTTCAACAGAAGCTTCATCCGATCTCGCAGCGCTCCCAAGATGGAGACGGTGCACTCCAGGGACGAGATACGACGAGACCTTAGCAGATTTAGAGAGATCAACAAGTACAAAGGTGGGCTATTTATTCCTTATCATGAAATTAAATCCTTAACACGAATTCTGCAACCCCGTTATAATAATGACAAGTAAACCATATTTCAATAACACCGTATTCTATAGAAGTTTTAGGGATATTTCAAAAACAACTTACAATTGCCTAAATCGGGAAAGTAGCTTTAAATTATCTGGAAAGATTAAAGAAAACGACTTCTTCTCTTAGCTATACCATAGCATCGTCCACCAGTCTGTTATAAAAAACATATTTTCATTCCAGAAAACTCAATATCGCCAGAATTCCCGCCTATAGCTGGCTACACTGGGCATATACCACGCATCAAAGGATCAGAAGCTTCCCTCAGCCAACGCTACCACTGCGCCGCCAAACGAGGGCTAGAGCTCATCCGAATGGAACGGGACAAACGGAAGGAGCTACAGAAAGCAGACGCTAACGTCAGATCCATCCTCAGAGATCACGACAGGAAATATTCTTACATGAACTGGGGATAGCATACAGGAAGAAGGATGTTCTTCACCAAACGCCGATGAACATTCTTCTATAAACGATAGAACAGTATTCGACAGTATTTTTGGTGTTAGTCTTAGTTGACAGTTGTATGTAGATTTAATATTAAGTTCGATTAACGACACTCTTTGAATTGCGCTCTTTATCGGGATTTTGGAAGGTAGACCAGTACCGCTAGCTTATTTTGAGGGCAAAAGAAAAATCTCGAAATGCCATTGATGAATTCGGCACAAAATATTATGTACAACAGATACCATTGATCTTAAACATTTAACACTTATTTAAACAATTGTAATATTCTTTTGAAGTTACTAAGGCAATTAGGCAACGTTATAGGTAAAAGTCAAATAACAGTATTCCCGTGGACAGAGATGACACAAAAAGCTCATGTGCATCCGTTACAATTTCGTTATCATCATGAAAGTAAAATTTTCATCTTGAATTTTCTTTTCGTCTTATAGTTACTTATTGTTAAAAAAGACAAAAACCTAAATTGTTACATATGCACCCACCTGATACCTGATATGACACAAAATCATGTTTTAGTAAGCAGAAACCTTAAAAAAAAAACTTTAATATTTTTGAAACCTCAAATTCTAGCGGTACCGGTCTAAAGCTAGCGTAATATTCATAAAAAATAGGGATTCTGGGCAATTTTTTAGAATATCGCATTGAAGAATGTTTTTTTTGTGTCTGGAAAAGAGAAGTAAATAATGAGGTCACGCTATTTGTTATCAACGGTTATGACAAAAATCGCCTTTTTTGAATTAAAAAATCACGTGTATTGTAAATATAATTTTAAAGTTGTAGCCAAGATATTGAGAATCACGTGTTGCTAATAAATATAATTTTATTTAAGTTTCAAAAAGTTGTAGCCAAGCTGTTGAGCACAATCAACAAAATCCACTCGTATCGATTTTGTCTAGATCTCAGATAGAAATACCGAACTACGCAATACTTATAGATATTTTCGTATGATTTGTTCAATTGATACTTTGGGCAATATCGATTAATAATAAAATAGAAAAGATAGCAGTAAAAGATTCAAGGCAGACATACAAATTAAAATTAATAGTTAGTCACATTGCAATCATAAAAAATCAGTTCCTCACTTAATAATTTAAAATTCAACGAATGATAAAGGCCGAAACCCACGGTATACGTATGCGTAGGCATGCGTATGCATGACGTGCACGTGGACGCTCCACTGCGTTGTGTGTTTGTATTATTATACCGTATAATTTTAACGAGCAGCCTTGCGATGTTAGTCAGTACACTAACATACAACTCGACTCGCAGCCAGTTCGCTGCAAGCGAGCGGACCGCGCGCTTACAGCACGCCGACCGCGTGCTTACTGCGCGCTGACTCCGAGTCGTTAGCTAAACAACATCGTATGCAAAATAGCTTGCACTCGCGGTCGGCGCGCGGACTGCGAGCTTGCACCTCGCGGACGACGCGCAGTTAGCGCGCTGGCGGCTAGCCGTAGCCTAAATTCGAGGAGACGCCGTGCTGCAGCTGTGCAGTTGCGGTGCCGGTATAGTGTGCCATGACCTTTATTCTGTGACCCTACGCGAATAGTGGTTAACTTTACAGCCGCCAAAGAAATTCGTCAGTAGACTAACATCGCAAGGCTGCTCGTTAAATGCTCGCATTGGGCGGTATAATGCGTTTCATCTTATTGAAACGCATTATACGCGTGGTAGGGTAAAGAATTCACGATTCAAAAATGCTTGTTATGTGAGATCATTTGAATAAATAATTATTCACTTCATTTCATTTCTTTGGCGGCTGTAAAGTTAACCACTATTCGCGTAGGGTCACAGAATAAAGGTCATGGCACACTATACCGGCACCGCAACTGCACAGCTGTAGCACGGCGTCACCTCGAATTTAGGCTACGGCTAGCCGCCAGCGCGCTAACTGCGCGTCGTCCGCGAGGTGCAAGCTCGCAGTCCGCGCGCCGGCCGCGAGTGCAAGCTATTTTGCATACGATGTTGTTTAGCTAACGACTCGGAGTCAGCGCGCAGTAAGCACGCGGTCGGCGTGCTGTAAGCGCGCGGTCCGCTCGCTTGCAGCGAACTGGCTGCGAGTCGAGTTGTATGGTAGCGGCAGAGGCGCTGACTGCCCGCCGTTGGCTTTTTGTTATTGACATTACGAAATATATTTTACGACACATTATTTAATGCTCTAATTTGAATGACAAGTTAATTGCTGGGTTGGAGCGGTGCCGGTATAGGGTAGGGCCCGTGCTCCACCACTCGCACATGCACGCATCCGGTAGGTTTCGCCTACCCCCACAGGGGGTACCCTGTGGGGATTTGGGGAAAGCTCCTAAAAATCTTCGTGTCCGATTTACCTCAGTGTCTCAAGACGAAAGTCTATGACCAGTGTGTGTTGCCAGTGATGACTTACGGCAGTGAAACGTGGTCGCTAACTATGGGTCTCATAAAGAGGCTCAAGGTCACCCAGCGTGCAATGGAGAGAGCCATGCTCGGCGTTTCCCTGCGTGATCGAATCAGAAATGAGGAGATCCGCAGGCGAACTAAAGTAACCGACATCGCTAAGATTGCTCAGCTAAAGTGGCAGTGGGCTGGACACATAGCGAGAAGAACCGATGGCCGTTGGGTCGGAAAGGTTCTTGAATGGCGACCGCGCACCGGACGACGCTCCGTGGGTAGGCCCCCGACAAGGTGGACCGACGATCTGGTGAAGGTTGCCGGAAGCCACTGGATGTGGGAAGCGCAGGACCGATCGTCGTGGAAATCTTTGGGGGAGGCCTATACGAAGCAGTGGGTGTCGTGCGGCTGATATGATGAGGTTTCGGCCTTTAAAACGAAAGTCATAATCTGTGGTTTACGTACATAAAGTTAAACTAAGGCAAAGCGTAAATCTTTATGAATTATGTTGTCGTTGAAATCTGCACGAACTTATTTTGTCATTAATTTGAAAAAAAAAAACACCTGTAAGGCATTCAAAGAGTATTCCAAACTATACTTCCAATTTGTATATGCCCAATACAAATAAATCTAGATCATTATTTAATTTTGTTGTTTACAATGTGATAATATATTTTTGGATGTAAAAATAAATAAAATAAATGTTTATGAAAAATTAGACTTTATTATTTAAAGTTCTTTTAAAATAAATACAATATGTGTCTCTATTTTGCTCTTTATAAATGTTATATAATAGCTTATAAAAATATTACTTTAACATTATTTTTGTAACAAATATTATATTGCTTTTTTGTTTTAGTAAGTAATAATTATTTATAGGCCTTATTCCTAATCGTAACAAATTAAATATGCGTAATTAATGTGTATTATAATTTTATGAGTTTAGTCATGGACTTAACCGTATAACTAATAAGTAAATAACTATATCTATATTGAAAGATAAAAGGCACATACAATGAAGACAAATACTGACCTTTTTAATTGCACCATGACATATTTGGAATTCGTTGTAAAAGATTTTAAAACTTAAAAGTAAATGCTCAGAGAGTGAGTCATCGTTTCATGACACTTCATGTCAGAACAAACCAAACAAGAAACTTAAGTAAGATTGGCCTGGCGGAATTCCGTTTCCGAACGCAGCTAATCAATACAAATCTATGAACCTACCACACATATGCTGTATTTTTTCGTACGGAATTTTCATACATTATCGATGTTCCGTTCGGAATTCCGAATCGGGATTCCGTCTTGTATGTGACCGGACTTATAGGGAGGAGAGGGTGGTTGCCCTCAGATATCCCTCCCTGATGTGCTCCCTGATTCCAGGAAATGTGGTTATTGTGTCCTATTTGTCGTAAAACCTTGGTAAACAGTAGACTTAAGTAGGCTTGGAATAAGGCTTCAGACACAATATGCGTTTTAATGGTAGGTAAAACGCTCCTAATGCACACTATGCCATCAAGGCAATTTAGGCTTAATCAAAACAATATCTTGTTTTTTTGCTCCACCTAATCAAACCCTGGCTATTGCCCATGGTTATACAACCAGATATAAACCAAATGCATAGGGCAGCTGCCAATTGACAATCTTATAATATAAGATTTGCCATTGTCGCATATTCGATCTCACGTTAAGGACTTAGGTAGATGACAAACTTATGTACGATCCTATATGCAACATGATCTTATTACTTAAACTGTAAGGTAGAATTTCTTCACTTAGTTTTTTTTATACAAAGTTACTTTACGCTCTAAAAGGTAGTCTGAATACACATAAGACCGTCATCGGTATAAGTAGGTACAACCTAAAAAGAAAATGTTATCTATGGTTTCTGTGATCTTAATATTGCTTACAACACCATAGAAACGAATACTTTATCATTTAAAAGTGAAATCGCATACCGCTCATGCATACAATCATAGTGTAAACTGTAAACTCTGTAATAAAGAAATATAAAAGTTTACACTCAGCGTCGCTGTCTGTCTGTCGTGGCCATCGTGGGGGATACGCGGGCAGTTAAGGGTGTATATTCGGATCACGTTACATTTTTAAATTTTCAATACGAATGACCAAAACAACTCTGCGCGAGCCGTAATGAGGGCGAAGTTTGAAAATTCCTATTAAATTATTAAATAGATATATGAATATACAAAAAACGCAATACATTAGACAAATACCTCATTATTTTTTAAAAAAAATAAAAAATAACTTTAGAATCTTTAAATACCAGTAAAAAAACATGTCAAAGTGCACCGATTTGAGCATTTTTTATTTTTTAAGTTTTCTGCAATTAAAATCTTTTTATTTATATTTTCTCTCTATAGTGCACTCCTTGACAATACAGGCAATAAGTGAAAAAATGAATATGAGTTGTATTCTTATTTTTACAGCTGAAACTTTTGTGCAAAATACCTCTGACAAGCAAATTTGAAATTCCACTTGAATAGATTGTCTTCATTTTAAAATACCTGACAATTTAGTATGTTTTTCTCTCTATACGGCATTAATTTAGGAATTTTGCTTCCTAAAATTAAAGTTTACATCAATAGTAATGCTTTCATTCTTTAGATAACTTCTTTGGAAAAAGGCAATTTTTTTTGAAATGCAAATATACAGCCTTAAACGTTACTTCGCGTTAAGGTAAATGTGCTGCAATGCGCGATCGCGACGGTATACTGAGAGGCCAACACTGAGACAGCGCGCAGTGGTTGCCGCCACGCCACGCGTCGGCATCGCGCGCGCTCTTATGTGATTCATCACTATTAAGTATATTTCTTTACACTATGATACAACTGACGGCTATTATTCGTTGCGAATGTTGCGATTGTGACCGATCTTAATGATATTTCGTACATAAGTTAATTTATGAATGTTCACACACTAAACTCTTGAAGCAATCTTTGTGCGCAGTCACAGTTTTGCATCTTCTATTATAAAAGTGTATGTATAGTCAACCAATTGCATAGATTCTTTCTTAAGCTATTTTAACATAGTAACAGCTAATATTGATAACTATATTAAAGCTAATCATATGACGCTAAGTTAAAATTAAAGCAACAATGTTCTAAAGTAGAGGGAAATTCTCATGTTCAGTGTGTGAACCTCCTGATACCTGTCTAGTCTACAGAATGAGCAATACTCGTAACTACAACTAATTACATATTACTCAACTTCCTACAGGCATGTCAACCATCTTACCCGTCCTTTGATCAACACCATCTAATATTATCGGTTCCTCATCTTCAATGTTTGAAACATCATTTTCTTCTATTTTATTATCACTGGCAACTTTTAAAACATCAGTCACTTCTGATTTTTTGTCAATGGCAAGCTCTAGCATCAATGTTTCCAATTTCTGTGCTTTTCTGGTTTCATTGTGTGTTATTAAAGCACATAAATGTTCTGTGAGCAGTTCTTTCTTCTCTCTCTCTTTTTGTAAACTAATCTTCGCTTGAAGGAATTCTTTCTCCACTTTGAGGTAATTTTTCCTGTAAATTAACAATGTTAACAAAGTTAGTATTTGTTAAAAAACAGGTGACTTGTCTGAGATAAGGCACTAAAATATTAAATGAGATTTAGCTTAATTGAAAGACATAAAATTGCGATAAACAATATTAATATTGCATAGAATTAAAAGTAGAAGTGTTTAAAATAATATTAAAACATTGAAGGTATAAATAAATACAACCCGCAATGGAAAATTAACAAAATATATATTATTCGAATTGAGAAAATTTTATATACATGTTTTAGTAATAATTTATTACCACACTTCAAGTTAATTAGGTACACAAGTTTGAAATTGTTTGTCAGGGACAGACAACCTTGGAAACAACTAAGTCAACATCAAAAAATATGTTTTCATTTCACTAATATTCTACCTATTAGCATAAGAATAAAGTTTTATTTATTCTTATACTATTAGGTCTTGTTGTTTAAAATATAGTCAATGTGTGTCGCCCAATAAAAAAAATACTTCCATTATCCATCAAAAAATGGCAAACTAGGTAACTTTTTTCAATAAATGACATGAAAAACACTTACTCTGCTTCAGCAAAGCTTAAACACGCTTGATCTATTTTCTTCCTCAGCACAGCAACATCCTGTGAGAACTGACCATCTAACACCTGTAGTTCCTTTTTAATCTTTTCCAATCTCATAACCTCTTCTTCCGTTTGTTTTGTCCTGAAAATAGTATATCCTTTAAAAACAACTGCCCTAAAATTACATAGAGAAAGTTCATTATCACTTTACTACCATATTGGCTTCTTTATCAGTGACAAAAATTTATTATACTTGGAAAAGTCAACCATGCCTTATTAAGCAAAAACTAAAAATAGGTTTATAATAAACACTAACAATATATATGAAAGGAACATTTTCACTGTAAGTTATGAGAACACTCTTGAAGTGATAATGCTGATAAGAAATTTTGACAACATGCAGTTAAAATGTGATCTAATCAATAGTATGTTGATAGTGGTTACGTTTGGTATCCAACAAACAGTCTCTCTGTTAAATATATCAAATACTTATCAAATACGAGTATATAAGATAAATGCAAAAGCAAGTCTATCATAGAAGATTTTTTCTTTTCACCTGTCAGCGAGGGCTTTAGCCAGCATTTCCTTTCTCTTTTTGTTCTGCTCTTCCATAATCTTCTGTTTCATCTGCAACCCTTCAAGCTTCATTCTGTGAGTTGCCAGTTCAGCTTCTGTGTAATCTGTCACCCCTCTTACTATATCAGGAGTACTACTTGAACTATACTTTCTCATATGATCAATATTATTTTCCTTTTCATCTGTTTGTTCTTCTGTTTCATAAGCTAAGTTCAAATCAGAATCGTTTTCATTCAAGTCTACTAAATCTTCAGTATCTTTTTCTGTTTGTCCTAGTTCTAATTCTTGGGAATTTATTGATGAACTTCTTAAGCTAAGTTTACACTTCTTGAAATCTATATTATCAATTATTTCATCAGAAGTCTGCTGCTGAACGTTGGGCAGTTTATATGGGTTGCTAGTTCTCTTTGATTTACTACCAAGTTTGTCCAATTTTTTTATGTTTGATGTATTAATAGGGAATCCTGGAAAAAAAAATTAAAACATAACAAAATCTTAATACAATAAATTCTTCAAAACAAATAAGGTAGAAAGGTATTCTTAACATTCTGTA
Organism: Agriphila geniculea; assembly: GCA_943789525.1. NCBI lineage: Eukaryota > Metazoa > Arthropoda > Insecta > Lepidoptera > Crambidae > Agriphila > Agriphila geniculea. The sequence continues at coordinate 41,796,239 of OX038869.1, read as the reverse complement.
AACATTGAAAGTTGAATAAAATAAAACATCTTTTGTTAAAGTTAATGACTTTAAGAGTTTAAATGCTTATGAATATTTTTTTATTATTGTCAATTATTAAATCAACATTATAAAAAAAATTAAGAAAGTAATGCACCTATTGAGTTGTTATGCTATGCTACACACTGACCCAAAACATAAAACAACTGCAGCTGAATACATTGTAAACATTAATTACTTGTGTTTATAATAAAATGCATCAACATATATGGTTGGTTTGGTTACTCATAATAAAAATAGGATTGCCAACAAAAGATTTCTTTTTGTCAACAACTTTGAACTTAGTTTGGTTATACCACAGAATACTTATGAGTACATTATTGGGGTCAATGCTCTCAATAAAGTAAAACACTATACAATGTTGGAAATATCCAACATCCAACGTCTGACACAGAAGCTTTTATTAATTGAGCTCTTGACAAGGAATATGAAACAACATAAAATCAATACTTATATATACTATGCAAGCCAAATAAGAATAGTACTGTCAAAACGGCCATATTTGTTTGCGTTTCACTAGATCAAGATTCCCACTGGCAGCACCCGTTCATGAGCATGAAGCATGAACCAGCCATCGCTTTGCTCAATCATATTTGAGGGAACGTAACGACCTACCTTACACGACACCACCGCAGAAATGATTAAAGAGAGCATGACATACTAAGGCTACCCATGTTAAGGCATCGAATTGAAAATTAATATCCAAAAGCTAATCATAGGCCTTATACAAAACTACTGACTATAAAAAGTAAAAATATTGCAATTAAATAAATCAAAACAAGGTAAGTTATTATGATATATACGTTTTGAGTAAGAAGTGCCATACATACAGACAATATAAAACAGATCTTTTTATATACGACACCCTTAATACAAGCAGACAGAAGCAGACCCATTCCCACTGGCAGCACCCATTCACAAGCATGACACATGAACCAGCCATTGTTTCGCTCAACCATATTTGAGGGAACGTAACGACCCACTTCACACAACACCACCACAGAAATGTTTAAAGTGAGCATAACATACTAAGTCTACTAAAGCTACCCATATTAAGTCGTCGAGTCAAGAAGCCAGTAGTACGTTTTTAAGTAGATAGGATACACCAAAAGACCAACAAGAAATTAATTATTTTGATTTAATAATTTTTTAAACATTTTATCTGTGCTGTATTAGTAACTCTATAGGCACTTATTTATTAATTTGGTTACGTTTTCGATTTTACCGTTTTAGTAGTGGCTAGTATACCCGGTGCCTGGCAATTGGTATAATATTCATACTTCTTGTCCTATTATGTCGGCATTTTATGTAGGAGTTTTGGATGACGCTGAACTGAGTTTTAACCTTCGAATGATTAGTTAAATTTGTCTCTGCAAAAACGTTAGTACCTAGATTTGGCACAGCAAATGGCACGACGACGTGGCGAAGTCGAAGGGTACCTACCTACATAAACTTTTTCCAGTTTACTACGGTATGAAATTATAGAAAATATTCACCATTACTTGAAGTACTTTCGCTGGACTTGATTCGTTGTAAATCTTCTTCACTAAAGCCTTGAAACGACATAGTGTTTTACCTTATTTAATTTAATACTTATTGATAAAATCAAGATAAAGATAGTCGGTCAACAACAACAAAAAATCTGACATAACGACTGTCAAGTTGAAGTCAAATGTCAAGTTCTTTAGTCTATGAAAAATTGAAAATTAATCTGTAATGTAACAGATTAAAATATAGGGGGAAACATAGCATGGTTGTGTCTATAGATGTTAAAAAACCGTTATTTAACCGTTTCTGACTACTAATACCGGTACGTGTAAATCGGGCATAAAAAGCGTTAGTGTTCTGTGCTGTGATTATTGTAGTCTGTGGCATAAGTAATCTGTGCTGTTACAATCGGATTTTTTTGGAATTGTTTTTTTTTTTTTTTTTTTTGATTGGAGATTGCGCGGGAACGTTTGACGGGATTGACGGTCTTTTCAAACAAATAAAACTAAAAAATATTTAATTGTTGCAATTTGTATATAATTTGTATAAAAAAGGTGTAAATAATCAATATTTCATTGTTGTAAATAAAATAAAACTGTAAATATGGGGAAGAAGAGTGGGCGAAAACGAAAGAAAAAACTTGAAGACGGGAGTGGAGGCGAAGGTGGAGAGTCCGACTTCAGTGATACCTGCTCCACGAAGTCCCTGGAAGAAAAAATGGAAGAGGATAAGTACAAAGATTTTAGAATCCCAAATTATGTTCGGTTTTATCCAGAACAAGGCGGCAATTTCGAATATGTTGTATTCATAGAGAGTACGAAAAGTGACCAACCTATAGGCAACCGTGACATGATGTCATTGGCTAATTGTTTAAAGAGATACAACAAGGGCGTCAAACAATTGCAAAGAATTAACAAACACAAGATTGGAGTAATTTTTGAGCGGCCAGGCCTGGCTAATGCGGCACTACAAAATAAAAAATTTTTGGACGCTTACAGTTTGGCTGCCAGCATCCCTGCGGCGGCCAGCGAGGTAACAGGAGTAATTACACATGTACCAATAGATTTATCAAATGAAATGATTTACTCCGCACTGACTACAACCAAAAATATTGTGAGTATTAGGCGATTCATGAGAAGGTCAAAGATGGATAATGGGCTAATCAAATTAGAACCCACAAAAACAGTTTCAATTACTTTTTCGTGCCCGGTGCTTCCTGAAAGCGTCGATCTCAACAGCTGGCGCTTCGAGCTGCGTCCTTACATTCCTCCAGTGAAGCAGTGCCTCAAATGCTTGAGGTATGGGCATATTGCCAAATATTGCAAGAACTCCGAACGCTGCTCCATATGTGGTGAGTCTCATAATTTTAAATTCTGCTTGAAATCATCTGAAGAAGCCATCTGTTGTCACTGCAAGGGAAATCATGTTGCCATCTCATCACAATGTCCTGTTAAGAAAGAGAAAATACAATTAAATAGAGAAAAAGCTCAAAGCAAAACATATTCTGCTGTATTAAACGAGAAGTCATTCCCTCCTCTGAAACAAAATCCCATTGAAATGCTAGCTTCACTCCTGAATTCTGATCAAATACTGAATATGGTTGTTGAGTCTGTTGTTAAATTGATAACAATGAATAAAACTAATGATACAATTATTTCCACTCAGAGTATTAAAGATACTCTCTTAGAAACAATTAAAAAAAATAAGAAATAAATTATTTAATTTTTTTATGGATATTTTAAGAATAGTTCAATGGAATGCTCAGAGTTTACCTGCACATAAATATTTATTATTAAATTTTTTGCAAGAGTATCAGATTCATGTAGCTTTAGTATGTGAAACATGGCTAAAGCCTCACATTCGTTTTAATATGAAAGGTTATAATATAATTAGATTAGATTCTGGTACAAGACATAATGGTGTAGCCATTTTAGTTCATAATAGTTTACAATTTGCTAAAATAGACACTTCTTTTGATGATTCAATTCAAAATATAGCTGTGCGATTGCAGTATGGCAACAAAGAAATTTCGCTTATGTCCTTGTATAGTCCTGGTAATTGTGATGTTTCATTTTCTAAAATAAAACTTAATAATTTAATTTCTAATTTACCGGGCCCTTTGTTGATTGCCGGCGATTTTAACGCACGGCACACAGCATGGGGTTGTAGTAATATTGATACACGTGGTCGTGATATTCTTGAAAGCATCGACGACAATAACTTGGTTCTTCTGAATGATGGTCAGTTGACAACTGTTGGTTCTAGTAGATGGCAAAGGAATGCTTTGGATCTTACTATGGTATCACCTTCTCTGGCATTGCAATGTGAGTGGTCGGTCCATGACGACCCTATGGGCAGCTATCATTTACCTGTAATTATAAACATCACTATTAGTAATAATAATAATGATTCATCTGATTATCTTACACCTCCTACTTCTTACAATTTTCGTTTAGTAGACTGGCAAAAATATAGCAAAAACGTTGATTACTTATTACAAAATTTTTACATTGATCAAACTAATCCATTAAAATGTTATTCTGATTTGGTTGCGTTATTAGATCTTGCATTGCAGCAGTCAGCTATTATCAGCAATAGGTCTTTCTCTGTTGACCAATCAAATCAATCGGTTAGGAAATTTCAGTCCAGAATCCGCAAAAAACGTATACCACTACCATGGTGGAATAAAAATTGTGCAAAAGCAGTAGAAGATTGTAAAAAGGCATATATTGAGTTTAAAAACAGTCTTACAGAAGAAAGTTTTCTTAAGTTTAAAAGGCTACAAGCTGTTAAAAAAATTGTTTTAAAAAAAGAAAGAAACTTAAGTTGGCTTTCATTATGTCAGTCACTAAATAGATCTACACCCATATCTAAAATCTGGAGGATTGCTAAGAGGTTTAATGGTCAACCTGTTTCTTTTAAAAATGTTTATACAGATTGGATTCCAGAATTTCTTAAAAAATATACACCAGATACTGTTGAGGCCCCTTTACAATATGTAAATAGTATTAATCCTGTACGTAATAGTAATTATTTATTTATTTATTTATTTATTTATATACTCTTTATTGTATACACACAGAACAAACAAGTAACAGAACAAACATAAAGGAGACATACAAATGGCGGCCTTATCACTAAAAAGCGATTTCTTCCAGGCAACCTTGGGATGGACAGGAATTCAGATAAATTTGATGGGGTAGTTGGAAGTGTGCTAAATCAATAAAGTAATAATAATAATCCTACTAAACTCGAATACCTACACAAATATATGATAAAAAATACATACATAAAATATAACTACATAATATACTATAATACATACCAAAATAAAATAAACCTACATAAACTACATAATACCTACAGTGCGAGGAGGAAATTATTAAAGTTAAATCTAGTTCTAAAACCAGAAAAAAAAAAATTATAAAGTAAGATAGTGCTCTTTGACTAGCTTTTTAAAAGTGTGCTGAGATTGAGCAGTTCTTATCGTTACCGGCAAAGCATTCCATAGACGGACAGCTTGTACCGAAAAGGATCGATCGTAGAACATAGTAGAATGTATTGGCATGTCCAGCACCAAGTTTTCTGATGACCTTAAGAAACGGGAGTGGGTGTCTTTAGTAAATTTGAAACGATCTTTAAGATAAGAAGGGGTGGTAGGATTAAAGAGAATATTGAATAATAGGGAAAGAATATGCATATTCCGGCGAAGGCGAATAGGCAACCACTTAAGCTTTTTACGAAATTCGGAGATATGGTCATATTTGCGAAGTCCAAACACAAATCTGATGCAAAAGTTTTGAAGCCGCTCAAGTTTATTTAGTTGCTCTTCTGTGAGATCAAGATAGCTGACATCTGCATAGTCAAGTATGGGAAATAGCAAGGACTGCGCTAGCGAAATCCTAGTGGCAGTTGGCAAGAAGTTTCTGAGCCTACGCAAAGAACCGGCGGCAGCAAAAAGTTTTCGGCTGACTTCCTGTAGTTGTACGGACCAACTCAAGTTGCAGTCGAAGTACACGCCCAGGTTCCTAACTTGGTCACTGAGCTGGAGATTTGTTCCGTTGAAAGTGATAGGTGGCAACAAAGAAAAATTGACTTTAGATCTTAGCCTAGTGCTACCAATTATGATTATTTGTGTTTTGGCAGGATTTACCTTCAGCCCATGTGCTTTACTCCATTCACAGATTTTTGCCAGGTCAGTATTCATTTTATCAATGGCTATGGTGACATCGCCTACGGTGGCCTGAGTGTAAATTTGTAAATCATCTGCATATAGGTGGTAGGAAGAAGTTAATTGATTGGAAATAGAATTGATAAATATAGCGAAAAGAAGAGGAGATAGAACGCCACCCTGCGGCACCCCGGCAGTGGTACTGCACCAGGAAGAGAAGGAATCTTCCGTGCGAATCCGCTGCCGACGATTGAGCAGGTAACTTCGAAACCAATCAACAACTGATGGAGATATGTTAATAGAGCGAAGAGTCTCAAGCAGAACATCAAAGTCAACAGTATTGAAGGCATTGCTGAAATCAAGCAGCGATAGGATTGTGAGTTTCCCAGCCTCCATTCCGGACCTAATGTCGTCGGTGATGTTGATAAGTGCTGTAGTAGTGCTATGGCCAGGACGGAAACCAGACTGATAGGAGTTCATCAGTTGGTTCTTACAGAGGAATAGGCTAAGTTGATTATGGACAAGGCGTTCTAGGACTTTGGATAGGAAAGGAAGTATGGAAATCGGGCGATAGTCGGAGAAGGATAAAGGTTTTGGTTTTTTAGGAAGTGGGATAAGCTGAGCATCTTTCCACATCAGCGGAAAGACACCATTGGACAAGGAATAGTTCAGGATGTGAGTAAGGACAGGAAGGATTTCATCAAGGATAAGCACTATCATTTTCCTGCTAACACAGTCACTACCAACTGCATTAGAAGTAACAGACAAAACGCTCTTTTTAACATCACACTCAGTAAGTTGATTAAAAGAGAAAGACTCATGATTAGGGCGGGGAAGTGATGAAAGGGTTTGTAAAGTATTACCTTTTGCAATCACATCAAACTGGGGCGAAGAAGAGAAATGTTGATTTAGTGAATTGATGTTAATATTCCTTGAAATAGAAGCTTGTTGCTGTTTCCCGATCCCTATTGAGTTCAAAAATTTCCACACTTTAGCTGGGTCTCCATTTTCGATGGAACTATGAAAGAAGTGGCGTTGTGCTTTCCTACACACCCTATGGCAGCGATTACGGATGTCAACAAATTTTTCCCAGTTAGAATCGGTAGGTTTACATTTATATTTTGTTTTGGCGACTGCTTTACGATGTAATAGTAATTTCATATCATCAGTTAGCCACGGGGAAGGTTGATGTTTAATTTTGACGGTACGCACTGGGGCGTGCAGATCATATAGTTCAATGAGTTTATTGACAAAAAAATGAAGCTTATCGTCCACATTCTGCAGCTCTACAAGTGAGCTCCAATCTATTGCATTAGCATCACTACGAAGACTGTCGATGTTAATACCACCAAAATTACGCTGCTTTAGTACTTGAGGCTTTTCCTTGGGAGGGCGAACTTTATAGGATATAAAAATGAGATCGTGGTGAGAAAAAGCATCCGCCGAGCACTGCCCATACTTGGCAACACGGTCCAGGGAGGAAACAAATACAAGATCAAGAAGTTATTAGCACCATTTAATTTTCAAGAATTTAAAAATGCAATTTTTTCACGACGAGATACAGCACATGGCCTCGATGGTATTCCTTATAAAATGTTAAAACATACTACAGATAATGCCAAAAATATCATTTTGAAAGTTTATAATTTGTTGTGGTCTACCTCTGCCATACCTCTGGATTGGAAAAAGGATTGTCTGGTTCCTATTCTAAAACCGAACAAAGATAAAACCAAAGCAAATTCATATCGGCCAATAGCTTTAACATCATGCATGGGAAAAGTGTTTGAACAACTTCTTAAACAAAGGCTTGAATTCTTCATTGAAAGTAATCATCTTTTACCTTCAAATCAGTTTGGTTTTCGTAGGGGTAGATCCTCTAGAGAGAGTATAGCACATCTTCAACTTGATATTTTTGATTCTCTCAAACAAGATAATGTTCTTATTGGTGTCTTCTTCGATGTCGTTGGTGCTTTTAATAATGTGAATCACCATATTTTAGCTGGTGAACTTCTTTCTCTTGGTATTCCTGAAAAATTGGTTAATTGGATTTTTGAATTTTTGCATGGTCGTGAGGTTTATGTGAAATCAAATAATCAGTTAATTGGACCAAGATATTCATACAGGGGTGTGTGTCAAGGGGGCATATTATCCCCATTGATATATATACTATATGTACATAAATTGAACTACATATTAGGTCCACAAGTAAAAAATTTGCAATTTGCTGATGACTTAGTTATTTACTTCTCTGGATCTGATATTCGACAAGTATCCTCTATAGTTAATTCTGCTCTTAAAAAATTAAATAATTATTTCAGTTACCTAAACTTAGATGTAAGTCCAGAAAAGTCTAAAGTTGTTGTGTTTGGTGAATGTGATTTTGATGTTGATATTGTATATAATAATATTAGTCTGCCATTGGAAAGTGAAGTCAAGTTCTTGGGTGTCATATTTGCTAATAACCTTTCTTGGAATAAATATATAGAATATTTGCTGGGTAAAGCCTATAAGGCATTCAATGTCATTAAAAGTTTATCAAAAATTGATCCTAAAATTCTATTAATGTTGTATAAATCAATTGTGAGGAGTCATTTTGAATATGGCTTTTTTTGTTTTGGGTCTGATCCCAAATTAGTAAAAAAATTAGATATCCTGCAGAATCATAATCTGAGATGCATTACTGGTGCTATGAAGACTACTCCCATTAACTCTTTGCAGGTGGAATGCAATATACCTCCACTTCAATTCAGATTCAAATTTTTAAAATCAAAGTTTTTGTTAAAACTACTTTCACTGTCTACTCATCACCTACTCAGAAAAATTGAATTTCTCTATACAACATATTCTCCTTTGAATGTACCCCGAATCCCCTATCTGTTTCATGACTTCTCGGATATCGTAGAGTTCAATCAGCAGTATAACATTCATAAAACTGAGAATAATTGGATATGTTACACAGGATCTTATGATACACATTTTTGTGACCTGAATATCCACATTCACCCTGATTTAAAGAATAAAGAAGAAGTATATGAAATTACTGATAATTTCCCTCAGCATAGACATATCTATACAGATGGTTCCAAAAATAATGATAATGTTTCGATGGCTGTTTACATACCTTATTTGAAAACGGGTCATGGAATTAAACTCCCGGGCCAAATGAGCATATTTTCCGCGGAGTGTCTTGCTATTCTTGCTGCGCTACAGTTTATTGAGGAGAACACCCAAGAATGCACTCAATGGTTAAGCAATGCAAGCTTTGAGACAGCTCATGCTGTCTGTTAGGAAACAGACAGCATGAGCTGTCTCAAAGCTTTGCAAAATACCAGATTTGATACCGGATGTAACTATATTCTACAAGATATTAAAACAACCTACTTCAAGCTCAAAAGTAATAATATTGATATAGTTTTTATGTGGGTTCCGTCGCATATTGGAGTATCTGGAAACGAAAGTGCCGATAAGTTAGCTAGAGCCATTACAAATGACGCCGCAAATGTCAACATTGACATTAAAAATGTTGCTATACCGTACTCTGATTTACTACCAAGACTTAAACTTTTGTCAAAACAAGACTGGTCCACTCATTGGCAAGAAACTCTAACAGTAAAAGGAACTTGGTATGCGAAGATTAATAATGTTCTTGGCTGTCGTCCTTGGTTCACAAAATCAGCAGAATACCATAGCAGAAAGTTTTATACTATCCTAACACGCCTGAGATTTGGACACTGTCGATTTAACTCACATTTACATAGAATGCGTATTATCACATCTCCAACATGCACTGAATGCAATTTAGGTGTGGATCAGACTCTTAATCATATATTTTTTGATTGCCCTGCTTACAACATTCAGAGATTAGTCCTGGTGGACAGATTATTAGAAATATACATATAAGACATCTAATAGCATCCCGCGCGACATTCAAGACATTCTCACAAATCCTGAAACTTATAAGGATTTATACAACTTTGTTGTATCATCGGATTTGGAACTATAAACATGGATAAGACTTTGAAGATTTATATCACACTGAAGATGACAAGGAAAATGGAATAGGAAGTGGCTACGGCCTTATATAACCCGGACACAGAAAAAGAAAATTGAAGAAGTGGCTTTGGCCTTACATTACCTGGACACGGAGAAAATAATAATTAAAGAAGTGGCTTTGGCCTTACAAAACTCAATTACAGAAAAATGAAATCTAGAGGCTGGAATTCTTGTAGTTGAAATTATTTTAAATAAGACAATGGCTGTATGGCTCTGCCTTTGCCTTTCCCAACTGACGGGAAGAAGATATTAAAAAAAAAAAAAATTGGAATTGTTTTTTGAGGTTATAGGGCTGACTGGACGCCGATTTCTTTCTTTTCGTTAATACATTAAAATAAAGGTAGATCTATTTATTAATTTACCAATAAAACTGTTATAATGTGAGTTTATTATATTAATATACTTTAACTTGTTTTGTTTTAGAAAACTAACGATGGCGGCGGCTATGCCTATCAATCCTAAACCTTTCCTAAACAGCTTGACCGGTAAATCTGTGCTTGTGAAATTGAAATGGGGACACGAGTATAAAGGGTTGCTAGTGTCTGCCGACGGCTACATGAATCTTCAGCTAGCTAACACAGAAGAAATAGTGGAGGGAACACCAACAGGTGAGCAGGCCTTTTATTAACTTGCATGTAAACAAGGAGGAGCTTGATGGCGCAGTGATTTAGCGCCGGCCCTGCGATTGTGGAGGTTAAGCAACTTTTGCAAGGGTCGGTCATGGGATTTATCTCGATCTCTGTGCTTCGGAAGGCAAATTAAGCCGTTAGTCCCGGCTGCATTTGCAGTTGTTAACACAGTGGATTATGTCCCCCCCATCCTCCTTATTCAACCATAAGAAAGGCCTATGCCCCAGCAGTGGGTACTCGCACACACGAACCTTCACGACAATGTTTTTCTTTTGTGTCATAGATAATGGCCCGATCACATTGCCAAAAAAGGCTGTGGTTTTGTCAGTATACTGTATGGGGCTGTACAGTAGTGGGGACATTAAATGGCTGATGGTCACGTAAACAAATTTATTACATACCAACAAAGCTTTTTCGTTCTATTGAGTGTTATAAAACATGAATAAGAGACGATACTAACCATAAGACGTCAAGGTCCTTGTATATTCACGTCAAGAATGTATGGGTGCCGGCACGAATCGTGAGTTTATTATTAGCCTCTTGCATCAGACATTCTTTGTTATTCAAGTATTTGGGCTTTGTTTACATATTGTAGGTCTGATTGCCAATCGGCAAAGGCCTCCTCCAACCTTTTCCACTCCCACCGGTTCTCCTCCACTCTGTTCCAGGTAACTCCTGCTACTTTTCTGATGTCGTCGTCCCACCTCTTTTGTGGTCGACCTCTCCTTCTGTAGCCCTCTGGGGTACCACCGTGTAATGAGTTTACTCCATTTATCCCTTTGATGATAGGTAGAGGGATAAATGGAGTAAACTCATTACGAATCGTGAGTGGCGAAACAAATTAGAGAGAAATAGGTCCCCCCCCACCCATGAGACCTAAAAAATGACTTCTGCCACTTTAACTGTCGCCGCTCAAGATCCGTGCTGAGGCCTGTACCTGATTAGAACTTCAAAATACTTATATATCCTACTTATTATTCCTTCATTTTTTATTCTTACAAAAAGTTTTGACTTTGTTTTGAAGAAGTATAATTTATTAAATATTATTATTATATTATTTCAGGCAATCTCGGAGAAGTTCTAATTAGATGTAACAATGTACTTTATGTAAGAGGAGCGGAAGAAGAAGACGAAGAAGGAGAAATGAAAGAATAGTATTAATTAATTAGATTTCAATTATTGGTAAGATTTCATAAACCCTACACAAGTAGCTTTTCTACAAGAATCGTTATTAGTTGTGTTGTATTATATGTAGTTTTCTGATCAATATGAAATAAAAAATAATTTCGTTCACATTTTACAAAAGCTACTTCACTAGGGCTTTGGGTACTGTGTTTACTTTATGTGAAACAAATTAAAAGTAGACATAAAGTAACTGATACGCAACTCATTCCTAATATTATGGTTTAAGTGTCTTTGTACAAGTCATGTATTAGAATATAAGTGATAAATTTCAGTATTTTGGTTGTTTCATTTAATTATACATTCTATTGAAGAAGGGGTTAAAATTGAACAGGATAAAAGAATATTAGATATGTACACAAAATTATTTTTGAACAAGAAATGAAATTGTGTAATTCTTTCATTCAGTAATATTTTTATTTTCATCAACATCATATTTACATTTCACAACATTTATACAATCACATTACAGTACAAGGTCTATCACCAGATAATGAATATTTGGATTAGTGAGAGATTTATCTGTGCACTTAAACTAAAAAAAATATGCCTTCACAATGAAACATTATTAGTAAAGCAGTTTAATATTCTGAGCTTAGTACAGTACTAGGCACGTATCTTGAAATTTTTTCGACGGAGTGGGGATAAGTTCGCGCATGTGCTCTTGTGAGCGACCAATAGCGCGCGCCCCTCTCCCGCCGCCCGCGCCCCTCACCGCTACGCATAACCAAAAATACGCGTTTCGCGCAATCCCCATCCGATTTCAAGTTATATGCCTCGTACTGTAGGTTTATTTAAATCAAAACTGAGTTTAGAAGTCAAATCCAATCAAAGAGACCAGTGTGCTTGCCTTAATTTTCTGCAACACTGAAACAAGTCCAATAATTCACAAAAGCTATAACTTATGTTAATTATTGGACGAGACACGAAAATAACAGCCATTAATTAGCCAATAGATAGTCATAGCAACATTAGCTATTATTTCCTGATAGCAGATTTTTCATTTAAGTGCGCATATTTTGCACACTAGCGCCGCCATTGGAACGAGAATTATAGTACTTAAATAAAGACGGAATTGTGAATTATCTCTTTGTAGTGTACTCCGAAGAAACTCTTTATCGCTTGAACAATACTTTTTAATGGAGTTTTTTTAGACAAAGATCAAATATTTATCTAATTAAAGTTATTGCCTTTGTTACACTCACACAAATTACAACAAATCATGTTCACAGTACATACTCTTGCTTATATTGACTATTTTAGAACTTAAGCTTAAGACACTAATTTTAATTAAGCAGTCTCTAACTTCTGGAAGAAATCAATAAATATAACAAACCATTCTTAAGATATTCTGGAATCCGGTTACCATCTAATCAAACATATAGGTAAATGTTAGATTAGGTGGTAAATAATTCGCAAAAGATTTTGCATTTTATTGTGTGCGCGTAATACTTTGGCTATTCAATAATAGAGCACATTAGAGAATGTACAGATGAGCATTAATTGTTCCCGAGTCACACTATCAACTGTAACACTGTGACTGTTTGAGATTTTTTTATTAAAAAATTCCCAAAGAGTCAAACCTGTTACTAGATGGGAACTTTTTATTAGAAATTTCCCAACCAGTCACACTCTTACAGATAAAATAACAGGTGAAATAACCTGTAACAGTGACTGGTTGGAAAATTTATAATAAAAAGTTTTCATCAAGTAACAGATGTCTCGTTGGGAATTTAAAAAAAAATCCCAAACAGTCACAGTGTGACAGTTGATAGTGTGACTCATTGGGAACAAATGCAGACGAGCGACAGCTTGCAACGCGTGTTGAAGACTGTTGACGACTGACCCGGCTGATGGGAGACGACAGTCGCAGTCCGTCACGCGACTTTTGACACGTGTCGCAAGCCGTCGCTGAGTAAATATTGTCGCTCATCTGTAAGCTCCCTTACTCTTTTTAAATTCGAAGTTGATTAAATTCTAGGATTGTTTTGAAACACTTGCATCTTAAAATAATTATGAAAACTATCTGAGCTTAAGTTTTTCTACCTTAAATCAACTCAGTGAACAAGTTCCTAAAATACAGTTTTTCCATACTCCAGTGTATGAGTGAAAAGGTACAATCAGCCTCAGAGTTAGTGGAACATTTTAGTAAGTACATACTTTGTCACCGTCATACTAAATGAAAGCAGTAATTGGTATGACATAGTACTAAAGTATTCAACTACTTCTGAAGCTGATCATAATTTTTTTTAACATATTTTCAACACGAATTATTTACTAATAAAATAATTATTGTAAAATCACCAGTACAACTACATAATTATAGTTTATTATGTTAATCATAATACTTCTTTTCATCAAAAATAAACTTGATCAACCAGTGAAATTTATCCTCATAAATTGAGAAAAGTTAGTTACAAAGTGAGTTATTAATTTGTTTTATATTTCTATCAAATGTTACGTAAATCTTTGTATAAATAGGTGTATCAACTGTTCTTGGTAAGTTATATTAAACAGGTGTATCAGATGTTATCAAAAAATGCTTGAAAAGAAGTTATAATATCAATTGCTCTAACTTACTTCAGATACTTTTGACACAACAACCAATTATTTTTATAGTATTATTAAAGTAGGGGTTTTAATGAAATTTTATAGTTCGAAAAAGCGTAAATAATTGCTATAGAGTAAAAATATCACGAGCGTTAAACCTATAGATCGTCATTTTGATAAAAGTATGCTGTTATTGCAACAAACCGCTTATCCAAGTAGCTCTGTTCCACTTCTACCGAACTGCCTATTTCTTTAGCTATTGAGATTATCTGAAAAAAAGTGAGACATCATTAAAGCTGTCGTCAAACAGACAGCAGACTGAGTGTGTGGTGAAGCGTTTTTATTTTGTAATGTACAGTGCTTGTTTAAAACCTCTAGTCATTTAGGCGCATTTGGTCCACTTGGTCCATTTCGCAGAACGTCCATTTCGCATTTAGACTTTCAGCTAAATGGAGCAAATTCGAAATAGACATTTTGCGAAGTGGACCAAATGCGAAAAAGATGTTTTTTCGGCAAGTGGACCAAACGAGAAGTGGATCAAATGCGCCTAAACCACACAGAATCGCGGTCCGCTTTCGCATTTTTATGTGACTAGATTCAAGCGAGACCGTACATTACAAAATAAGAACGCTATTAGTTCGGTGTCTGTTTGACGAGAGCTTAAACACACACACCAACATACTGGATAACCACACAACTAAGTGTATTTTTTATACACAACGGGAAAGTGCTTGGCCTTCACCTCACCTGATGTTAAGTGACGATAAGGCCGAAGGTGGAAGCGCACGACACCCGGAATCTTCATCACTGAGGAAGTGGCTATCTTAATAGGGATGCATACTGAGGAACTAATGGCGCCACAAGTGTTTGTCCTAAAATCGTTTAAGTTGGCTGTTTCAAATATCAAGTGTCATTTCTGACGTGTTTTACTTTTAACCAATCAAATCCATTGATAGCGGTCGCTTCGCCGCTAGCGCCATCTAGCTTTAGCTTTGTGTGGAGATCCCCATTGCCGTGACAGGTGAAAAATTGTCACGTTTATTAAATAGAGCCCAGAAACAATGAGGGTACAACAAACACATAGACCTGGGCCCTAAATTATAAACGTGACAATTTAAGCCTTTCATGACAATTTTCATATCGATTGCGTTAACCAATCAGAAAATAGAACAAACTACTCATAGCTACACCGCAAGGTAAACCAAATTGTCATGCCAATTGACAAATTGTTACGTTATTAATTTTTTCAATGAAATTGTAAAAAAATTAAATTAGCAGCTCGATGGCGCACTGGTTCAGCACCTGGCCCAGCGATTGTGGAGGTTAAGCAGCAACTTTAGCAAGGGTCGGTCATGGGATGGGTGAACAAAAATATATTATCTCGATCTCCTCCGTGCTTCAGAAAGCACGTTAAGCCGTTGGTCCCGGCGGCATTTGCAGTCATCAACACCCACCAATCCGCATTAGGCCCGCGTGGTGGGTTATGGCCGTCCTCCTTATCCACCCATAAGGAATGCCAGCGCCCCAGAAGTGAGGACATTAAAAATGACTGAAAGACTTTATGCTGGCGCAAAGTTCAAATTCACCCTTATCTCAACAGTGCAATGCTCACATTTCTTTGAAGATAAAAAAAATTCGCGCGCATTCGATTCTTTTTAGGGTTCCGTACCAAAATGGTAAAAAAGGAACCCTTATGGTGTGACTCAGTCTGTCTGTCTGTCTGTCACATCTGGATATCTCGAGAACTACTAATGGTATCAACTTGAAATTTGAAATAGTTTAAGATGACATTTGCCCAACTATTTTGCAAATAAGAAAGAAATAATAAAATTAATGTTTTTTTTACAACAGGGACTGAAAAGGGGTCTTAAAAATTTTAAGTGAGGTGACTAGGGCATGTGGGGTATCATATGAAAGAGCGCTGTTTGACGTGCCGGACTACAGCTGCGCCACAAAAAAAAAAGTTGGAAATCTGACTTTTTGATTATGCCATGATGAAGTCGATAATTTGTCGGAATTTGTCGCACAAAAACCAGAATTTGTCGGTCTTGCGTTTAGGAGATACGTGTGGCCCAGCTGTAGAGACGTCTCTACAGCTGCGCCACACAGATCTCGAAAACGGAAGGTCGTAGCGAAAATCTGATTACTCGTGTGTGCAGCCGTTAATTTGTCGGAATTTGTCGCACAAAAACCAGAGTTTGTCGGTCTTGCGTTTAGGAGATCTGTGTGGCGCAGCTGTAGAGACGTCTCTACAGCTGAGCCACACAGATCTCGAAAACGGAAGGTCGTAGCGAAAATCTGATTACTCGTGTGTGCAGCCGTTAATTTGTCGAAATTTGTCGCACAAAAACCAGATTTTGTCGGTCTTGCGTTTAGGAGATATGTGAGGATACGCTGTGGAGACTTTTCTACCTGGATCTTGAGAAAGGAAGGTCGTAGCGAAAATCTGATAACTTGAGTGTGTAGCCGTTAGTTTGTCGGAATTTGTCACCAAGAATCAGAGTTTGTCGATCTTGCGTTTAGGAGATATGTGAGGATACGCTTCCGACCTTTCGTTCTCGAGATCCAGGTAAAAAGGACTCCACAGCGTATCCTCACATATCTCCTAAACGCAAGATCGACAAACTCTGATTCTTGGTGACAAATTCCGACAAACTAACGGCTACACACTCGAGTTATCAGATTTTCGGTACGACCTTCTTTTCTCAAGATCCAGGTAGAAAAGTCTCCACAGCATATCCTCACATATCTCCTAAACGCAAGACCGACAAAATCTGGTTTTTGTGCGACAAATTCCGACAAATTAACGGCTGCACACACGAGTAATCAGATTTTCGCTACGACCTTCCGTTTTAGAGATCTGTGTGGCTCAGCTGTAGAGACGTCTCTACAGCTGCGCCACACAGATCTCCTAAACGCAAGACCGACAAACTCTGGTTTTTGTGCGACAAATTCCGACAAATTAACGGCTGCACACACGAGTAATCAGATTTTTGCTACGACCTTCCGTTTTCGAGATCTGTGTGGCGCAGCTGTAGAGACGTCTCTACAGCTGGGCCACATGTATCTCCTAAACGCAAGACCGACAAATTCTGGTTTTTGTGCGACAAATTCCGACAAATTATCGACTTCATCATGGCATAGTCAAAAAGTCAGATTTCCAACTTTTTTTTTGTGGCGCAGCTGTAGTCCGCCACGTCGCTGTTTGCACATTTTAAAACAATTTTTTCTTTTTTCTTAGGCCGCATAGTTTTCGACTTATGATGAAAAATGTAAAAAAGAATACCGTTCCCCCCCTTATCTCCAAAGTTTGCAAAGAGAAAAATCTGAAATAATTCTATGTGATAGTAGTTTATGTAAAGATTACAGGAAAAATAAAACGATGTCTCAATATAACACACTTTTTTAGAAATTCAAAAAACAAACAAATTTTTTTTTAGTTTCACTACCAGTCAACAGATGGCGCTGTCCTAAGCATGCTAACCTAAGGGACAAAAATAGTTCCACTATCGGTCAAGAGATGGCGCAACCTAACACTACAATAATAAATTGGTGGCTGGTTCTAATATAATTATTACCTACTATTTGCCGTACGAATAAACGAAGAATAAGTTCCTACTTAGTAATATAATAATAACGAGAAGCTCGGTGGCGCAGTGGTTTAGCGCCTGGACCAGCGATTGCGGAGGTTAAGCATCGTTCGCAAGGTTCGGTTCGCATGGGATGGGTGACCAAAAATTTATTATCTCGAGCTCCTCCGTGCTTCGGAAGGCACGTTAAGCCGTTGGTCCCGGCTGCATTTGCAGTCGTTAACACCCACCAATCCGCATTGGGCCCGCGTGGTGGGTTATGGCCCGTCCTCCTTATCCATAAGGTCCATCCATAAGGAAGGCCTGTGCCCCAGCAGTGGGGACATTAAAATGGCTGATGGACTAGTAATATAAACATTTTGCAATGTGGAGTGGCTGAAACGTTTTTCAGTCACCATATAAGCAGCATTTGTAAATTAACTGTCCGCCTGTTCGCCCTTCCACCTGTCTGCCGTTTATCCTACTTTTTTTAAAGACTGTCCTAAAATAACATATCCAAATATATTTATGATTGTACGGAACCCTCGGTGCGCGAGTCCGACTCGCTCTTGACCGGTTTTTTTTTTATCTCCGAAGAAATGTGAGCCTTAAGTTGTTGAAAGTAAAAGCTATGTATTCATTAGGCAATATTTGTTTATAAACAGTGTAAACAGTTTATAAACAAAGGTGATGAAACATTGTTTATGGAACATGTTGCCATGCTCCCCACTTTGAGTGGAGAGCAAGACGAAACATCTAGTTTATAAACAAAATTCAACAGGTGTGGACGTGTGTTGCGCGAGTTTTAAACATGGAAGTAGTGTGTTCCAACGTCCAACAGCCAGATTTCGAAGCTCATAGAGCTTTATCAACAGCACAATATACTTTGGGATGCCTCAAATACAGTTTATAGGTAACTACCTCCTCGGGTGACATCCTAGCAACAACTGACAAGTGTGGACTGCCAAGTTTCAGAAACAGTGTTTACGGTAAAGCTAAGTATTCATTAGGCAACATTTGTTTATAAACAGTGTTTATAAACAAATGTTGCCTAATGAATACAAGGCTTAATTATAAACTCGTCATAAACAGTGATGGACAAATGTTGCCTAATGAATACAAGGCTTAATTATAAACTCATCATAAAGTGATGGACAAATGTTGCCTAATGAATACAAGGCTTAAGGCTGACATTTCTTAGCGCGCATTCGGATTTTTTATCTCCGAAGTAATTTGAGCATTACGTTATTGATAAGGGTGAATTTGCTTTCGATGCGCTAATATGAATCGATCGACCCTTTTGACCTTGCCGTGAATAACATTAAAAATGGTGACAAAACGGAAACCGATG
Organism: Agriphila geniculea; assembly: GCA_943789525.1. Classification (NCBI taxonomy): domain Eukaryota; kingdom Metazoa; phylum Arthropoda; class Insecta; order Lepidoptera; family Crambidae; genus Agriphila; species Agriphila geniculea. The sequence goes on along the minus strand of OX038869.1, from coordinate 41,777,207 downwards.
TGACCCGTCACAGATTCGAAAAACTGTCTATCAACTTGTTATTCCCATGTTACCTGATCGGATCTAGTGTTCCTGGGCAGATAGAGCGCGATGTTGGTGGTGATGTTCCTGGCGACGTCCATCAGCTCGGACGCGGGCCTCGGCTCCAACATAGTCTCTAGGTCGTACTCAAAGTTCTGTAATAAAAATAGATTATCCTTACTAATTTTATAAATGTGAAAGTCCGTTTGTTTGTTTGTTACGCCTTCACGTCTTAACTACTGAACCGATCATCATAAAATTTTGCATACACGTTGTCAGGGGTACAGAAAAGGACATAGGGTACATTTCATCTAGAAAAAACGTACAGTCCCCGAGGGATAGCAAAAAACTGTCCATGCAGACGAAGTCGCGGGCGGCCGCTAGTTATTTATATGTAGGTACTTTGGGCAACAACCAGCTAGCAACAAAATTCGTATGCGCGCATATCGCCCCTGAACGAACTAAATATATGTTGTGACGGCGCGGCATGCAAGCGATTTCAACTTTAGGAGTGGTTAAGGGACGCTGTAGCCCATGGTACAGTGAACAAAATTCAATCAATTAGTGTAATACTTACTTCAGAATACTTGGGTCCACCCCAGGGCGGGCTAAGGAACACCATATCCGCTTCGAGCTGCGGCGCGAGAGTGAAGAAGTCCCCGACTATGAACTCCATCCGATCCGCTACACCGTACACAATCGCGTTGTGGCGCGCCATCTGGATCTTACAGGGGTCTATATCGATCGCTATTACTGTAATACTTACTTCAGAATACTTGGGTCCTCCCCAGGGCGGGCTAAGGAACACCATATCCGCTTCGAGCTGCGGCACGAGAGTGAAGAATTCCCCGACTATGAACTCTATCCGATCCGCTACACCGTACACAATCGCGTTGTGGCGCGCCATCTGGATCTTACAGGGGTCTATATCGATCGCTATTACTGTAATACTTACTTCAGAATACTTGGGTCCACCCCAGGGCGGGCTAAGGAACACCATATCCGCTTCGAGCTGCGGCGCGAGAGTGAAGAAGTCCCCGACTATGAACTCTATCCGATCCGCTACACCGTACACAATCGCGTTGTGGCGCGCCATCTGGATCTTACAGGGGTCTATATCGATCGCTATTACTGTAATACTTACTTCAGAATACTTGGGTCCTCCCCAGGGCGGGCTAAGGAACACCATATCCGCTTCGAGCTGCGGCGCGAGAGTGAAGAAGTCCCCGACTATGAACTCTATCCGGTCCGATACACCGTACACTGTCGCGTTGTGGCGCGCCATCTGGATCTTACAGGGGTCTATGTCGATCGCTATTACTGTAAAACAATGTTTTAGATTTTATTAGAATTTAGTTTTTAGTGTTTCGATCGTCGTGTTAAAATTCACAACTTTTATTACAATTTAGTTTCAAACACTAATCAATAAGTCAGTTAATACTAATGCTTTGTTTATCAAAACATAAAAGCCTACAAGTAAACTTTACAAGTAAAACTATACAAATTCATGTAAATTATGTTTTGTTTTTTCAAATAGCTATTTGAAAATAGACATAAAAAGCTTATAAGACGGCAAGGAGAGCCGCCAGCACAGAATAGATATAAGTATTACCGTATCGCCGGACTCCCTCAGGAATAATCAGGATTTTCCATAGTTTTTTACAAGTTGTAAGTTAAAAAGGTTTTTTGATCAATGAAATCACAAATATAAGTTTGAAAACATTTGTTCAATAAACAATCACACTTGTAGCGTGTGGAATAGTGATTTTCTGGAAAATGCTTGTTTATAATAAGAACAAGACTTGTAAGTTTTTGATAAACAGGACAGTTTGTGCGTTACCTTATTATACGATCGCGCCAGGGGAAAATGACAATACACACGATATGTTCTGTTTTTTTTTCAAACATCTTAAGTATATACACACATTTTTTTATCAAAACAGCCGCATTCAGAGACGTCAATACGTTTAAAGCTTTATTAAAAGTTGGTCCTATGTCGTTCTTTCCCATATTAAGTTTAATGTAAGTAATGATTAATGAGATGATACAGATCCTGAAACCTAAAACATTAACATTAATTGACGTCTCTTAAATAAGGCTGACATAAACGAAATATTACCTTTTTTGCAATTCCTTGCGAACTGTATGGTGTTCCCTCCCGCGCCGCAGAAAGCGTCTATAACCACGTCGAATGCGAATTTGTTCGCTATATGCCACGCCACGCTCTCTGGGGTCACGCTGAACCAACTCTCTAGGTCTAGCTTTATGCCTTCGTCGAACCTGGAGGTATTTAAAGAATTTCAAACTTTGAGAAATTAAGATAGAAATTAATTTTCTGCAGAAAGCGTCTGCAGAAATGCAAACTTGTTCGCCATACACGCCTTCTAGTTTTATGACATAAAATGCTATTAATATTAAGAGATATGCTAGAAGAAAGCTCTTTCGTCATAGATATTTTTTCTAGTCTTTTCAAAATCTAACAACACTGTAAAGTACTAGCGGCCGCCCGCGGTTTCACCCGCGTGGTACCCGTTCCCCGTGGGAATATCGGGATAAAAAGTATCCTATGTTTTAATCTAGGCTATCTACTATCTGTGTGCCAAATTCCAACCAAATTCATTCAGTAGTTTTTGCGTGATTGAAGAACAACAAAGTTTCACATTTATAATATTATGATAGTAGTATCAAAACAATATGAGCCACACAATATTCATCTTTGCTATCTTGAATTAAAGTCGAGACTATCTTATCTTTTCACCTTACCTATGGAACAAGGAATGCCGTTTTTTCCAGTACTTGAGCAATTTGGGTGTATCTCTAAGCTCGGCGGGTGCTTCCGTGTCGTCGGCGCCGGCTGCCCTCGAATGCCGCTTTGGTCGTCTTCTGCGTTTCGTTTCCACTTGATTGCCTAGCATATAATTAACAGAGTAGAAAATTATGAATGGAATAAGATATAATACAGTATTTCTAGTTTTAGACGTCAAACGTAAGGTTGCTAAGTCAATTTTTTGGATGAACCAGATGTTTATTAATAAGGCTTTATGCATAATACAACTCTCAATTAATTATGAATTCTAAGCATTTACCTTTGTTTTCATCACTATTTTCTTGAATACTACTAAATGACCCGCTCATATCTGAAGGTAACGGTACTCCAGCTGCTTCTATCGTCAACTTCCCTTCATCAGGTTCAGTGTCAGTGCTTTTAGTCTTCTCCGCTTCAACATTTACAGATGTAGTATCAATATTTGGTACGTCTATAGATTTCTCATCAGGACCTTCATCATCTGTCTGCATTTCTCTTTCGTCATGAGATTCCGGTGCCTGCAGATTAAATTTCAAAATCAATTTGTTTACTTTTTCATATAAATAATTTATAGGATACTTTACCTGTTGAGGGTTTCCGTCATCATCAAAATATGTCTTTCTGGGTACTAATAATCTTTTGTGTCTCGGTCGTAGTCTTGCTACTCTCTTCTTATATATTAGTTGACCTTTTGGCATATTGTCAGGGTTGACACAGAAGCCCATTACATCAAATGTGTTTGTTACTTCTTGCGCGATAGCTTCTTCTTCATCTGCTTCATGACTGAAAATTTTTTTAAAATATGCATTTTTGACCTTACTAAGTGAAAGTTGTATACAGAGAGACATAATTAACTGCCAATATCGATATTTTTATACAAACATGCTCTCTTCACAGTGTCATAATTAAAAAAGTTGTGTATAATTGCAATGACTTGTATGTCGAATATGTGGATAGATTAGTTAGGTGCTCATCTTTCGTATAAGAATGTCAAATAAGTATAAACACCTCTCAATTTATCCAAAAATGCAGTAAAACCATGCATAATTTTAAGTCCATAAGTAACTAATGAAGTAATGAATCACTGTTAACTATAAACTAATTTTATGGAAGAAAGGAAGTGCTCATGGCAGAATTTGACAGACTGATCGTACTTGATCACGTTTGTTAAGCAACGCTCAGTCCGCTCAGGTGTCAGATGGGTGACCATTAAAGTGGCATTACAACTGAGCGTTTCCGTGCTTCGGAGGGCACGTTAAACCGTTGGTCCCGGCTGTTGTCATCTGATAACAGTCGTTAAGCCAAGTTATATAAACTCTAACACCAGAGGTGGCAACTAATCCTCATTCGATAAGATAAGAAGGAGAATGGTCTTAAAAGTTATTTATTTACCTTCTTTTCATTGTTATTGGTTTATCCTCGGGAGGATCGTCATCTCCATCATCGTAATCATAAGAAGTTATGTTAGTATTGCTTATAGATTGCTGGTTATTGACTGGTACTGTTGTACTACCAACTGCATCAGATGCAACTGTTTCAGTTTTGGTATTACCATCTCCATCTTCACCCACCTCGTTCACACCACTAAGTTCACTCTTTTTCTGTTCATCTTTGAGCAAAGTTTGCAACAACATGCCTACAGAACCTATTATTCTATTACTATTCTTCTTATTCCTTTTCTTAGGTTTTACATTTTTATCTTCTATACTTTTAATATTAACCTGTGCCAGCACTTCAATAACAGTTGGTATTCCTTGTGAATTGCCTTCACTGTTCTCAAACTCTACTTCCAATTTTTCTTCTGGTTTATCAATATGAACAGGCTCATTGGGTACATTTATAACTGGTATTTCTTTATTTTCTTCTTTAATGTTTTCAATTATGTGTAGTTCTTCATTGCTTTCTATATAATTAGCATAATGTAAGGCATATTGCTCTCCAAAATGTTTCTTCCAAAGAAATTGCCAATATTGATCCGGGTCCAATTCTTCGGACAGTGGGTGCTCTATGTTTTCATTAACAATCCTTGTTTGGTCGTTAGATGGGTCATCAGAAGTAGATGAAGACATGCTATATTCATCAGGTGAAGATTCCGATGTTACATGGCTAGAAGATACATCATAGCTTGAAAAAGTCATTTTTGTGACATTGGTCATTGAATCAGTTCCTGTAACAGTTCTTGGACTCAATATTCTGTCATGCTCAGAACAAGATCTCTTACGAGCTAATGGCAGCCATGGCTCTTCTCTATTTTGGGACTCACTTTCCTCCGTTTTATCAGGTGTATTCATTTGGGCGTTATTCTTTTTGTATGGATTAACTTTTGAATCATATGAAAACTTTCTTTCTCTTATACTATCATCTTCATCAATTTTTTTTATTACATCCACTCGATCTCTGTAAATGTGATCAGCAGATCTTTGTTTAGGAAGGTTATTGTCATCCATCATGAGGTCGTTGTTTTCATCCAAATAAGTAGGATTTATGTAGTCACTGTATTTCATAATCCAAGATGCCCAAATTAATCTTTCACCGTTAATAGCCCAGAACTTTTCCCATGTGTTCTCAGACAGGTAATTTTCATCACTCTCTTTAATGTCTGCAATATTTTGAATAGGAAAATCTTGTTCCATCTTTTCAGGTGGTTGTACAGCATAGTCGGAGTGGCAATCTTGATATGTGAGGTCAGCCCCACTGTCACTAGGTTGGAGGGCGTGTGACAGAGTACCTTGGATTTGCGCTGGGTCATGTTCATCAGTTGAGCAGTAGTTGTCTGTATGTGATGCACTGCAATAGCAACTTGCACCTTCATCTTTCTGTGAATAAACACATTCATAAAAAACTATACTTTACGTTTTAAAATAACACAATTTAACAGTGCCGGTTTTGTCAATAGGCCGTATAGGCCGCCGCCTAAGGGCGGCAAGGACCTAGGGGGGCGGCACACTAGCAACGCCACGCCATTCACCCGCCCACCCCAGTGCACGTACACGTTTGCAGTGCATGAGTACAACTAGGGTTTCTGCTCGAGCTTTCTCGAACTCGAGAAATTTGACTTCATTCGAGACGAGAAAAAAATTACCGGAGCTCGAGAATTCTCGAGTTTCGAATTTGAATCGTGGCAGACGCGACGCGCGACTATTTTTCGCCATTATAACACCGCCCGCGCTCCGTGCTCTTTCATTCAATTGTCTAAGACAAAAGTAAGTTTTTTAACGTTGCTTCTAGTCTTGTCTAGTACCCTCGCATCTATGAACGAGTATGTAATGACTTGAGCAAAACTTACAATTATCAAATGCTTGTAATATTATTTTCACATGCAAGTAATTTATAGTATAAATTAAACTTTGATGCACCAAAACTGCACTGCATTAAAGATTAAATTATACTATAAATTGCATGTGAAAATAATATTAGAAGCATTTCAAAATTGTAGGTTTTACTCAAGTCATTACTTACTCGTCTATAGATACCTAGATATGATACGAGGGTAGGAATAGTCAACTTTAACAGATTTAATTTGTATGTAATGATCTCAAACAAAACTAATAAGTATACCTATGCTATGTTATGTTTGACTGACTGATAAGACTGAAAAAACTGTTTGTTAAGATACATACTAACTTCGTCAATAGAGTACTTATCTACTGAACCAATCATCATAAAATTTTGCACACACGTTGTCAGGGGTACAGAAAAGGACATAGGGTACCTTTTATTGAGAAAAAACGTACAGATCCCGAGAGGTAGCAAAAAAACTGTACACGCAGACGAAGTCGTGGGCGGCCGCTAGTTAGTTAAATTAATATGTAAGAAGTTTCATTAAAATATTTATCAGATCGTTTTCGTAGGGGAGTGTAATTTGGCTATATTTTCAAAATTTATAAAAATACTTAAACGAAAAGCAGTATTGTAATAAGGTGCAAGAGCTTGAGGGGCATCGTAAGGTACCAAATTTTTGAAAATCGGTCCGTATAACTTTTTTTTGGAAAATTGAAAACGGTGGAAAAAAAGTCAAAATTTCTCGTTTTATCGGACAAAAAGTAGATTTTTGTTTCAATAAGAGGTACCAAATTTCTAAATATTGATTGCGGTGCAATAAAGTATTTTAGATTAAAAAACCGGCCAAGTGCGTGTCGGGCCACGCGCCATAGGGTTCCGTAGTTACCTTATACCATACCATATTTAATACCACCTATCATTTTTCGTTTGCAAAAATAACTTTGTTTTTCAGTGTTGGTATGAATGACAAAGTTATATTTGTGGTTTTGGAAAATGTGCTATATCTCAAAAACTAATTACTATATCTCGTTCAAATTAATTTTGGTTGAAAGTGTTTATTAAGATCTATAGCATATATTTTTTTTTTATTTTTCACTCTCTTATTTCAAAAGTTAAAGGGGGGGGGACACACATTTTACCACTTTGGCGGTGAATATCTTTCTTAGGAACCTCAATGTCATTTTTAAAGACCTATCTATAGACACCCAACACGTGTTGTAATGAAGAAAAAATTTTTTTTTAGTTTCAGTTCTATGTATGGGGAGCCCCCCCTTAATCCTTTATTTTTCTTATTTTTGTATTAAATTCCTTAAGCGGTTAACAGAATACATCTACCTACCAAGTTTCAACTGTGTAGTCTTAATACTTTCGGAATAAAGTGGCTGTGACATACGGACAGACAGACAGACAGACATGACGAATCTATAAGGGTTCCGTTTTTTGCCATTTAGGCTACGGAACCCTAAAAAAACTTGTATTTTTACTAAATTTCATCAGGTTTCAACAGTTTCAATTAAAAGACTCAAGACCTGAGAAAACTCGAGAATTCCCGAAACTCGAGAAATAAAAAAGGTCGAGAAATCAGAAACCCTAAGTACAACAGACCACATGTGTTGACATTTGGCTGGTACTACTCGGCCTAGGGCGGCCACGACTGTAAATCTGGCACTGCAATTTAATATAGGTAGTTACAACCAGATCAGAAGTTGTTATTGCCTTTTAGAAACATTTTAAAAACAATCCTCACCTCACACTTGACTTTATAGGAAGTGTCCAAAGAAAAATGCACATGAGAATGCTCATCCCACTCTTGTGACTGCGAATCACGGGTTACTTCTGCATCGCTTTCACTGCCTTCTTTCTCAACATAATAAGTTTTTATACCATCTCTGAAAAACAATAATATCTTTTTAACCTACCCTAAATAATAAAGGACTAGAAAAATTTAACCCCCATTCGTCTTACCTTATAAAGGCTCTGCTACACAAACAATAAACATAGTTCTCTCCATCACAATCATCATTTTCATCACCGATTTGGAAATGAAACTCAGCAAGAGGCTCCCATCGATGATAATGATCGTAATACTCGGACATCATCACTTAAATAAGGGTTCTTTTTATCTACTTCAATATTCTGTATAAATGCACTGCCAAGGATCGAATATTAAACAAAATCGAAGATTTTGACTTTTTGTGCACTCCTTTCTTGTCTCGAGCTGTTCGATTTTGATATTTATTTTGACTTTTTTACTCTTTTTTATTTTTTTTGGTTCAATTTTTTCCGCTTCGAGCAGAAAAGGCAAAGGTTTATTTGCGCCATACAGCCATTTTTTAATCTTTTACTTTTTTTTGGCTGTCACGTCAAGTCAAGCATCATTTGGTGCATTCTAATGGGGTTGGCAACGCAAAGCTGAATGTAGATGTCGCGGCGTACGCTTGTTCCTAAGACAGGTAGACGTTCAGAACAAAATGTATGGGAAAATAGGTATGTATTTTGTGGTATTTTTTTTACCGAAAAAGACCAAATTGACCCAAAATAGATATAAAAGAGTATTCTACAATGCAAATGCCGGAATTGAAAGCCATAAATCAGGACGTTTTTATTCTTACAGAATTTATCAATTTTTTCCATATCCAGATTTTTCGGAAATTTGTAAGTGCCAACATTTTTAAAGCCTATTACACAGAATTTAATCATTTTAAAGCTAAAAAAACTATTTTTTTAAGTAAAAGTCTTTTGTTTTCATAGCTCTCGTAGAACAAGCGTACGCAGCGCCATTTTGACAGTTGCCTTCCCCATTCTAGCGCTTGTGTGAATACCGTCGAAACAAGGCGGTAAAAAAAACGCGTGATGATAAAAATCGCGTGGTAAAAAACCCAAAAAATCGTCCGCGCTCCCGGCTCGTTCATTTACGCTTCGAATGGAACATATTATGAAGGGCCCAGATGCAGAAGTCCCTAAGTCCTCTAAGGTACTTTTTCATCAGGGCCCTATTTAATAACGTGACAATGAGCGGCCCACCGATTACGTATCTCTGTTGCAGTGTTGCTAACAATTCTCGATTGAAATCGCAGTTGCATTGCTGCTTTAAGTAAGATAGTTGTCACATTGGTTCTTACTAAAGCAGCAATGTCACTGCGATTTCTGTCAAAGTTGATTGCAACAAAGTTAGACAATCGTGGGCCGATTTTCTGACAGCAGAGAATTTTAGTATAATTTTATGTCGATAGATGGCGCTACTTCAACTAGGTAAGTTTTTTTAAATATTATTTCCCACTAATGGTCATATTGATTATAGAAAAGTTCTTCGTAACACGCCAACGGACAACCAACGCACAACGCAACAAACCACATACTCAAGAAACGTATAATAAAAAAGTAATTACATTTCATATTTTTTATAAAAAGCTACCTACTTAGTACAACGACATCTAGTTATTTTTTATGTACTACTCTTTTTTCTTAAACTGCCTTTTGATAACCACTCATTTGGTTTACATTGCGGTGTAGCTATGAGTAGTTTATTATGGGTATGGGTTTATTAAGGGTCAATGTACTCATGCATACAAACAACTTTTACTATGGGACCAACATTGAAATCGCGAAACAAAATCAGCTGTTCCATACATTTTGATCTATTCGATTTTAAATTTTCTATGGAACAGCTGATTTTTTTTTCGCGATTACAATGTTGGTACCATAGTAAAAGTTGTTTGTATGCATAAGTGCATTGACCCCTTAAAATTATGTGCACTATTTAAGAAGGACCTTATATATTACAGAATGTGGTAAAAACTTGTGATGCACAGGTTTGATTATTTCTTTGTTTAGGTGTTTTTAAAAGTGTAATTTATCTTTGAAATTTAAGTTTAAAATAAATTATCATAAGATTAAGATTATAGCGTAAGAAATAATATTGAATAATATTTTTGGTATTTAAACAATTGCAATTTTTTTGGGTTGTAAAAAGTTGTCACGGACAGAGTTAAAAAATTGTTGAGGTACCTACTACCTAGTAATTGCTACTATTTTATACCTACCTAGCTGAATATTTCTATTTCTGATTAAAGTATTAAAAATAGGTATAGATAAGTACCTACCTACTTAACTATACCTTAATATTTTATTAGGTAGGTATACTAGTATATTATGTACCTTGTCATATTATCTGCATATACCTAAGTATTCAGTATATAGAAGAAATAATAAGTACGTCAAATAAGCATAAAAATAAGGTAAAATTATTATTGTATTGAGCTGTTGATTCAGAAACAACAATTTAATGAAAACTGCCTTTTATTTAACTGCGATTTAGACATAATTCACAGTTTGCTTACCTTTCTGGGTACACTGGTATCGTAAAAAGTGTATATTCTGTATTTAAAGTCGATTTTAAGTAATTGCTTACTGAGCAATTATAGTACGTTTTATTTTTGCCTTCCATTTCAATTAAATCGGCCCACAAACAAAAAAGTTAGCCGCCATCTTGGATTTTTGACATTTTTAAAATTGCGTAACTGTTTTCTTGTAAAAATAGTACCATAAACCGAGATTCATCCAAATCGGCTCACAAATTAAAAAGTTGGCCGCCATCTTGGATTTTTACACTTTTAACAATGCTTTGCTGTTCTTTTGTCAAAATAGTACCAAAAACCGAGTTTCATCGAAATCGCCCCACAAACTAAAATTTTGGCCGCCATCTTGGATTTTTGACATTTTTAACATTGCGTTGCTGTTTTCTTGTCAAAATAGTAGCAAAAACCGAGTTTTATCGAAATCGGCCCACAAACAAAAAAGTTGGCAGCCATCTTGGATTTTTTACATATTTAACATTGCGTTGCTGTTTTTTTGTCAAAATAGTAGCAAAAACCAAGTTTCATCGAAATCAGCCCACAAACAAAAAAGTTGGCCGCCATCTTGGATTTTTTACATTTTTAACATTGTGTTGCTGTTTTCTTGTCAAAATAGAACAAAAAAACGAGATTCATCGAAATCGCATTATTTATTTAATAGGAAATTAAAAGGGTAACGACGCGGTAGCCCTAGAAGACGATTCCCGAGCTACATAGAACTGCGAAGTATGCAGCTCGGGCTCGTTCGACTCACCTCTCCCCCTCAAGCCCCGCACGATTGCCCTGTCTAGACGTCTCCGTCGGCCTACTGTAAGAAATTCTTTATGCTGTGCCCTTATATTTGTTTAGTAACAGATATAATGGTTTTTTCACAATATACCGATTTTGGGTATGAATCTACTGAATTTTTTGGCAAATCTACCGATTTTGCATTTTGACGTTCAAGACCACTGCTATGCGGACCGCAGCCTTTGTCAAAAAAACGTGTTGTCGACTGTCGTGTTTGTGACAGATGGTGACAGAAAAGCAGAAAAGGAATTGGAAACGCATAATCACATGTTGTTTTATTTTGCAAACTATTTAAAACCGTAGAAAACGATACTATATTGAATCTAATATATCCAGTACTGTTAATCCTTTCAAAATGGGAAAGAAAAATAAGGATTCACTTGGACGTGCCTTAATTAAAGACAGATTTTCTAAAAACCGTCACCGCAAACATGTTGAAGACAACACCATGGTTTGTATCCAATTTTCTTTTAGTAACAATACTAAGTATGTATGTACTTATTTTAGTACACCTTTTACTTTGTATCTATACACTTTGTTAACTGCTAAATATAATAGAAATACTAAATAAGATTATTTTCAAGTTACCTACACTTACTGGATAGGTACCATTTCGGTTTTGTTTACATAAAATAAATATCTGGCTCCGTTTTGTGCGAAATCATGTCTCTTTTTTTTCTTTACGTGTAAAGAGTATGGAAAATAACCTCACTTCTGCACTTTCGATGTTTTTCGTTGATTTTTCATCAATTATATTTAGCACAATTATCTTTCTTGAAAAAAAATGGTTCTACTTTCCATTAGTTGGTCTCGAATTTGGGGGTGAAAGTGAGGGGGGAGGGAGGGGATGGCTCCCTTACCCCCCTCCTAAAATTTGGGAGTTAGGAAATGGATACTTTTTTTAAATGAATTTTCATTTTCCCCGTCGTAGACTTAAAGTAATGATAACACCCAAATTACTGTTATTTTTCGGCAATTAAAGATAGAGAAGAGGAGGGGGAAGGGAAACAACTCCCTCCTCCAATCCCTATCTGCCGGTGATGCCTAGTTTTCGAGAAGTATTTATTTGTGTAAACATAACCTCAAAACAAAAAATATGGAAATTAAGCAGGGGAGGCTAAAAAAGGTGGGGAGAGGGGAGGGGACGTACATACAAAATTTCGCACATAAAAAAGTCGTTTCTGGCGCTTCGCCGGCCGCTGCCGCGGCACGCTCGCTTCGCTCGCTCGGCTTGTGCGCTGGGTTCATGTACACCTAACATGCTCGTCGCTACGCTCCTCGCACCTATCATGTGACCTGCGGTCTTTGGTCACCATTACAACGATTTATCAGTGCTACCAACCTAGTGCGCCGCCATTAAACGTCAAAAATGACGACACTGGTCTAATTTTAGACAAATTCTCAATTTTCAGAAATTTATTTCTCGCTTATTATTTGGTTCCTAACCATAAAATTTGGTATTCGTGTTCCATATCATTAGTTCTTTACATAAAAAAAATATGAACTCAAAATTCATGACCAACTAATGGAAAGAAGAGCCAAAAAAGTTATTGGAGCAACTGCACAGTATGTTGAAGTGTATTTTGATGTAGAATTCAATACGTTTCCGCTATTATTTACACCAAAAATATGGCCCGTGACAAGTGTTTTTGATGATATTTGAATTTTTTTACAATCATATGTGAGGTTTATACGCAATTATATACTTGTAGCTACATTACAGTATAAACACTAAGTTTATGGCTACTGCGCATCTTTTGTCTCTTTCATTTTCTTGCCAATATATATGCCGGGCAGTATACTAGATAATCTCTTTAGCTTGTATGTTTTTTGTGGCTTTACGTTTTCTATAAAAAAATATGGCCCACACAAACCATGTTTTTCTATTATGGCCCCTTAAAGATAAAAAAAAATCTGTATACTTGTAGCTTCATACAACAGAAATTAATGATGGATATGACTGGGGTCGTCTCAACCTGCAATCGGTGACGGCGGAGTCGTCTCTTCAGGAGTTTCTGTCAACAGCAGAGTTGGCACAGAGAGAATTTACAGCAGAAAAGATGAATATGAAATATGTGAAATCAATACCTGATGCAGTGGAGATAGTTACTTCACAGCCTAATTTTGATGAACCATTGACTGTGCCAAAAAGGTAATAATTATATTGACAAATCATACATTTTGTTTCTTTTTTTTAAAACCCATTGTTTTACTAATCAATCATTTACATAACTTCATCTTTTTTATAAATTGAGTAAGCAAACCCCATCATACATATTAGCAACAAGACTTCTGGGCATGTAAGCAGGAAAGCAGGTAAGGAAGTCCTGCTGCATCTTCAAAATCTAGATACTATGATGTAAGATCTGAAATTAAATTATAAAATATGTAACCATAGAAACTATTCAATTTTAAAATGTAATGTGAATAACGTGGTTGTTTACAAAATTTGTAAGTTTTTATGTAAGTATGTTTGTTGTTCCTAATACAATAAAATAAAATAGTAAGTAAATAATTAACCATCATTTTTATTTTAAATGGGGTTCTTATACCTAACAGTTTAATTAATTAAACGCAAAGCAGCCTCATGAGGCCGGACAACAATGGAAAATATCTGGCTTGACGAGCTAAATAGTTATTTCATTTTCTTTTTTATTCAACAGACCACCTTGGAAGCCAGGAATAACAGCAGAAGAACAGCAAGAAAAAGAACGTGAATCATTCCTGGATTGGCGCCGCCACTTGAACGAACTCCAGGCTAAACTAGGTGCGGCACTCACCCCTTATGAGAGAAATCTTGAGTTCTGGAAACAACTGTGGAGGACATTGGAGAAAGCCGACATAGTTTTAATTCTATTGGATGCTAGGAATCCACTTTTATTTAGGTATATCATTAATATACTTTAGCTGATACTCTTTTTCTTTACACTAAGTAATAGGTAAAAAAATGCTGGATTTAAAAAATTCCAGTTATGATTATTTGTACTCTCTGTATATTTTTTATAAAACTAGTTCACAACATCTAAACATCCAAGCGTATACATTTATAATATTAGAAGGATGTTAGTAAGATTCCTAGTTGTAATAATACTATACCTACATGAATGTTAATTTACAGATGTGAGGATTTGGAAAAATATGCAAAGGAGCAGAAATGTAGGTGTATATTGCTACTCAATAAGGCAGATTTGACCAAAGAATATGAGAGAAAATGTTGGGCAGAATATTTCAACAAAGAGGTACTTACAAATTCATGTGTATTTTATGAAATGAACATCAGATAAAAATATACACTTTTTACCTTTTTATTTTTTCAGAAAGTTCCTATTGTCTTTTTCTCTGCTGCTAAACAGACAAATGAAAGAAAAATATCAGAAGCAAGTAGTGATTCTAACAGACAGAATGATGATATAAATTCTGAAACAGAAACGGCAGAATCTTTAGATGATTTAACACCAAGTGACTTAGAAGAAGAAGCTTTAAAAAGTACAGAAAAAGATATTGAACTGTTCAAAAAACAACTAGGAGAACTTGATAAAGCAGTTGAAAACACTGCAGATAAACTAGACAAGATACAAGTACTGTTGGACAAAGTTGCAGAAAACTTGAGACTGGGAACACCTGTAGAACCTTATCCAGCCAAAGAGGAAGTAACACAAAAATCAACAGATACTTGTGAAGAAACTACAGTGAATTCTCATGAGATATTTGACAGAAATATGTTGTTAAAAATGTTAAAGAAACAAAAGGTTGACCAATTAAAAAACCCACCAAGATTATCAGTTGGAATGATTGGGTATCCAAATGTAGGAAAATCAAGTACTGTCAATGTTATAATGCAAACAAAAAAGGTAAATTATTATATATTATTATTATCTCTCTATTTTTGTCTCAATATCAATCCGAATCTGAATCATGTTCAGATTATATTTTGTGAATAGTTCTTGGAACTTCAACCTTATATTCTTATCAATAGAGTGTCAATTTAGTAGGTTAGCGTGAGTGTAATGCCGGGTCACACTCGCCACGTCCAGTCTCTGGTCCTGCACGACGATGTTGAGTTACTGGACTACCTTTCTATTCTGTGCTATTTAAATTCACCTTTTGATCTAATAATATGCCTTTGACATATCTTGGAACTTCAACCTTATATTGTTTTCAATAGAGTGTCAATTTGGTAAGCGATCGTGAACACAATGCCATGCCAGGTCACACTCGCCACGTCCAGTCTTTAGTTCTCGACGACGATGTGGAGTTACTGGACTGCCCCTCTATTCTGTGCCATTTATTAAACTTCACCTTTTAATTATGTTATTCTGTTAAATATAGAGTTCAAAATTGTTGTTTCTCATTCATATTATATTTTGTGGGTGTTTCTTGGAACTTCAACCTTATATTGTTATCAATAGAGTGTCAATTTGGTAGGTGGGCGTGAGCACAATGCCGGGTCACACTCGTCACGTCCAGTCTCTGGTTCTGGATGAGGATGTGGAGCTACTGGACTGTCCCTCTATTATGTGCTATTTAAACTTCACCTTTTGATTTAATAATATGCCTTTTATATATCTTTGAACTTCAACCTTATACAGGGTTTTTTGTAAAACACCAACAACCGCACAGGAGTAGATTACTAACATCATAAACAACAACGTTTTTTCTACGACTTTTATCATAACTCAATACATTCACCAAAAATGAATTTTCAAGTTTTTATTGTACTGTTCGACACTTTTTACGTCTATGGATGGCGGGCGGCGGGGCGGGCGGGTCGCGTTGTATGAAAGTAAGATCTAACGAATTATCAAAAGTCGTAGAACAAATGTTGTTGTTTATGATGATGGTAATCTACTCTTGCGAGGTTGTTGGTGCTTTACAAATAACCCTGTACTCTTATCAAATAGTGTCAATTTGGTAGGTGAGCGTGAGCACAATGCCAGGCCACACTCGCCACGTCCAGTCCCTGGTCCTGGACGAGGATGTGGAGCTCCTGGACTGCCCCGGGCTGGTGCTGCCGGCGTACGCCGTCGCGCCTGACCTTATGCTGACGGCTGTCTTGTCCATTGATCAGGTAATACCCAAAATCATGTCCTTACTAATATTATAATGCGAAAGTCCGTTTGTTTATTTGTTTGTTTGTTACGCCTACCGATCATCATGAAATTTGCATACACGTTGTCAGGGGTACAGAAAAGGACATAGAGTACTTTTCATCCCGAAAAAAAATCCCCGAGATCCCTCGGGAATCTTTTTTCGGAAAAGCAAAAAACTTTCCAAGCAGATGAAGTCGCGGGCGGCCGCTAGTTACACATAAAGCTGCGATCATGGGCGTACCAAGGTTCTGGGACAGGGGGGGCAAATCTATTGTATTGCCCCCGGGGGGGGGGGGGGGCAAATTTATTGTAAATCTAATATATTGTATGGCAAATAAGAACATTTATTGATAACAATTGACCCTGGTACGCCCATGGCCGCGATTTCATAATGTAGTGTCCAAATTAGGAACCAATTAAGAGTTGTCATCCGTATAATAAGTTCAATTTTAACAGTAAAGGTCAAACCGCACTATAGCGGAGAGGCGCGACGCGTACCGGTGCGGCGCTGCAAATTTGGGTGCGAAAGAATATTTTGTCGCGCCGCGCCGCTCCGCTGCCGTTAGTTCGGTATAGCTCGCGGCGGGGCGCGGCCGAATATTCTTCATAATCGAGCTTCAGTCTACAGAGGGTATTTGGAAATATCTATTTCTACTGATATTTCAGTGTACAAATTTTGATCAATTCACAATCATCATAAACATAACTCATCAAAAAAATAAAAAAATACATAAGGATGTGTTGCTAAATCGTTCCTTGGAAACTCGTTCTAGTCTAGTTCTCTTTTCGTTCGTGCGTCCAACTTCAATGAAATCTTGCCATGTCAGGCATTTTGCGCCGCGCTGCGCCGCTTCGCTGCCGCGACAGTGGGTTTTGGAGAGGCTGCGCCGCTCCGCTGCAGTGCCGCGCCGCTCCGCTGTAGTGCGGTTTGACCTTATATTTACACTAACAACGGAAAGGTTAAGCTTGTTTATGATTTTTTATTTTTTATTCTCATCTCTAATCATAAACAATGTTTACTTTCCGTTATTGGTGTAAATTCACTATTAAAACCGAACTTATTATACAATTTTTATTGTCAAGTGACGGGTGGTTTATAAAGGAAAGTGCAATATGTTTGTAGTATTTAGCAAATACAACTAACACTGTCTGTCTATAGCGCCATCTATGCAAGTGCAATGCATTCACACATAGACAGTATCAGTTGTATTCACCAAATACTACAAACATTGCATTAATAATGAGATAATTTTGCTTTGATAACAAAGCCAATGTTTAACCTTAAGGCCCTTATAGTCGTCAACTAGCGCCGTTTATTACTCGTATAATCAAGTATATATGTTACCGGCAATGTGTATAATCCGGCAATGTATGAAATATAATTCATTTTATACTTTGCCTAGGCATTGTATACAATGCCTGCTGGTCCACCGGCAATGTGTAAAATAAGTATATTTCGTATGTCTGTTATAAAAAAAAACCTCGAAATTTAAGGATCTCGCTCCACTGCGCTTCGCGCTCGCCTTAAATTTCTAACCTATACGCGGGACCTACAGGAGTGAAGCAGGTTCGATTACAAACTCAAATTTCTGTTGTCTGTTATAAAAAAATAACCTCGAAATTTAAGGCTCACGCTCCGCTGCGCTCCGCGCTCGCCTTAAATTTCTAACCTATACGCGGGACCTACAGGAGTAAAACAGGTTCGATTCCAAAGAGCCCCCCTCGAGCCCCCTCTAGCCCCCCTCGAGCCCCCCATCGAACCCTCCTCGAGCTTTCCCCGAGCCCCCCCCTCGAGCTTTCCTCAAGCCCCCCCCCCTCGAGCTTTCCCCAAGCCCCCCTCGATCCCCCCTCGAATCTATTCTCGAAAATCTTTTTATTATACACATTGCCGGTGGACCAGCAGGCATTCTATACAATGCCTAGTCATTGTATACACTGCCTAGGTAATGTGTGAAATAGATATCAATATTCATTATATTTCATACATTGCCTAAAAGGGCCAGGCATTGTATACAATGCCTAGGCATTGTATACAATGCCTGCATTTCATACATTGCCGGTAACATATATAAAAAAAAGGAAACAACCATGCCCTTCTAAATTGTCTCTAATATATTCTTTCTTCATTCTTTCTGTAAGTTTTAAAATCCATTTAAACTAAAAGTGGCCACTGTCGTTTCAAATGCATTTTAAAACTAGTACAAAAAATGAAAAATTTTAAAGAGTTATCCAAAAAATATTAAAGACAATTCAAGAGGGCATGGTTGTTTCCTTTCTTTAAATATTTACTCAGTTTACGAGTAATAAAAATAAATGTATTGGCGTAACTTGACCTATATGTATAAGCGCCTTAATATTTATTTCACTTTTTCCAACAGATGCGTTCGCATGATTCTGCTATGGCCCGACTCTGCCAGCTAGTGAGTCGGCACACTTTCGAGCAAAAGTATGGTCTGTTACTGCCACAGAGCGAAGATGGGAACCTTGACTATAAGCAGATACTCACGGCTCATGCTTGTAAGTTAATAGTAATAAGAGTAAAAGGCTGTTTTCTAAATTGACCCATAAGTAGGGTTACCAGTCGTCAGGATTTGTCCTGACATGTCAGGCTATTCGTGTCTCTGTCAGGATTCCGGCCAAAAACAAAGTTGGCCGCCGTCTCGACCTTTTGTGTTTTTTACCATTGCGTTGCTGTTTTCTTGTCAAAATAGTGCCTCAAACCAAGTTTCACCGAAATCGACCCACAAAGAAAAAAGTTAGCCACCATCTTGGATTTTTAAACTTTTAACATTGCGTTGATGTTTTCTTGTCAAAATAGTGCCTCAAACCAAGTTTCACCGAAATCGACCCACAAAGAAAAAAGTTGGCCACTGTTGGATTTTTAAACTTTTAACATTGCGTTCCTGTTTTCTTGTCAAATTAGTGCCCCAAACCATGTCCATCAGCCATTTTAATGTAGACCCCAAACCATAGTAGAACCAAATAAGTAGGCCAACTCGAGCCTCGAGCGAGCGATACACCTTAAACACGAAGAGCTGTCACATCGCTAGTTTATTCGGTCGTCAAAAAATGCATAGTCAATCTCTATACAAAATATTTTTCACTCCTCTTGCTCAAAAAGTCCGTCATAGTAACCAGTCTGTCGCAACTTTCATACAAAAAATAATTCTATTAAACAGACACGAATTTTGATGGCGACTATATTTGTCTCACTCTTCCTCATTCTTTCTCGTTCTTTGATGATACGTCATTTGTCAATCAAAGCAACTATCGGCGGTACATTTAAAGATCTTTGGGAAGTTCATAGTATTAATAAAATTATAACAAATAAAATTATCAATTTGTGTTAATAGTACGCTAGTAATATAATAAGTCAGTGGTTAATGGTCAAGTTGTTGCGAATTTTAAGTGCGTTCCTAATCAAATCATAATGAAGCATATGTGAAATTTGTGGTATGAAATCGGCGCGAAAGGACGACACAAAATGGTTTTTTATGGCCAAATTTCCTTTTGATGAGCTTCGGTGAGGACGGTGAGTAATACATTAATCAACTTAACATTCGTTTAAACTTTTTGGTAGGTATTTGAATGTAAATAATAATTTTAGTCAGAAAATAATCTGATGGGAAATAGAGTACCTACATCTATAAATATCGATATCGATGTTTTTAATTTTAGTTGTAATGTAAGAAATGTAGGTAAAATGTACCATATACACTGTATAACTTTCCCGTTGCATTGTACAGTCAGCAGGCACATGAGGTTATATAAAACTGTCTAAAATTTATTCTGAACCTCAATATCTTTGCATTCAAGTATACAAATGTTTTCATATAATTTTTATTTCAGGTCATTACCATCAGCCGTGGAAATAATTGAAAAAGTGCAATGAAGATTTTTTTAGAAATAAATACGTTTAATTTTTAATTGCTTTATTTCAAATATTAAACTGAACACATGCTCTGTTTTTTAAAGTACTGCCCAACGGTTAAATGCTTCATAATTAATTCTAACATACTTATGTGACTCAGTACTAGTTAAAAAACGGAGCATTGTGCCATTTTAGTGGAAATTATAAAATTATTCCTTAAGTAAGCGCAGTTCAGTGCATACATCGATATCGATAAAAGTTTTAATACTAGGTCGCCCATCTCTATTTTTGTTCCTGTAGGTTGGCAAAATATTGTTTTACAGTCGTTAGGTTGGCAACGATGAGGTATGTTTGCTTTGACATTTCATAGATTTTTTTTGGTCTATGAAGTCCCGTCTCTTCTTACGTAGTTATTGCTTTCTCTGTGATAGTAACGTACAAGGGCCGAGATAAAATAGCATAATAACCCATAGGGGATAAAGTTTTTTCTTTTTTAATGTTTGTCTATTACCAATGAGCCTACTAAAACGAAAAAGTCTTTATTCATAGATAGAATAATCACGAATAAAGACTCGCTCGACTTAATACTGTTTCAAATTTTTATTTTTGAAAATGGAACAAGCAGCGATCTCTTCGGTGAAATCATAGACTTATTTATACTCTGTGACTTTAAGTTTAAATGGTAGAATGCGTGCATTGTTAGCTGCTACAGTATGGCGCGAAATCTTTAGAATTTTTCTCTAATTGTAAACTGATTGAATTGTGTAACTGTAATAAGAAAGAAATAATTTTAATCTTTTGCCGTCAAGCACAAATCATACTGTATGAAAAGTTTATGAAGTGGAGGATAGAAAAACGAGTGGATTCTTTACGGAAGTATAAACTAGGTATTTAATATTGTATTTTATTTTTTTCGCAATCGTAGTGAAAAGTAGAGTGTAACACACGACGCTAAAACCCATTGAAACTCGGTTTCTATTTATTCCCTCGATAAAGCTCGGGAATAAAACTACCTCGTATGCAATGGGTCATTATAGCGTCTTGTATAACAATGTACTATTTTCCTTGTAGGGTTAGCATCAGGGATCTATAATACAAAGTTTTTTTTTAAATATTTTTTTTGTATGCAGACCAGCATCTAAAATAATGAAGTTAATGGTCATTGTAATTTGACTGATGTATGTGATACATTAGCACTTTCGTGTACAACAATAAAAACTTACTAAAGAAAAGTAGCAATGTATCACATCTATCTGTCAAATTACAGTTTACATTAACCTAACTGTTTTCAGGAATTGACTACAATTTTTCATTGCGTACGTCATGTTATGTGATTTGAAAACTTACGGTCGAAATAGGATTAATTAAAACGTGGCTTTACTAAATAATGTATTTATTAAAAAAATATATAAAAATATTAAATCAGACTTAATACCAACTAAATACCAAAGTACATTCAATAAAACCGCGCTAGTATCCGTTAAAAAGTGTTTTATTTCATATTATTAAAAAATATTTTTTACACTATTAACTGTTTTTTTCTTTTTTATTTACCTACACTTCTCAAAATAGTAATCTTTATATTCTGAAATTAAATACTTTCCATAACCTTAAATAATAGGCATTAAAAGTACCTTTTCCTGTAGGAATTTGTGATTTTTTAACGAAATTACACAATTGACATAAAAAAATTTCGTCTGTTTCGACAAGTACGAAATGCCTTATTATTTAAAGCTAATGTAAAATATTTCCTCATTCTTACAAATCTTTTTTGCGATAATATCGTTGGAAAGCATGGTATGTACTGTAGGTAGGTAAACGTTCAAATTATTACGAGCGGCAGCACAGCGGCGTGAAGCGTGCGTGAGCGCGGGCGGGATTACGTACGGCGCAGCCACGATGACTGACTGGCGCACCTTTATCACCTTTAAATTTTGTCAGTGTGTGCGTGCGACGACGCATACGTACGGGGGCGCTTACATACAAACCGCGTTTGTGCCGAACTTACTTATTTGGTTCTACTATGCCCGAACCGAGTTTCATCGATTCATCCATTTCCATCAATCGGTCCACAAACAAAAAGTTGTTCATTTTAAACACAACTTATTGCATAAAATCTTTTTAATTAATTTCGACCCGAATTTACAGTTTTGACCCAATGGTCGGATTTTAACGGGTGTTTTGCCCATCTCTAATTATGTGCTAAAACTTCTTTAGATTTTTATGTTAACATTTTCATAAAATCTCATCACTTACTTTTCATATTATCTATCAAAAAATTTTTTTCATCATACTTTTTTCGGACCAGACAACAGAGGCTTCATGACAGCGGCCGGTCAACCCGACCAGTCTCGGTCCGCTCGTCTGCTGCTAAAGGACGCGGCGAGCGGACGCCTCCGCTGGGCGGAGTTGCCGCCCGGATCCGAACCTGAATCTTTAGACCACATGATTGAGAGCAAGAGGTCGGAGAACAGGAAGCCTACGCCCAGGGAAGCCAGGATGGTTGAAGTAAGTATTTTTACGCTAGGTTTTTTCAGCCTTCGATTTTTCAATTATTGGACTAACAAACTTCTTGAAAACAGGATGCGTTGACTCTTAAAAACAGGATGCGGTATAAGGTATCGTGAAGCCAAGAAGTGCCTATTAACTGTAGCCTTAAAGACACTTAGATTGATCTGAGAACAGTAAGCAGGCAGCGCATCCTATTCTTCGCTTGCAAAAGCAAATAGCTAACCAAGCGCTTGGTAATGCGACGGTAACATGTAAAGGTGGGTGGTAGACATAAGTATAGAATTAAACAGCATTAGACTCTTGGTCCGCTCGCCTGCTGCTAAAGGCCGCGGCGAGCGGACGTCTCCGCTGGGCGGAGTTGCCGCCCGGATTCGAACCCGAACCTTTAGACCACATGATTGAAGGTAAGAGGTCCGAGAACAGGAAGCCTACGCCCAGGGAGGCCTGGATGGTCGAAGTAAGTATTTTTAAGCTAGGTTTTGTCAGCCTCCGATTTTTCAGTTATTTGACTACCTAACTTCCAAACTTCTTGAAAACAGGATGCGGTATAAGGAATACCGTAAGAAGTGCCTATTAACTGTAGCCTTAAAGACACTTAGATTGATCTGGGAACAGTAAGTAGGCAGCGCATTCTATTTTTCGCTTCCAAAAGCAAATAGCTAACCAAGCGCTTGGTAATGGGATAGGACGGTAACATGTAAAGGTGGGTGGTAGCCTTAAGTATAGCATTAAGCAGCATCAAAGCCTTGGTTCGCTCCGCTGGGCAGAGTTGCAGCCCGGATCCGAACCTGAACCTTTAGACCACATGATTGAGGGGAAGAGGTCCGAGGAAGCCTACGCCCAGGGAGGCAAGGATAGTCGAAGTAAGTATTGTTCAGAAAGGTTTCTTTACAGATATTTGATCACCAACCTGGGGCTCTACCGCCTAACTTACATGGCTATCGTAATCGCTTTCATTGGCAGATAGATGTGACACATTACTACAGAAGTAGTAATGTGTCACAGACCTCACGCTTCTGTCCCCACGTGGGGAACGTTGAGATTTAAAAAAAATCTGGCCGACCCCCTACTAATAACAAAAGGATGGTTGACATGTTATTTGCAGGCGGTCGATTGGGCTAGAATTTTTTGAAAATTCCATCGGCCCCCTCCCCACATGGGCAGGGGACAGAGGCGTATTAGTAGGTATGAACCTCTATACAAAATAAGTTGGGAGTTACAAGTCATGATAAAGTTTGGCCACATGATAGACACTGATCTGTAGGCTGTTCCTAACTAATATTGAGCTGGGCCAAACTATCCTTACATACAGTTCCATACGGTGGCGGGTTGAATAGCGCACTTTTCCCGGCTTCATTCTAAAAACTATAACAATTCAGGTTTAGCTAACAGGTCAAATGTAGTAGCATTTTCGGACAAATCAATAACGTAGAATTTATTTCTGGTATAAAAAAATGCAATTTATTACGCAGTTTCTGAAAAATTCACAAATCCCAACATTTTTAAACTTCATTTTTTTATTTTAGGTATTGGCACTTGTTTCAGTATTTTCAAAAAAACTACTTTAAAGAAGCGTTTTTCAGGTTAATTAGTCATATACTTTTGTTATGCTAACTATATTTTATACAGTTTGAGCATAACCCAAGTAGTTTAGGTCCATTGTTTGCGGACATACAGCTAGTCAAAAATATGCAATTTTTCACGAAATAAAAAAGGTTTCCGTTGCGTTCAGAAGCATTTTTCAGGTTTTTTGTTTATATTTCTGTAAAGTTAATTAAATTTTCTACAATTTGAGCTTAATTTGAGTAGTCTAGGTCTATTGGTTGCAGAGAGATAGCTGGTTAAAAAATTTAGCTTTTTATTGAAATTATTTAAGAAATCTTATCTTTGACTAGCTGTGTCTCTGCAACCAGTAAACCTAGACTACTCAAGATAGGTTCAAATTATAGAAAATTTAATAAACTTTACAGAAATATAAACAAAATAACTGAGAAATGCTTCCGAACGATACGGAAACCCCTTTTATTTCGTGAAAAAACGCATATTTTTGACTAGCTGTGTCTCCGCAAACAATGGACCTAAACTACTTGGGTTAAGCGCAAATTGTATAAAATATAGTTAGCATAACAAAAGTATATAACTAATTAACCTGAAAAACGCTTCTTTAAAGTCGTTTTTAGGGTTCCGTAGCCAAAATGGCAAAAACGGAACCCTTATAGATTCGTCATGTCTGTCTGTCTGTCTGTCTGTCCGTCCGTATGTCACAGCCACTTTATTCCAAAAGTATTAGGACTACATAGTTGAAACTTAGTACGTAGGTGTATTCTATGTACCGCTTTACGATTTTTAGACAAAAATAAAAAAAATAAAAGATTAAGGGGGGGCTCCCCATACATGGAACTGAAACTGAAAATATTTTTTTTCATCAAACCAATACTTGTGGGATGTCTATAGATAGGTCTTTAAAAATGACATTGAGGTTCCTCAGACAATTTTTTTTTAAAGTCAACCGTTTGAAAGATATATGCCGCCAAAGTGGTAAAATGTGTGTCCCCCCCCCTTTAACTTTTAAAGTAAGAGGGTGAAAAATCTAAAAAAAAATATAAACTATAGATCTTAATAAATACTTTTAACGAAAATTGTTTTGAACGAGATACAGTAATTAGTTTTCGAGATATAGTACATTTTCCAAAACCGCAAATATAACTTTGTCATTCATACAAACACTGTGAAAAACAAAGTTATTTTTTCAGACGAAAAATGATAGTGGTATTAAAATATGGTATGGTATAATGTACCTACGGAACCCTACTGCGCGTGGCCCGACACGCACTTGGCCGGTTTTTTTGAAAATACTGAAACAAGTGCCAATACCTAAAATAAAAAAATTAAGTTTAAAAATGTTGGTATTTGTGTAATTTTTTAGAAACTGCGTAATAAATTGCATTTTTTTATACCAGAAAGAAATAAATTCTACGTTATTGATTTATCCGAAAATTATACCACATTCGACCTATTAGCCAAACCTGAATTGTTATAGTTTTTAGAATGAAGCCGGGAAAAGTGCGCTATTCAACCCGCCGCCGTATGGAACTGTATGTAAGGATAGTTTGGCCCAGCTCAATATTAGTTAGGAACAGCCTACAGATCAGTTTCTATCATGTGGCCAAACTTTATCACGACTTGTAACTCCCAACTTTTTTTTGTATAGAGGTTCATACCTACTATATCAGTTGGGAATAAACCCATATCATATCTTTTAATGTTTTACGATTTACCAATGGATTTGCCAAGTAACACAATATTTAACACGAACTCCCCAAATAAACAGTATAATAAAAACAGACTACGTATATTTTATAGCATATACAGTGCCTTTGGTCTTCAACTAGCGATAATTTAAAGTCGTAAAATACACTTAATTTTATCGATAAAAACACCCACATGTTGGGGTCTATCCCCACTCCTGTTGGAATGGCCGCCATTTTGAATTTGACTTTTTATTTTAGATGATCCTGCGGAAAAATATTAATTTCTCCGAATTTAGAAGTCCTACAGTTATAACAAAAATACTGTTCAAAAGCTAATAATACCACCTATCAATTTAAGAAAATATGTGTAATATTTCAACTTAAATACGTCATAAAAAATACTGAATTAAAACTTTATACGAAATTTGTTTGCTTTTCTTGAGTTTTTATTACATTTCTCAAAAACTAGGACATTAATGTCCATCTTTTTTGCATTATTCAAATACACAGAGATATTATCTACAAAATGACTTTAAAATTTATTGCTCTATTTTGCATATTTTGAGAGTTATTTTTGTTTGAATTATGACCCTTACGTAACCAAAAAAATATTATTTTTGAAAATGGACAAAATTACAATCATTTTAAACATATTTTAAATTAGGTTGATAATTTTATCTGAATACTAATTTCATCAAATGATAAAATTTAGTCTTTTGGAGTTTTGATTTTTTTCATTTTCAAGAATAACCATTTAGTGCTTGTAAGGGTCATATTCAAACAACAATAGCTCTCTAAATATGCAACATAGAGCAATAAATCTTGAAATCGTTTTGAAGATAATATGCCTGTGTATTCGAATAATGCAAAAAATAATTGAATTTATGTTCTAGTTTTAGAGATATGTTAGAAAAACTAAAAAAAAGGACACAAATTTCGTGTAAAATTTTACTTGAGTAAATTTTTATGACGTATTTAAATTAAAAGTTTACACATATATTTTTTTAAATTGTTACGTGATATTATTAGCTTTCGAACAGTATTTTTGTTATAACTGTAGGACTACTAAATCCGGAGAAATTAATATTTTTCTGCAGGATCATCTAAAATAAAAATTCAAATTTAAAATGGCGGCCATTCCAACAGGAGTGGGGATAGACCCCAACATATGAGTGTTTTTGTCGATAAAGTTAGGTGTATTTCACGCCTTTAAATTATCGCTAGTTTGAGACCAAAGGCACTGTATAATTTATCGTGACGCCAAGTCATATTTATAACTATTCTGTATTTAACATCGTCTAAATTAGACTATCCGGTTTGATGTGGTGGGTGACGGTAACCGCCTACAGGGTATGCGGTGAAAACAACGCATCATTGTCCCAACTGATGAGGGACATTAATTATGGTACATCCCAAAGGAGTCGTAAAGGCGCGGACACGTATCACGTGGGTGTCGCGTTGGAATCAAGATCAAATCCCGGAATACAGAGCCGGCTTTTGCAAATCGAGCTCAAGGGAATAATATCGCTCGCTTTTGATGTATTGTGGCCCATTCGCGTTAAACTCTGCAACCACATATGCTGTTGCTGGTCTACCGCGTAACTTTATGGTCATGAACTTCAGCCTTATTTTGACATAGTTTTTTGTCGCTGGCCGCTTCCTGTTCAGCGAAGCTCGTAATCAAAGTCAAAGTCAAAGTCAAAAATAGCTTTATTCAAATAAACTTAATTATTAAGTACTTTTGAATCGTCTATATTTTCCTACCACCCGTTCAAGACTTTTTTAACTGACAAGAAGAACGGGCGCAAGAAACTTATCAGTTTTAATAGCAATAAGTAACGATATTTACAAACTTAAATATATCGTTACCAGATAATTACAACAGGGTGACAGGATTATTGGCAACAAACATAGACTTATTATATTGGCAACAAAGTACTTATAGTAGTTATGTGTTACATCATTTCCACGCATTTTGATCTTTAAGATAATCGTCTACTTTATAATAACCTTTACCCATGAGCGTTTTTTTAACATGGTTTTTAAATTCATGCAAAGGAAGATCAATTACTTGTTGTGGAACTTTATTAATAAAGGCTATGCCTTTCCCCATAAATGAACCTCAAGTTTTTGCAAGCCTAAATCTTGGAACGGCAAGTTTATCTTTATTTCTTGTATTAAACTGGTGATTATTGCTGTTCTTAGCAAATGAATCATAGGGTTTTCTTACATAAACTAAATTTTCATATATGTATTGGCCTGCCAAAGTTAAAATATTTATTTCTTTAAACAGTTCTCTCAAGGTATCTCTCCGCCGAAGATTGTATATGCCGCGAACAGCTCTTTTTTGGAGTACAAAAATATTTTCAATACTGGCAGCTGAGCCCCACAATAGCAGTCCATAAGACATTACACTATGAAAATAACTAAAATATACTAACCTTGCCGTTTCAATATCAGTTAAAAGCCTTATTTTCTTAACAGCGAATGCTGCTGAACTAAGTCTACTTGACAAGGCTTCGATATGTGGATCCCATTGAAGTCGAGAATCTAGTGTAATACCTAGAAATTTTGTACTTTCAATAAACTCGACTTCATCGTCATTCAAATTAATATTTAATTCTGTCTGCTCAACATTAGGCAATGAAAATTTTATACATTTAGTTTTTTTGGGGTTAAGTGCTAAATTATTACTATTAAACCAGTATGAAACTTTAGAGAGGGCACTATTTACTTCGTCCGAACAGTTATTACCTCTGTTTACTTTGAAAACTAAAGAAGTATCATCCGCAAATAGTACTGTCTCACATAAATTATTCGCGTAGTTGGGAAGGTCATTTATATAAATTAGAAACAGCAATGGGCCCAATATTGATCCCTGCGGCACACCCATATTGATGGGGGCTCCAGTAGATTCAGTTTTATTAATCACTACTTTCTGAGTTCTATTGAACAAATACGATTTCATAAGGCTAACTGATTTATCAGAGACACCATAATGTTCTAGCTTCTTTAATAGTGTTTGGTGATCAACGCAATCGCATGCCTTAGAAATGTCACAGAAAATACCAATTACATCTTGCTTTTCTTCCCAAGCGTCAAGAATATGTTTGAGAAGTGCAATTCCAGCATCAGTAGTATTTTTACCCTTGGAAAATCCAAACTGATTTTTATGAAGTATATTATTGTATGTGAAGTAATCTAATAATTGGGAATATATAATTTTTTCAAATATTTTACTAAGTGCTGGAAGTATTGATATTGGCCTAAAGTTAGCTGGGTCACTTTGATCCCCAGATTTAAAAAGAGGAATCAATTTACTATTTTTCATTAAGTCAGGAAAGACCCCTTCATCAATACAATAAAAATAAAAGCCAAGTAAGGGGCTAGTATATCAATAATTGATTTAATAATGCTTGTTGACATGCCCCAAAGATCTTCTGTTTTTTTAACATTAATTGTTTTAAAAGCTTTAATGATATCTGCACTATTTATATATTTAAAGGAAAAAGCTTCATTGCACTTATCAACACTAGACTCCAGGAGGGAGACAGCGATGTTGGGACAAGCACTAAGAAAACTGGTAGTTTCTGCTGGTATCCTAGCAAAGAAATCTTCAAAAACTTTAGCGACCTCATTGTCAGACTCAAAAGTTTGATTACCAGATTTTAAACAGAAGGAATTTATATTGGATTTTGATTTGCCCGTTTCCGTAATAACGAGACAAGCATCGGTAAAAAGAACAAAGAAATCGTAATTGCAAGCAAATATTACTTAAAACAGTACCACGAGCCCGCTTCATATAGTCCAATTCACAAAGGCCGCAAACTCAACAATTAGCTATTAAAAACATACTTTATTACAATACGCCCACAATCGGTATTAGGTTGTATTTTGGCGCATATGACATTTTGTATAGTCTAAGCAGATTAAACATGATTGGATAGTTGGCTCGCAGCGTCACCGGGTGCGTGGCCGGCCCGACTCGGGTTGTAATATTTTAGCCCCGCTCACTTGATTGTAATTTGCGTGGTGCCATTTTTTGAGCGGAATGCTTGTTCCATAGATTTTAGTTCGCTGTTTAATATAAAGGATATCGTTTAGATCTATACTACATCCAAGTATACGTCCACGCCTTACGACGCGATACCACGTTACGCGACGCAACGAAAAGTATGTCTTCGGACGCGCACATAAAGTACGTTATTGAACGCGCTCAGATCGGCGTACGTGGCCCGTCTGCTTGTATTTCTCGTTAAAAATGCGGGCAGGGGCCCCTTACTTCCCTTAATACGTCATGCTCCCGACTCGATTGAAATGGAATTGTGTGTGGTGAAAGCGTTGTGTTGAGTTATGCGCGGTTGTGGTTTTCCGGCGTTGTTGAACCAGAAAATGTATTAACCCAGATAATCCGAATATGTTATTAGAACGAAAATGACGTGATGATTATTCATTCGTGATCTCTGAAATGTTAACAATCCTTCCTGCAGTATAATGTCTTATAAACTAGTGAAGGATGTATAAAATACCTGTCCATCAGCCATTTTAATGTCCCCACTGCTGGGTTACAGACCTTCCTTATGAATAGATATAGAATAGAGGACGGGCCATAACCCACCACGCGGGCCCAATTGGCTTTGGTTAAAAAATAAAAGGTTTTTTTTTTTTTTTTTTACTACAGATTAGGCCAATTTAAGAAACTAATTTGAATATTTTAACATTTGGTCCCGTATTTATTTTTAAATAAATATATTTGTCGAGCGGATATGGTCAACCGGAATGACGTCATTAGTGGCATGAAAATTTAAGAAGGAAAACCTTTGCCATCTACTTATAGAAAAAGAACGGCCAAGTGTCATTACCTGTCATAATGACTTTATGGTTGTTTGTAAACAAATAAGTTATAGTTAATATTTCTTCTATTTTATTCATTTAATCCAGTTGTGACGGTTCTAACCTACCTTCTTAATTTGCCGCAATAATTTTTGAGGTGGTAAAATTATAATAAAAATGCTTACCAGTGGAAACTCAGCTGAAAAACATTGTAAAAACTGACACGCCCAATTTACCCAAATTGCGAAATGTATTGTATGTATTGTGTCTATTTTGGATGTAGGCTACATGGATGAAATTGTAACGATTGCTAGTGGACTGATAAATTTGCAGGATAACATAATAAACATTGTGAAAATATGTGCATACTTTATTTCTATTTACAAACATTTAATAGTAGGGATGTGGAAAAAATTACGAGATAAGTTCATCGATATTTTTCGGGCGATATTAAATACTCTGATATATCGATAGATTTTTTTACAATAATTTTTCCAAAACATTTTTTTTTGTAATTACGTATGGTTTCTAATAGTCGACACTATTTTGTCACTGGAGCATTTTGATGTTTTCCAACTTTTGCGTCTTAAAAATCATCGTAAAATTCGTCAAATCGAGCCAAAATTTCGCGTAGGGGTTTATTTTGCTATTTTACATGTTTTACAATACCTTAAAATTAGAATCCATTACTTAGTCATCATCCCATTTCTTCCCATTTTTTTCTGAGAAATATTACCTATATCGATATTTTTTCACTTCCACCTTCCACCATCCCTAATGCCAAGTTCATTGTCAAAATTGTCTTTGCCCTTTTTTCTTTTTCTTTATTATGGCTGGGGGATCTGTATGTGATGACGTCATATGAAGGTCATTTGAAGGTTAAAGCTTTTTATTGAATATTATAAATATCTTTAAAAATATAGACTTATTTTTAAATTTAATTAGTAGACACTGTACCGAAAGCTTATTCCTCGAAATGGTTTTGAGATTTCCAGTCATGTTCAAAAAGTAATCAAAGCCAATTGGTGGATGTTAACGACTGCAAATGCAGCCGGGACCAACGGCTTAACGTGCCCTCCGAAGCACGGAGGAGCTCAAGGTAATAAATTTTTGGTCACCCATCCCATGACCGACCCTTGCGAAAGTTGCTTAACCTACGCAATCGCTGGGCCAGGCGCTAAACCACTGCGCCACCGAGCCCCTTAAAAATTCTTCGTATAAAATATCTACATGGACTGAATGGGAAGCTGTATAACAAAAAAAAAACCGGTCAAGAGCGAGTCGGACTCGCGCACCGAGGGTTCCGTACCATCATAATTGCACCATTAAACCACACTGAAGAGTAGAATAATAAAATTAGTATTGCAGTTTTAGGTCAGCGCCATCTCTTGAACGATAGTGGAACTAATGTAAACTTTTTAGAAATTTGATAATTTCTAAAAAAGTGTGCTATATTGAGATATCGTTTTATTTTTCATGTAATCTTTATATAAACTGCTATCACATAGAATTATTTCAGATTTTTCTCTTTGCAAACTTCGGAGATAAGGGGGGGGGGGGGGACGGTTATTTTTTTTACATTTTTCATCATAAGTCGAAAACTATGCGGTCTAGAAAAAAAAGAAAAAATGATTGAAAACGTGCAAACGGCGCTCTTTCATATGATACCCCACATGCCCTAGTAGCCTCACTTCAAATTTTTAAGACCCCTTTTCAGGCCCTGCTGTAAAAAAGATATTTATTTTTTTATTTATTTCTTATTTGCAAAATAGTTGGGCAAATGTCATCTTAAACTATTCCAAATTTCAAGTTGATACCATTAGTAGTTCTCGAGATATCCAGCTGTGACAGACACAGACAGACAGACAGACAGACTGAGTCACACCATAAGGGTTCCTTTTTACCATTTTGGTACGGAACCCTAAAAAAGTGTTGTAACAGTAGCACTCACTAGTCGTATTCAAAAATACTTCCGGCATTATGTTTTGGTGTCATAGGGAGTCGTAGACCCTACTATTGGTCGGCGCGGTGCAGATTCTGACTTCTGTTCTGTATACCGCATCGGGCTGATGTTGCGCCGACAAATAAGTAACGCTCTATTGAAATATAGGCGTCTATGATGCTTTCGGTGTGGTTTCGGTACCGCGTACACCAAACATGCTGATATCGTAACGATGCTGCGCCGTCAAATGATTAAAGGCTCGATTACTGAATTTTGGGCCCGGTTTGGTCTGAGATTCAATGATGTCACTGGTCTAAGATTGCTGGTACGTTAATACGTACTATGCCACTTCTGTTCCTTTCACATAAAAGGATATTTTGATCTGCGTACTGCAATTGGTCATTACATGAGTACCCCAGCATCATGCCGTCCTTTTTTACTTTAGATTTTTAAACGATGGTATTTCAAAGCACAAGCCTTTCAAGAGGAGATCTGTATAAATAATAATACCGATAATTATTAATAAAGTTTCTTTCTTTCAGGGCTGGCTCAACAAGTCTGCTGAGATCGACAGCGCATTCTTTGCAATGAAGAAAAGTACCGCCCACGTTAAAGGAAAACCAGTACTTGGGTAAATAAGTTTCATACAATTCACTCACTATCACGTCACTATACATACATTCAATAAAGTGATGCAACCGCAATAAAATAAAATAAAATTTATAAAAACTTTATCGCCCAATGAAAAGAAGATATTAAGATTTAAAATTATTCAAAAGCTAATTTAATTCAACAAACTTTTAAACAGTTTTATGACCTACCTAATAATTTCCGTAATACCTTTACTTTCAAGTTTATTGGCGTCTAAAAAAGTGCATATCTAAATATCATTTATAACGCGTCGAGATGAAAGACTTCGTATATTATCAATTAGAGTTAAGGGAAACCTAAATAAACTCGGGATGAAATTGGCCCCCTGGACACCGGCCAAGTGTTAATTCATAAACTTCCACTTCTTTATGGCGGGTTAACGATCGTGAAAATTGCCCTAGATTCGTCTTATTCGCAGCGCTATTGCACTAAAACCATACAGTGGTTTTTATTGGTGTAAGCTAACTTAAATGCCAACTGAATCGGATGAATCGATGTACTAAAACGAAATGGCAGCCCTGAGGGCCTAGTCAAAATGACATTTGCAAATTTTCGCTATCGCCACAGAATAGTACTAAATGTACAGAAGCCCATCCCCGCGAGAGAAATCTAATATACACATCCACTTTGTCTAGGGATACAGGTGTTATTTTCATACAAACGAGGTAACTTTGAAGCCTTGGTTTCCTGTCAGGGATGTACCGTGCTGTAATCTGATGATGGCCATCCAGGGACTGAATGGAGTAGATTCAGATCGCCATACACACCCAACTGATCTGATCAGCATTCTAAAAGATTAATGGGTCAGAGTTCTCAGTTTGAGGACTTCCATACATTTTCATGCTATTTTCGCGGTTTTTAGGGTTCCGTAACCTAAATGGCAAAAAACGGAACCCTTATAGATTCGTCATGTCTGTCTGTCTGTCTGTCCGTATGTCACAGCCACTTTATTCCGAAAGTATTAAGACTACACAGTTGAAACTTGGTAGGTAGATGTATTCTGTTAACCGCTTAACGAATTTAATACAAAAATAAGAAAAATAAATGATTAAGGGGGGGCTCTCCATACATGGAGCTGAAACTGAAAAAAATTTTTTTCTTCAAACCAACACGTGTTGGGTGTCTATAGATAGGTCTTTAAAAATGACATTGAAGTTTCTAAGACAACTTTTTCTCAAAGTCAACCGTTTGAAAGATATACACCGCCAAAGTGGTAAAATGTGTGTCCCCCCCCCCCTTTAACTTTTGAAATAAGAGAGTGAAAAATCTAAAAAAAAAAATATGCTGTAGATCTTAATAAACACTTTCAACCAAAATTGATTTGAACGAGATATAGTAATTAGTTTTTGAGATATAGCACATTTTCCAAAACCGCAAATATAACTTTGTCATTCATACCAACACTGTGAAAAACAAAATTATTTTTACCGACTTCTTGCAGACGAAAAGTGATAGGTGGTATTAAATATGGTATGGTATAAGGTAACTACGGAACCCTACGGCGCGTGGCCCGACACGCACTTGGCCGGTTTTTTTTAAACATGTCCATTACGTTTTTAGAATGCTGGTCAGATCAGTTGGGTGTGTATAGCGATCTGAATCTCCTGGTATCCCTAGACAAAGTTGATGTGTGTAATAAGCTATTCTCGCTAAGGGTTACCAGATCTAATAATGAGATTTCCTGACTTTTTCCCTGACTTTTCAGTATTTTTCCTGACACTTTCTACGCCTACATACATCTACATAGTTGACGTTTGATAATTTTTTTCACCAAAATAAATTATGTGTTTTCATT
Source organism: Agriphila geniculea (assembly GCA_943789525.1). Classification (NCBI taxonomy): domain Eukaryota; kingdom Metazoa; phylum Arthropoda; class Insecta; order Lepidoptera; family Crambidae; genus Agriphila; species Agriphila geniculea. Next base: position 41,742,010 of record OX038869.1, on the reverse strand, counting down.
AAGTACTTACACTTTTTGGGATTCCAAAAAACCCTGACAACTACAGTTTTTCCCTGTTTTCCTGACGGATGCCTTAAATTCCTGACGTGTCAGGAAAATGATGACAATTATTTTGATTTGCAGTTCTTTCGTTGATTAGGATATAAGGGAATATATTTTTACACGTATATCTAATGAATAACAAACGTTAATTATTTCCACCCATAAGGAAGGGCTGTGCTCCAGCAGTGGGGGCAGTTGGAAATGTCAGGATAACAGAAAAGGACATCAGGCAGAGTCCCATAGAAAAAAACCAAAGAATGTATAACGTTTCTGTATTTTTCAAAATGTAGGCATGTAATTAGTAATTCATAGAAAATATTCAGATTTTTACGAAGATTTATGTTTTAAGACTTATTTATGTTTGAAAGTGTTTTTTTTGGTAACCCCGACACTAAATAGCAACACCATGACCACGACAACACGTTTCGTTAGCTGCGTTAGTGATACAGATTAGCACCACAATGTACGAGTCGGAACCTATCAAACGGAAAATCTGTGCATATGTAGCACGTAACAAAACGCTTTTGACAGTTGACTGACAGAGCCGGCAGACATTTTTTTTTAATGCGCAATAACTTGTGCCACAGAACAAATATACTCAGGGGAGACTTGTGCAATCGCTGACAAAGATGTCCGTTTCATTGATATGATTTTGTTTTTTTCAATAATTTATTTAAGCTAAATGAAGGAGTTAAAAATAATGTTGCTACTGTTTTATGATTCTAGTAACATGTAGTGTTTATAGATAACAGAATTATGTTTATACACTTTTGGGTCTCATGTGCCTGATGTCCTTTATTCTGCTTGGTGGCGCTGCTGTAGATGGATGCTAATGTGCATTATGGGTTGTTTCCCTGGTCATTTTTTGATTATGTCTAAAAATGATTGATAATAATAATAATTGTAATTTAATATCGAATTAAAAAAAAGAAAAATGTGTTGGAATTAAATACGAAAATTCGGTTCCAAAATCCGAAAATTGATATAAATCACATAGCAAATAACAAAAGACAGGTCTACATGTACACTAGCGCCAAGTTGTTACTGGTTCACCGACTGGTGTGGACGATTTGAGAATCAGTAAAATTATTCTGCCACATACACACAATATTATACATTTTGATGTCTTGTATTAGCGATGCGCGACTCCGAATGATTTTACTTTTCGACTAATTCGTAACTACTAATGTGGTTATTCGAATAGCAAATTAGTAGTATACTAATCTCTATGTTCGAATAACGACTACTAATTAGTAACTACTAATGTCAAAATGTACAGCGATCCCGACCAAACCCGACTCGAACCGAATTATACCGAATTATTACTAACGCCAAAATGTATCGAGGCGCGACGATTTCGACCAAGCCCGAGTCGAACCGAACGTATCGACTGACGTATCGTGCGTTCGTCGACTCCAGTCGAATAATCTACGCGCCAGTCGACTTAGTCGAATGATTCGGGGAGTCGAATGATTAGTATTAGTATTATTCGAAGTCGCGCATCGCTATCTTGTATGATGTAAGTGATGTTGCCGACTACGATGGAGCATGCTCACTTAGATAAAGCCTATTTACTCAAGCCTTGAAAAAATCCTTATATAAAGTCTTTAGTCCTACCCCCAGATCCAATAATCAATCCACAGATAAGGAGGGACACGCCTAATCCAGATTAGTTGCTAAGCAACTGTCGTTAATTTTTTATTAATATCAACCGTTACATAGCAAGTAATCTGGATTACCCCTATCTGTGGATTGATTATTGGGCCTGGGGCCCTACCGGCTAACTTTACGAACTTCGGGTCTGCCGAGCTTCAACTTAAAGCAAATAAATCGAAGTAGAGAATTTCGTATAGTATTATTTGCCGAAGTTATTTGGAAGACATCGATGTTCGTGTGACATCATGAATTGGGGTTTGCCATTTTGGCCTGTCTGACTTGCCGAAGTTCGATGCGTTAGCCGGTACGGCCCCAACTGATTTTTCATTCCCGATTTCAGAGTTGGTTCCATAGTAAAAGCTGGCTTAGTAGCAAAAGGACCTATTCGCAAAATGCCCTGCAGTCGCATATTGCCTTATTCGCGATATGCCTCATTCTCAAAATGCCCTATTCGTGGAATGCCCTATTCTCCTTTGGACTCATTCGCAGAAAGACTTATTCTCAGAATGACCTATTCTCAAAATGCCTCATTTTTCTCTAAGTGTTTGTTAGTGAAACTATGCCTGTATACAATGTGTCCCTCGATAAAGTGCAATCATGAAAGGGGGTTAAAGTAGATTGGACACACTGTATTTATTATAAAACCAGAAATTGAGTATTTCAGAAAAATAAAATAATTCATATACATATAAATATGAAAAAAATACTAACTTATTAATCGTCATTTCTTATAATTTTATTAAAAATCAACAAGAGTATGCCAGGTTACTATACTTAAAGGAAAGGTATGAATTTTTCTTTTTATAATCATTATTATTTGTAATATCAATAATTATTAGGTAAGAAGTAGATGTATTATAAGAAATTGTATTGCAATTTTACATTAAAAGTTGCAATTAAATAATTTGTTTGAAGAATTGTTCCACAGTAATTTCCTGTGTCTCTAATTTAGTCAATATTTTTTTATATTTCTTATCAAATATTATATCTTTAGCGGAGCTGACGGATTAAAACGTAATAAAAATGTATTTTACTTATTAATACATGATAATTACCAATCATTTGGTGTTAACGTTAAAGCTGGCAGGTATTTAAAAAATGTGTCCTTTTGAGAATAGGTCATTACGCGAATAAGGCATTATGCGAATGTGTCTTTTCGAGAATGAGGTATTATGCGAATAGGTCCTTTCGAGAACAAGACATTCCGAGAACGTGGCCTTTTTTTGGCCGTGTGGCATTTTGCGAATAGGTCCTTTTGCTACTAAGCTTAAAAGCTGTTCAGTCATATTGTATAATGTCTTCAGTCTTAATAAGATCCATTTTACAGCATAGTGGGAGCGCAGCCCGCCGGCGCGCACGGCACCAAACCTTGGAAACAGGAGAAAAAACACGCAAACAAAAACAAGCGGGAGAAACTTAGACGTGTGTATGCGCATCTGGACGAACACTAACTGTACGTAACTTTAAAAAGGTATTTATAGAGGTAGTTCAGAAACTCATGAAATGGAAGTAAAATTATTTTAACTAAAAACACGTGGAATGAAAGTGTAACGGACTTCGTAAGATTAGCTTACCTACTGCTACTGATGAGGATGTGATATGATACTTATATGTAAGTAATTATTTTGTTACAACTACACTCGGCGTCAGAAAAATCGCACCTTTTCAAAAATTTCTTCAAAGTTAATTTAATCCTATCTAATTTAATGGTAAGTGTTATTATACATATTATTTCTTCCCCTTTGGACATAGCCAACAGTCTCTAGAAACCATTGGAATACTCGTCGAACGGAATCAATTACTGAGATTTAGTTTCAGAGCAACATTACATTGCCTCGTTTTTTGCAATATTTGACCAACTTCATGGGCAATAGTATCCATCTTGGGAATTATTTTTTCAATTGAACTGTTGAAGTGTGTTTTCTCCATCATCTCGAAAGCTAATTTACCCGCATTTCATAAATTGACCCCTTTTATTTCCCTTTTATGGCGGCGCAAGCAATAACGCTTTAAGCGTTTAATAATGGTAACTGTTATTGTTAAGTAAATCAAACAATTATTAATTGAAAGCTCATTAAATGTACTTTCAATAGATATCAACATTTACACAATAAAACGTTAGCTAGCAATAGCAGGTGGCCAAGTCTAAACTTATTTTCGTAGAGGTGCGATTTTTCTGACGTCGAGTGTATTAGACCGCATTTATGTGTATTAATGTATTATTTTATTACGCAAAGCGTGTATCAATCAACATAATATAGTGTAACATTTTTCATTCGGTTGTATTTGCTTTCTTTCTGTTGTGGATATTGCAAATATTATTCTTTATATTTTGTTGTTAACTGTACCTTTATTATAGAACAGATAAACAATAAATACTTATATTACGATGTACCTATTGTATTTATTTCTGTAACATTTATTATTTAGAACTTTATTTAGTTAGAAATTGCTTTAAGACAAAATAAAAACATATTCCGTATGATAAATATAAATATAAAAATAAATATAAGAAAAAGTTTTTAATTGTCATTTTGTGAACTAAACACTAAAACCAGCTTTAATATTCGGTTCACATTATACAAGACAAGTATTTTATTTATTTAACCGTTTATTTTAGGCATCAATGGCCTTTACAATTAATACCTTAGATTAGACTAACATACAATATTTTATAACAATCATACATTATCACGTATTGGTGGCGACGTATTGCGCAACGCCGGTGTCCAGTAGCCGTCCGCGGAATAGTTTAAACAGGACACCTTTCGGCAAAAATTCTTCATCCATGAGATCTTCAGATGTTCGGTCGGTGCCCTCACCACGAATGAGTTGTTTTTTAGGGTTCCGTACCCAAAGGGTAAAAACGGGACCCTATTACTAAGACTCCGCTGTCCGTCTGTCTGTCTGTCTGTCTGTCCGTCTGTCTGTCTGTCTATCTGTCTGTCTGTCTGTCTGTGTCTGTCACCAGGCTGTATCTCATGAACCGTGAAATTTTCACAGATGATGTATTTCTGTTGCCGCTATAACAACAAATACTAAAAACAGAATAAAATTAATATTTAAGGGTTGCTCCCATACAACAAACGTGATTTTTTTTGCTGTTTTTTGCTCTATATTAATAACAACAACAGGTAGACAGTTGAAATTTTCACAAATATTGTATTTTTATTGCCGCTATAACAACAAATACTAAAAACAGAATAAAATTAATATTTAAGGGGGGCTTCCATACAACAAACGTAATTTTTTTTGCCGTTTTTTGGTACGGAACCCTTCGTGCGCGAGTCGGACTCGCACTTGGCCGGTTTTTTTTTAATGTAGATATTTAAGCGCTTGACCACAGAATAACTAATAGTACAAGTAAAGAAGCAGCATTCCGCAAAGTCATTTAAATAAATAGCGACTTTTGCTCCAACACAATAAAGTACAATTTAAGTCGCGCAGCGCTAATAGTAGTTGCTTCTCTTTCTATTGCGTGCTCTTATCTTTTCTGACGACGCAACGTTAGGGTCGTCTTCCTTTAAATAAACTGTGTAGCATATATCATAATGTGAAAAACGACAATTGTTTATTGGTTTTTTTGATTTTGACATCCGTACACGGCATAGTAATGGCGATTCGATACTATTATATAGAGACAATACCCACGCAGGCATTAAGATGCCGCGCTCGTACGGCGGCGGGCGTGTGGCGGCCCGCTGCTCACTTGTGCCGCCGGCGGCACGGCTAGCGGTAGGTGCTTATCGCGCGACCTTGAGCGAGTGAAGGCGTGATGGCTTGACCGCTATCACGCCTGGTGGTAAGCGATGATGCGACCTACGATGAAACTCGTTTACCGAGAAGTAACTTATTCACTCGCGACTTGAAGGCCCCTAGAACAATCTAGGGGCCTTCAAGTCGCGAGTGTGTTTCCTGATAGGTACAAACCTATCAGGAAACACAGACTCAGGCAAGGAGTTCCACTCAAGCGTTAAGAAAGATAAAATTAGAAGCAAAACGCAAACGCTCTAGCTATCTCTTTCTAAAATGAATTTTCTATGGCGAGAGTATGGCGGTACAAGTATGTGACGTCACTTGCTTATAGCGCTCTCCTTGTCTAATTAGAAAGTTTGATGCTCTATATCGCTGAATATATGCAAGATATTTGAATACCTATGTTGTGTTGCTAATATTTCAATAAACATATTTAGTCAATATAAAAAAATCCGACAAATATCCTATTCCACTGCACATTCGTCGAATTGTGGCGAGACTCCGTTGGACCCTCAGAGTATATTTTATCTTGATTCGAATGTACTCCATGATAAAGTAATCCAGCGATTCAATCTAGTCCAGTGCTAGACGATCTGCCGGTTTACATTATTTCAGTAGCAATCCAGCCCTGGATTCGACCGCTCTGGACTCGACGCGAGTCGGACTCGCGCACGAAGCGTTCCGTACCAAAAAACGGCAAAAAAATTACGTTTGTTGTATGGGAGCCCCCCTTAAATATGAATTTTATTCTATTTTTAGTATTTGTTGCTCTAGCGGCAACAAAAATACATAATCTGTAAAAATTTCAACTGTCTACCTGTTGTCGTTATTAATATCGAGCAAAAAACGGCAAAAAAATCAAGTTTGTTGTATGGGAGCCCCCCTTAAATATTAATTTTATTCTGTTTTTAGTATTTGTTGTTATAGCGGCAACAGGAATACATTATCTGTGAAAATTTCAACTTTCTAGCTATCACGGTTCATGAGATACAGCCTGGTGACAGACAGACAGACAGACGGACAGCGGAGTCTTAGTAATAGGGTCCCGTTTTAACCCTTTGGGTACGGAACCCTAAAAAAAGGTTTAAAGTAAACTTCAATCAGATACTTCTTAAAAGTATCTATGTAAATATGTAACCAGGCGCATTACATATCTGAAATTGTGTCGAAGTTGTCTGTCAGTCATCGGCACCGGAATATCTTGGCTTCGCCTCGCCACAGACGCGGTGTCTAAATATTTTTTCGGCCGATGTCATCAATTTGATTTATGCATAAAATAACACGTAGTTATACAAACATTTGAGAAATGCTTATGGCGTAATGCCGGCCCAAATCCTTTGATTTACGACCCGGTTGCTAAATTAAGAAAAGTGGTAGATTTTACGTCCGCAGCCTGCATAAATGGACGTCTATAATGGGATCAGTTAACCGATTATTAGTTTTGAAATTTCATCGATAATGTGGCTTAGTAGCAAAAGGACCTATTCGCAAAATGCCCTGCAGTCGCATATTGCCTTATTCGCGATATGCCTCATTCTCAAAATGCCCTATTCGCGAAATGCCCTATTCTCATTTGGACTCATTCGCAGAAAGACTTATTCTCAAAATGACCTATTCTCATAATGCCTTATTTTTATTTAAGTGTTCGTTAATGAAACTATCTCTCGATAAAATGCAACCTTGAAAGGCGTCAAAGTAGATTGGACACACTGTTTTGTTCGAAAATCAGAAATTCTGAGTATTTCAGAAAGGAAAAATAATTCATATACATATAAATATGAAAAAAAAAAACTTATAAATCGTCATTTACTATCTTTTTATTAAAAATCAACAATAATTATGCCAGATTACTATACTTAAAGGAAAGGTATAAATTTTTCTTTTTATAATTATTAGGTAAGAGGTAGATGTATTATAAAAAAATGTATTGTAATTTTAATTAAAAGTTGCAAATAAATAATTTGTTTGAAGAATTGCTCCATAATAATTTCCTGTGTCTCTAATATAGTCAATTATTTTTTTATATTTCTTATCAAATATGATGATGATCTATAGCGGAGTTGACGGATTAAAGTTTAATAAAAATATATTTTTACTTCTTAATACATGATAATGACCAATCATTTGCTGTTAACGTTAAACCTGGCAGGTATTAAAAAATGTGTCCTTTTGAGAATAGGTCATTTCGTGAATAAGGCGTTATGCGAATGTGTCTTTTCGAGAATGAGGTATTATGCGAATAGGTCCTTTCGAGAACAAGTCATTCCGAGAACGTGTCCTTTTTTTGGCCGTGTGGCATTTTGCGAATAGGTCCTTTTGCTACTAAGCCGATAATGTGTATGTGTTATATTTAACAGAAGAATTTGCAAAAGAATAACCTCATGATGAGATAAAATAAGTACCATGGGCAACAGCGTCGCTTAACCACTCCTAAGGCACGACCCGCACCCTGATTATCTAAAAAGAAACTATTTAGCGACCGGTTTCATTCCACATACATTGCTACTTTTCTTTGGTATGTTTTTTTTAATCCAATAAGAAGTAGCAATGGATCACTATCATCTATGAACTGCAACCGGTCGCTAGGTGGTTTCTAATTAGATAATCAGCCCGCGCCGGTCACTCCATACAACTGCGCCATTATAAACGGATGACGTCAGATGACGTTTTTGTACACATGCAACTGTGTGTGTAAGTCTAGGGCTACCGTGCAGTTTATACTGTATGAGCGGCGTTCAATTCATAATTCGAACTTTTTGGTAAATAAAGTTACCACGCATTGCTTTGAATATCAAAATAAGTTGACGTTGACAACCACGACTAAATGAGCACACGATTCGGCACACGAACTCGCAGGGTGGGGTGAGGTAATTGATTGTGGGGCGGGGCGGAGAGTTTCTTTTCTGTACGGTAGTACTTATATCTATTCTGTGCCTAAGGTTAAAATCGCTTGCACGCCGCGCCCGCTGTCACATACGTTTAGTTCGTGCAGGGGCGATACGCGCGCACGCGAATTTTGTTGCTAACTGGTTAATTGACCCTGTGCCCATAGTACATATTTCTATATATAACGTGTAACCAAAAACTCTAAAGCCGAATAATGGTAGATAAGGGACCATGAAACTGAAAAACTTTTACCATGGGGACCAACTTTGAAATCGCGAAAAAATTTTGTTGTTTCATACATTTTGATATTTTGGTTATTAATTTTTGTATGAAACAGCTGATCTTTTTTTCGCAATTTCAGAGTTGGTGTCATAGTAAAAGTTGTTCAGTTTGATGCTCCCTATTTACCATATTCGGCTTTAGGACTTTTTTTGTAACACTTTGTATAACTATTCCTTATTATTTATGAAGTGCTACCATACGCCGCGCGAAGTCCACCGAGGCAAGTAGGTTTCACTTTGTTCTGCTCAATAAAGATGACCTTTTTCATTGGTAGGTATTTGTTCTTTCTTCTTCTGTGCGGTACGAAACGGAGCAAGTTCTCATAAAGGAGACCTTTTCACTTTGCTGTTGACATTCCACAAATTCTCAGCAGCAAAGCGGAAAAAGACAATTTTATGGAGAACTTTCTCTTCTTTCTTCTAAGGTCTTCCTTCTGCTTTGTTCTCTGAAAACAAAAAATCATCACGATTAAAACAAGATTATTATTTGAGTACATAGATTCTTATAGTACAGTAGCCCGTTGTATATTTAAATTACCAAAAAGGTTACCGTTCGCCGTTGTGATATAAGTATCTCCAAAAATTATATTTTTTTATTTTTCGGGGTTTACCACATGGTTTAGCTATTGTCGTGTTCTACAGCTTTGTTTGATTGCCCCAGATAATAGTAAGACTATGAAGAGTAGCCATACACAGATTTGAGACCAGATGAAGTTCATCAATTTTCATCTGGTCTTAAATCTGTGTATGGCTATAGTTAAACCATGTGGTAAACCTAGAAAAATAAAAAATATCATCATGGAGAAATACAAATATAGGTTACGGCGGGTTGCGATCTGTAAAACTTGGGTTAAAGTATCTATAATTTCGTAATAAATAACTATATCACAACGGCGAACGGTAACCTTTTTTGGTAATTTAAATGTACTACGGGCTACTGTACTATTAATTGCCATCAAACTAGTAGCCGTTTCGTGTTCTATTTAAAGTGGATTGTGTATCATTGGGAAAATGTAAACATTAGTGTTTGTGCAAATACAGTGCGCGCTAAATGCGAAGGCCGCTCCCGAACAGCGTACGAAACTTTCAAATTAATTCGTGGCCCATTTACATGCACTATAATTAGGATTTAACTTTTTATAGCTGAGATATTTTATGCAGCGTGTTGAAATTGATTAATCCATATGAACAGGTAGACTGCAAAGGAAAGCAACTACATGCAGAAATACAATACAAGGGATAAAATTTCACCGTGGTATCACAGTATATTTTTCACCAATATTATGTGTTTTATTTGTATTGACAATGTAAAGGTGTGTCTTCATACGATCGCTTTCACTTTTATCTGACGGATTCCTCAATGCAATCAATAGCGCACGCTGTCCGTGCGCTTTCGCTTTCCTCTTGCGCTTTCAACAGAAGCATACCTCAGGGCATGCAATAGCGCATGCCCTACCTTCTCAAAAAAATGCGTCTTTGCATGGCAGAAAGATGAACGTGAAAGCGAACGGTTTGGAGGCAAACAATATTGAATGCGTTTGACGCTAGTTGACTTGAAAGTTTAAAGGGAAAGCGCACGGTTTGGAGGAAATATTGCTGCATGCGTTTGATGCAAGTTGACTTGAAAGTTGAAGCGACTCGGTGAACAGACCATATGCTCTAGAAATACAAATGCCAGCAATCGAGTTACAGGCAAACGGTTTGAATTCATGATGTGTTTCATAAAATATACATCTTTGCTGAAAGAGCCAATTTAATTTAAGTACGAAATATAAAACTCTATTTATAAAAAAGGAAAAACAGATTTTTTTGTATAAAGATGTACAAAAATTCAGTTTTGCAAATCACTGGCATCTTCATGGGGTGTGTACATTTTGCGAGAAAACATACAAAAGTGTAACGATAGAGACGTTTAAAAATAACTTCTTTGCTGACCGCGCGGACGTTTAACGCGTATTTTAAATTAAAACTGAAGATCTCCGCGACGGATATCCAACGGCATTCACAATGAGTTACGGTGACTTTCACGAGCTATTTGATTTGGCTAATGTTGTGATACATCTTCTGGAAACCAAAGGAAGACGGTTTTTCATGCGGTAACATTTTTTGTAGTTCCGTAGATAGTCGCTATATCTATATGTGCGGTGTAGACTTTCTGATACATTGAATTTTGATAAAACCTACTATATTATATGCTCAGTGTCTTATATCATTTATGCTCTTACTATTGTTTAACAGATGTATTGTTACACTAGGGTTATGTGTTAGTTACACTAGGGTTACTCTCTGTCAAACTATTTACCTACGTTTGACATTAAAAAGCAAGGGACAAAACACTGTAACTATTCACCCGGTACACAATACAACTGTTATTAGGAAGGGGGATAGTGTAATGTCTCGTCGCAAATGCAAATAAATAATAATGACGACTAGTACACTTCGGTGCCTAGTGCCTACCTACAACTCGCTTTCAGTAGGGGAAGTTCACCTTAAGGTGGTACCCTGAGCGAAAGTGGCGCCGCGGTGAATTTTATTTAATATTATAATTCTAATACACAATTTTAATAATGTTTATCGTGGAGATTTTAGGGCCTACAGTCTAGTATTTTTAGACGGTATCGTTACATTCCCTAGTAGTCACTGCTAGAAGTAGATAGAAAAACTGCTAAAAGTGGCCGTTTTTGACACATTTGCTATCTACTTCTACGAATGGCTACGAGGGCATGTAGTGATACCTTCTAAAAATACTAGACCGTGGGCCCTAAAATCTCCACGATAAACATTATTAAAATCTTTATCTATTAATAACTTATTAAATAAAAACCTCTGAGGGCGCCACTTTCGGTCATACAACCGCCTTAACCACAGATAATATAATACTATACCAGCACAAATACCTCATCCCATACTAAAGAAATGGCACTCGTAAGGCGACTATCAGGGCGATTAAAAATGTTTTTCTTGTAGAATTATAGATGGCGCCGCTATCGTCGCAGCATGCTTAGCACATATAGCAACAAACAAACATTGAAACGCAAAAAGCAAAACAATCTTACTAGTACAAATTATTGCCGATAGGTATCGCTCAATTTTTATTGAAATTTGTAAAAAAAACCATTTTACTGTTTCAATACAATTTTGCATTTGGTGAATTTTTTAAGAAACAATTAAAAAGTTTAATGACTTTTTTATATGTATTTGAATATTACAAAAACAAATCGAAGCCTGCTTCGAAGTTGGCGGTACCTGTACCGCCAACTAGTGAGGTAAATTTAAACTAATTCCAACGTTAGTTTAAATTCACCTCACTAGATAGCAGTACCTGTTAACTAAGCCACATCTGATGTTCCAAATGAGACCCCATGCTTTAACGTTGCCGTGACAACACGACCGAGGCACCCCACTAGTAGTAGTCATTACTCTATGCTATTATCATAGTGTTAAATGCATCCATTATTATTATTATCGAATGAACATTAGTGGCCACCTCTTGGTGTTAGAGTTTATCAAACGGCCTGTAAGACCTCTAACTTGGCTCAACGACTTTTATCAGATGACAACAGACGGACAGGGCACGTTAAACCGTCGGGTTTAATGTGCCCTCCGAAACACGGAAGCGCTCAGTTGTATTACCACTTTAACGGTCACCCATCCGACAACTGACCGGACCGAGCGTTGCTTAACAAACGTGATCGAGTACGAACAGTCTGTCAAGTGCCCGCTGTGAGCGCTTCATGCCTCCATTAAATCAAAAAGACTCCTGTAGAGATTAACACAGACTTTTCCATGCAAAAGTACCTACTGTTATGAAATATTTTTTCCTATTTTGCGATTGAGATAATGTGCATTCGATATCCAATCCACTTTTGTATAGCTAATAACTATAAGTACTTACTAATTTTTGCCACGGCTTGTTTAAAGTGGTATTATTTTATTTGCTTAACTTTCATGCGTACATCTAAAGAAAACCTTGTCTGACATGTGTATATCACACACAACTAACTTCTGATATTCTAGTAGATTATCTAGGAGTTCAAAAGTAGAAGAATGTTACAATCGAGAATGTTTAAATTTTAAACCAACATCAATCAGTGCCACTTTGATCTATCATGAACAGATTGCTAGAAACGTTAATTCAATATAAATAACCTTTTTTTTCATCATACTGGCAGTTGCCCAAAACTGCATTTGAAGCACGTATCTAACTTCAGGTGTGAGAAACTATTTTCGATATATTATTAGTGCATATTTATTTTGCAATACATCTTTCTCTTCTTCCTTTTATTTAGGTTCTCCTAAATAAAAGGAAGAAGTTCTTGTCCTGTAGTCTGGTAGTTTTAGGGTTCCGTACCAAAATGGTAAAAAAGGAACCCTGGTGTGACTCAGTCTGTCTGTCTGTCTGTCACAGCTGGATATCTCGAGAACTACTAATGGTATCAACTTGAAATTTAGAATAGTTTGAGATGACATTTGCCCAACTATTTTGCAAATAAGAAATAAATAAAAAAATAAATATCTTTTTTACAACAGGGGCTGAAAAAGGGTCTTAAAAATTTGAAGTGGAGCTACTAGGGCATGTGGGGTATCATATGAAAGAGCGCCGTTTGCACGTTTTCAATCATTTTTTCTTTTTGTTTTAAGCCGCATAGTTTTGAATTATAATGAAAAATGTAAAAAAAAATACCGTTCCCCCCCCCTTAACTCCGAAGTTTGCAAAGAGAAAAATCGGAAATAATTCTATGTGATAGCAGTTTATATAAAGATTACAGGAAAAATAAAACGATGTCTCAATATAGCACACTTTTTTAGAAATTATCAAATTTCTAAAAAAAGTTAACATTAGTTCCATTATCGGTCAAGAGATGGCGCTGACCTAAAACTATATTGGTATTGGTCTACGACTATGTCGTGGTCGTTAAACGGATGAACAATAAGTCTGTGCTAACTACCTCGAACTGCCCGTCTGCAGATGATTCGACTTTAGTACGTCGATAGGTCAAAAACATAGGGGTTTTTCATAGGATATGTTCCTCCGCCCAACATAATCGACAGCTAAAACAAACACATAGGTGGTGTGGAAGTACTAGACCAGTCAATACTACCGCACGTTCATTAAAACCAGAAAATGGTCACTAAAAGTAATTCTCCACTTCTTTGAGATTGCAATATCAAACGCCTGGCGTTTGTTAAAATTAGAGTGCAATGCATTTGCCATCCTAAGCAATAAAGTAATGGACTTGCTAGAGTTTCGCGTTACCGAGTACGCGTAACCCCTACTCGTTAAAGAAGAACTAGCAAGAGCAATGATGAGTCTGCCCTAGAACCAAAAACTAGTTCGAGGTTCAAGCGCTCAATAACCAACGATCGCTGGTCTTAGTCATACCCGTCGTACCTTTTAAAGTACGACGGGTATGACCATCTTCCTAGTTTTGAAGAGATCGTCAATCCTCGCGCTTGTCAATTGGAAGGGTGCAAAAGTCGACCAAAAATATGATGCAAAATATCTGATGTGTACCTGTGCCTCTCAAGAAAACAAAATTGCTTTGCAGGGTATCATTTAAAATAAGTATATTAAAGATATTTTAAAGTCTAATTGAAGCAAATCGAAAGACTGATGAATAATTACTACATTAAATTATTATATTCTTGTTTGATCTCAATTAAAGCGTTATCAAGTCTATTAGTCAAATTTATATATCTCGTTGATATAATTGATTAAAGTAATTACAAATACTAAAGTAATTAACGTTGATTTTCCGATACATTTTGTTTAATTTCTAATTAACAGCACAATAAATTAACCCTTAAACCCAAGAACGTCACGACCGTGCACTGATACAGATAAAGCCTGAACGTCACTATCGTGCAGGGGTCGTGTGGACCCCTGGGGGGTAGCTAGATTTTTTTTAGAATTTTTTTCAGGAGCAATTTAAGGGTCAAAATCATAACATAAACAGAAAAAAACAAATTTGTAAAAATATTTTTTTGGGCCTGAAAGGGTTAAACATAAAGATGTACTTTTAAATATTATGTACTAATATTATTTAGTACTTTTAAATATTATTTTGTTCACTGATACTCCCAAATACAATTGGTAATAATGATTGCGTATAGTTTTGGGAGTCATATAACTCCATTTAGTCCATGGTAGTTTCTGTCTCTTTGGAAAAAATAATAGGCAATATGCATAAGCCACCGATTTTGATAAATTTGTGCTTGATCGCTGGCGAGTTTAACATTTTTTCCCCATTACAAAAAAAAGTGTACAACGCCGCTTATGAAGTTTTCACTTCAAAAATAAAAAAAAAAAAATGTATTATACGTATTTTAGTTTTATCACACGATGAAATCAGGGGAAAATAACGATATTTTTTTCCTTTTCGGATATAATGAAATTAACAGTCAGATAGAATATCGAAAAAGAAATAATATTTTGTATGACACATATGTACTTGAACACAAAATTTAAAGAGATAATTTAAGATTCTTGCCTAACTCCATATTAAACGCGCCTGAAACACACCTGAAACGTGACAAGTGAGGTCACATATTTGTATAGAGCGTTTTCGGCGGGAGCTGATGCGTGCTAACTTCAAGTAACAATATCACGAGAATAAAACGCAAGAGAAAAGTTTTAATATTACAGTTGATTTTCTCACGCATTATACTTTTGATTAAAAAAAATTATGCATATTCCTTATTGTGAGTATGGGCGCGGTACCTAAAATAGTTGTGTGTCGATTCTAATATTCATTTCCGATAGCAGAATGTTTTTCGAACTTTGCTTATTATTTAGAAGAAAATGATAAGTTTATTATTTGACTTACAAAAGAACGATACAAAACTAATACAGTTAGTACTGTAATAGTAACATTGCCATAGACTACCGTATCCGAGAATAACCTTGTATTATTTTTACACCGAACCACATGCTACCAGGCGCCCCCGTTATGCTATTTCTTATGGAATTTGGAAGTCGTTGAACTGGGAAGGTTATCCGTAGAGATTTTAATTGGGCTTGACAACGATACCTTAATGAAATAAGACTCGAGAACGTCGCTCGTAGATTTTGGTTATGCGTTCGATTTCTTGGAAAACATTTATAAATAGACTGTTGAAACAGTTAGTAAATGAGTGTTTACTTTGATGAATATTAAAAACAATTATGATTTTCAAAAGCTCGATGGCGCAGTGGCAACACATTGGGTCTGCGACTGTGCGCTAGAGTCGGTCATCGGCTGAGTGAAAATTTATTAACTCAAATTCGACATAAATGGAAATCACGGTAAGCCATTGCTCTCGCCCGGTTGAAATACTTAAGGCGCTGTAGGTAGTGAAACTAGCGCCGCCACTACATTTATTTTTATTACTCGTAAACAAGTCAATATTTAGAAAAAGCTCATGTAATAATCTCTTAAATTGTCTCTAATATTTTTTGAATAACTCTTCAACAGTAATCATTCATTCTGTAAGTTTTAAAATCCATTATTGCCAAAAGTGGCCACTTTGAGCTAAAATGGATTTTAAAACTTACAGAATGAATGAAAACTGTTGAAGAGTTATTCAAAAAATATTAGAGACAATTTAAGAGATTATTACATGAGCTTTTTTTAAATATTGACTTGGTTTACGAGTAATAAAAATAAACGTAGTGGCGGCGCTAGTTTCACTACCACCGCGCCTTAAGCAAAATCTATGTACGGTGGTATATCTACGGAGTTTCACTGATCTCTGATTGGTCAAAAACCACCGTACTAAGCTAATTTTTGCGTGCAAACTCTTGAGTGCGTGTCCTTGAATGAGCGCGCTTCAATATTCAGTTATCAATTTGTTAAAAAATGAAATTCTTCCAAGTTTTTGTGACTACTTCCCAGAAACCCTAAATCTGAACGCAGAAGCTGCGTTTTCTGTAGTAATAGAGGACTGTGCAGTATCTCGCATTAACCATGGATTGTGCGTGTCCTTGAATGAGCGCGCTTCAATATTCAGTTATCAATTTGTTAAAAAATGAAATTCTTCCAAGTTTTTGTGACTACTTCCCAGAAACCCTAAATCTGAACGCAGAAGCTGCGTTTTCTGTTGTAATAGAGGACTGTGCAGTATCTCGCATTAACCATGGATTGTGAAGAAAACCAAACCTGCTTCGAAACTTCCAAATATTTGAATGCTCGATCTGATGATCCCTCGAGTTGCATTTAACACCCACCAATCGGCACTGGTGGGTTAATATGTATGACCCGTTCTTCTTATCCATTTTAATGGAATTCCAATAGGCCCTAGTTATCCCTATTCCACAAGGCTCTGAGTGGAGTCATTAAAATGGCTGTGATGTAAATGCTTACTACTCATAAAACTGAAGTGTTTGTCTGTCAGCCTGCAATCTGAATCATTGCCGCTCGTAACAGTTGGTATGCAGAAAGTAATTTCATCAATTTATTACAAACATTTTCACAGATTGTAATTTGTACAAATCTGCGACATTTAACTATTTTTTTGGGACTTATATTGTGATAAAAAAGTATCTAGAGGCCCTAAAATCTAGATATTTAAAATGACTACTCAAGGTAGCTTCGCATGTGCTAAGCATTGATTTAGAGAAGTTGCAGATGAATGAAACTAATGAATGATTGAGGAGCTCGGTGGCGAGGTGATTTAGCGGCTGATCCTGCGATTGCGGAGATTAAGCAACTTTGGCAAGGGTCGGTCATGGGATGGGTGGATTTATTATCTGGAAAAATTTATTATCTCGAGTTTCTGTGCTTCGGAAGGCAAGTTAAGCCGTTGGTCCCGTCTGCATTTGCAGTCGTTAACTTAACACCCACCAATCCGCATTGGTCCTGCGTGGTGGGTTAAGTCCATTCTCCTTATCCATATCTCATAAGGAAGGCCTGTGCCCCAGCAGTGGGGACATTAAAAATGGCTGATGTCGCTAATTAAGGTTTATTTCTCTTCTCATACTAACCCAGTATTTTTTTTAAGATAATCTCTGTTTACCAAATCTATGTACTTAATCATTAATACACATTGGTTAATTACTAAACAATCCCATGGCACACTTTGGCAATGACGCAGCGGCTGACCCGCTGACGCAAAAGAGTTCGTGGTTATTAAAATAGCATAGCATTTCGTGTAGGAATCGGTAGATTGTAAAATTACATCCTACATAATGAAAAACTTTCGAATGATGAATATAGAATGACCATCAGGTGCGTTATGTTGATAAATTGTTTGATGTAAGCAGGGATTGAAATACCGTTAAAAAAAATTATCGGTTTATCGGTAAATTTATCGGTAAAAATAACGTTAAAAATATTTTACCGGTAAAATTAACGCTAAATATAGCGTTAAATTTAGTACCGGTAAAATTATCGGTAAAAAATTAACGTTATTAATTGAAATAACGTTAATTTTAAAGTAACGGTAAAAAAGGAAGAAATAACGTTAAAATTAACGTTATTTCAGTAAATAACGTTAAATTTAACTTTATTTCTCAAATTAACGTTATTTATTGACATATCGTTAATGTTAAAATTAACGGTAAAAAAGGAAGAAATAACGTTATATTTAAAAATAATGTTAACATTCCCTGGATGTAAGTACTTACTTATTATAGGCTGAGGCTTGACTAATTTATGTAAGTATAGCTCCAAAGATATTTTTAAAAAGTGCTTCTTATATATTTTTTTAATGTTTTAATTTCGCTAAATGTCTTCTTAATTTCTAATTCATATCAAATCATACCGTTCATGATGTCATGAACAAAACAAAGAACCGGCCAAGTACAAGTCGGATTGGCGCACGAAGGGTTCCGTACCAAAAACGGCAAAAAAACACGTTTGTTGTATGAGAGCCCCCCTTAAATATTTATTTTATTCTGTTTTTAGTATTTGTTGTTATAGCGTCATCAGAAATACATCATCTGTGAAAATTTTAACTGTCTAACTATCACTGTTCATGAGATATAGCCTAGCCTAGCCGAGCCTAGATATAATATGGTTGACCATGACATTCTGCTAGCCGGCCTTAAATCTCTGAACTTCTCGTCGCTGTCACTGGAGTGGCTTTCCAATTATCTCCGTGGTCGTCAGCAGGCAGTACGTTTGGGATCAGATGTTTCCCAATAGTGCCATCTCTCTGCAGGCGTGCCACAAGGTGGTATTCTATCTCCTCTCCTTTTTTCCATATTCATTAACGTCCCCTGCTCATCGCTTTAGCTGTTCTTACCATTTTTATGCTGACGACTTACAGATCTATGCACAGACATCTGCAGACGATATCAACTCAGCTGTCTCGTTGTTAAACTGTGTGCTATATAAAATTGGGAAATGTTCGACCAATTTTGGTAGAGCTGTTAAGTTAACCCATCCAAGTGTCAGGCAATTATTGTCGGAGGCTTGAAACAGATCGCAAACATTGATTACGTTTCGGTACAGCCCTTAAAGTTTGACAACATCACAATACCCCTCAGCACTAGCGTTAAAAACCTTGGTTTGCACATTGACTCTTCTCTCAGCTGGACAACGCAAGTTGCCAAGGTCAGTCGATCTGTTAGGGTGAGTACCCACTTAGGTTCGCGAACCTCCGCGCCCCGCGAACCTAGAACAATTCGCCATAGCAAAAATTGAATTTTCAGTTGGCTGTAGTGTGCACGAGTGCGAACCAGGTTCGCATACGTTTTCAAACACGTACACACTATTGCGCACTGTTGCAGCACAGAATAATTTTTTTTAGTGCATGTTCGCGGAGCGCGGAGGTTCGCGAACCTAAGTGGGTACCCACCTTTATAGCCTCTCTAAGCTTTCTGAACCGATTTAGGAACTTTCTTACCATTCGCACAAAAATCACTAGAAACTTCCTTAATTCTTCCACTCATTGATTATGCTGATGTCTGCTACCCTGACTTGAATGAGGTTCTTCTTAATAAGTTGGACCGGCTTATTAATAATGCCATTCGTTTCATATTTTGCCTTCGTAAATTTGATCATGTTTCTTCGTTCCGGTCTCAGCTTAAATGGCTCCCTACAACGCAGACAGCTAAGGCTGCTCTGCTCACTCTATTCCATCCTCAACAATCCCCATTCTCCAGAATACTTGAAATGCTAATTTCAGTATCTCTGTGATACTCACGATTGTCCCCTTCGCTCTGTCAATTCTCTTGCTCTCTCCACTCCTCTCTTTCGTTCTGGCTATATGTCTGATTTTTTTACGCTGCAAGCTACCCGCCTCTGGAATAATCTCACTGGAACTATCAGGAGATCTCCTAGCAAATTCTCATTTAAAAGACAGACGGATAGCGTAGTCTTAGTAATAGGGTCCCGTTTTTTACCTTTTAAGTACGGAACCCTAAAAATGATGTTCCTTACATACATAAATGCCGTATGTAAGGAATTATGATCTCAATAGACTTTATTTTGAAATTAGTCCCCAAAAGTAGCCGCAGTCGCCCTAAAGTAGGCGTAGGCAAAGGGGGGGAGGTGCCCGCCCACCCCAGGACAGTCTGGTGCCCTACCGGCTAACTTACATGGCTATCATAATCGCTTTCATTTGTCAGATGGATGTGACACATTGCTACTTCTTTTTGGTACAAAAAAAATCTTACCAAAGAAAAGTAGCAATGTATCACATCCATCTGTCAAATGAAAGCGATTACGATAGCCATGTAAGTTAGCCGGTACGGCCCCTGGTGTCCACCTTCAAAACTCCAACGCGGCTTTAGAAACCCCCCAGCTTTGCTCCGGAACTGGAGGCCAGCCCCCCTGCCTACTCCTAAGGCGAAAAAAAATTGATTGACGTTTACTCTCCACGGCTGTCTTCAAAATTCCAACGCGGCTTTAGAAACCCCCCCAGCTTTGCCACGGAACTGGAGGCCAGCCCCCCTACCTACTCCTAAGTCGAAAAAAAATTGATTGACGTTTACTCTCCACGGCGGCTGTCGTAAATACTAAACCAATATTGAAGCGTCCAAAAGTTGTCAGTGGCATTATGAATGAAATCATGTGCATTCGCAAACTGGAAATACATGTAGCGGCTCGTCGTCCGTTTATTATTGCCAAGCTCTTCCATTCATTTAGCAATTAGTTGGAGGGACAACTTGGCTGTTCATTATTTATTATTACAAGGGTTAATTCTGTGCAACTTAAGGTTTTTTAAATACCAAAAGCACTATTGGCAACGTCACAGAATACATAATTTAATAACGTTTGATGTTAATAAAGAAGACACAACGATATTTCCGAGGCCTAGGTGTTGCTAGGTAGCCTAGCAACTTATCTACATTAGGCCAGGCTTATCTCTTACTGTGGATTGTTCATTAATTCTGCCCTTTAACTTCTGCTGAAAATCAAACTTCGTTTTTTAAATGAACCTTTCTTGAAGATCCTAAAGAACGTCGTTCATTTAGTTGTTATTCGCAGCATTTCTTACCTGCTGCAGTTTGTACAGGTCAAGGTGAGCAAAATCATTAGAATTTGGAGCTTAAATCCTTGGTATAGAGCGCTAAGAGTTAAAAATTGCTTTTCTTCTTAGTCGTTAGTAGTCGCATTGTCGTCATCAGCGGTAGTTGAAGTAAATCCTTCCATTATTATTATTTAAATGTTACGTCGTACGAACGTGATAGGTTATGGTCGATTGTGCAGCTACGAATACTTAAGTTCTTTGGGCATATCTCCAGAAACGAGAAATCGATGGAGAGGCTAGTAGTACAAGGCCACACAGAGGGGAAGAGACCACGAGGCCGCTCTCCGATCGTTGGATAGAATACTACGCAGTCGACCGCAGTACAGTGTTTTCGCAACGCAGAAAATCGGCAAAAATGGAGAGACGTCGCACGTCGTGCGGCCGCCCTGGGAGCGAGTGGCGACAGCGAGCCGCAACCCTGTTCATCGTCGGCCACGACCACTCTGTCAAGAGTGCCCGACTAAGAATAATGTTAGGGGCTCTGCAGCTCTGATAGAGCTGTAGTCACTGCGACCTTAAAGATCTATTGTGACTCGCCACCTAATTATAGTAACTCTTTAAGCCCTGCGGCGTCTAGGAAGTCTAGTATCTACGACTCCTTCTATAGTACTTAGCTTAGCTACATCTTTTGTGCAAACATGCAAGATGTTTTAAGGACGACGAAGTGTTCCAGTTGCTGCGTCGTCGATTGTACTCAGGTTAAATCTGGATACCTTAGGGTAACGCCCTTGCTCTTCCCGGTTCCCGGAATATCGGGTAACCAGCCGCTGTCAGCGGGACGAACGAACCGGTGCCGCTAAGTGAGTGGGATTGCTGTTGATGGACTGATTTGTTTTCGTTTGTGAACTACATTGATATTTATATCTGTTTTTATACTAGGTCTATTTTTGATGGTACTTACTTAGATGCTATCATGCTATGAGTAATTTAAGTACATACCTAAGTTTAATCGGCCAATGATCTTAAATGATACTGTCCTCTTAATTTCCTTTTATTATTTTGCATGCACATTGTTAGGGGTAGGTACAGAAAGACATTATACCTTTTATCCCGAAATATAGTAGGTACTGTTCCTAAAGAATAGTGAAATAACTGACCACGCAGATGAAGTCGCGGGCGGTCGCTAGTTAAGTTATAAAATTACATAGTTTTTTTACAAGAATGTTTTTTACGTCCAATATGACTTAATAATGTGATTTATTAATGAGGAGCTCGGTGGCGCAGTGGCTGGCCCAGCGATTGCGGAGGTTAAGCAACTTTCGCAAGGGTCGGTCATGGGATGGGTGACCAAAAATTTATTATCTCGAGCTCCTTCGTGCTTCGAAAGGCACGTTAAGCCGTTGGTCCCGGCTGCATTTGCAGTCGTTAACACCCACCAATCCGCATTGGGCCCGCGCGGTGGGTTATGGCCCGTCTTCCTTATCCACCCATAAGGATGGCCTGTGCCCCAGCAGTGGGGACATTAAAATGGCTGATGGATATGACTTAATAATTACGTGATTTTTACGTCCCTTGCTACTTGGGCATCCTCACCAAAATGACCGGATCTGGTCTTCCACTCGCCCTGGAGCTGCTGCAGTTATTACACGTCGCTAAAACGGGAAAACAGTTAAAGTTTGGAGTGCAATTTGCGCCACAGGCAAAACTCCCCTCGTTTTTGTAGAAAAAGGTATCAAAATTAACCAAGAAAATTACCGACGAGACAACCTTATTATTTTTTATATTATTATTGATTAATATTCCTTGGAGTCAACAGCACTTTGGTAACCATATGTGGATATTCCAACAAGACTTTTCCAGCTTACAGGGCCTTATATGTTAAACAGAGGTGCAAAAGCAGTTTTCCTGATTTCATCAGCTCAATAGAATAGCCACCCACTCGCCTGATCTGAATCAAATGGTTTGGTCAAAGTTAGAGGTGAGGACATAATATA
This sequence comes from Agriphila geniculea, assembly GCA_943789525.1. Lineage (NCBI taxonomy): Eukaryota > Metazoa > Arthropoda > Insecta > Lepidoptera > Crambidae > Agriphila > Agriphila geniculea. Next base: position 41,718,999 of record OX038869.1, on the reverse strand, counting down.
CTACGCTTCATAGAACTGTTGATGACCTGAAAGCATTTCTCACACGCGAGTGGGACAAAATATTTGTTGAGAAAATGCGAAAAATTTAGGAAAATTTGACCAAGCGTTTGACTCTAATGTATTCATTCGCGCTAAAGGTGGTTATTTTGAAGACAAATAGGGATCATTGATAAGAAAGGTTGTATTTTAATAATTTTAAGTTCCAAGTTAATAAAATTATTAGAAAAATCACGTGCCAACGTAATTTTTTACCACCCTCTATTTTTAACTTTTGTATAAAGTCTTAAATCAACAACCAAAGTCAGCGGTAGTTTTTAGCGGCCAATCTTCTTGTCTAATAACAATAACTATCAAAGCCGAGATTATGAAAGTAGCCCAAATGATGACATAAAATTTCTGGACACGACATTAATGAACTGTAACCGTTGATGTTGAACCACTAAATGTCCGTTTTGTCGGGACAGTCGATTGTCGAAACTTTGCGACATTAGAAAAATATTCTTTTAAGTTGTGAAATAGCGACAATGATTTGTTTTCACTGAGCGGGATGTTGGAAAATGTAAAATAGGTGACATTATTACAGATTTCTAGACATGGATTTGTGGATGTAATATAGTGCCTAACAAAGGATTTACCAGAATTCCAGGTGGCAAGCTTTTGCGTCTTGCAGATGATGCTGAACTTGTGGTACCTAACTTAAGTGCTAAGACTACTATATAAGGCTAACTACAGAATATTTCGAGTATGTAGATATTGGTGTCGATTCGGTCAGCACGACTAAACTAAATTGACAGGACTAAACTTAAATTTAGCATTCTGTTCTTGTCTTTTCGATAAACACGGTTATTTTGAAAGTATATCTAAAAATGAAAAGGGGTGTTCAGACCACGTTAATGAACAACTTTTGCTATGTGGCCAACCACGAAATCGCAAAAAAATATCAGCAATAATAATAGAAAAGTACAACATCGACTCGACTATAATGATGGAACAGGGGGTCTATTACGAAAAGTTTAATGCGATACACGCAGCTGCGTCCGTGCTTCGTTTTGATTGTTTCCTATTACAAATCACTTTCGTATGCGATATTGCGAAGTAATTGCGTGAGTTTGACAGTTTTTCTCTAGTGTATCTGACATTGTTCGTTTATTAGTCTATGAACTACGGTAGCCAAATTCAAAATGTTTGTTATAATTACAACCAGCGAACTGCGGACGATTATCGTGGCCAAGTGACTGCGTTACGCAATTGCGTACGTTATTTTCGTAATAGGCCCCCAGGTGGTTGGCCCCATAGTAAAAGTTGTTCATTAACGTGGTCTGAACACCCCTTTTAATTTTTAGATATACTTTAAAAATAACCGTGTAGAAAGAAAAGGATGGAAAAGCAAATTTAGTTTAGTCCTGTCAATTTAGTTAAGTCGTTGCCAACCGAATCGACGCCATTATCACATAAGAGTCAAGACCCACTAAATTGATTAAAATTAATAAAAAAACGGCAAACTTCTAAAATAGCAACAGGAAATGTCATATCGTTTTAAAAGATAAGTTTTATTTTGAAAAGTGAAATTAAATAGCTCACGTTGGACTGACACGGCAGTTTGTTACTCTGGATTAAGACTGGCCCTATAAATCTAGTGGTTTGTGGACTTGAACACGTAAATGAATGACATAGAACATTATTCTTACTTTATTAATTTAACTATATTAAATTATACAAGTAGTCCTAGTTGGTTACGTACGCTTTCAACGGTATAAAAGAGATAACAAATAATTATGAAGAGTTATGGTCACCAATTCATTAAGTAGTTCTGTATCTCTGCGGTGACACCGAATCTTAAAAATACTACTTTAATGGCTATTTTTAAAGCAACAGCTAATTTATACACTCGATATTAAACATACCTAGATACATATTGTGGATTTGTGTACAAATGTACTCATCGTGCACCGGAATGTTTACAGCATACGGCCCACTTTATAAAAATATACCTACGCTTTGGCCCGAAAAAATGAGCTGCTGAAAGTTCACTAGCATATTCCTAACATGCGAGAATTAGAACATATCCCGATACTGTGTAATATGACCTAGATTTTTTACACTTTTGCAATCCTCAGCGATTTTAGACCGCGTTGAAACTTATTTCATGTTTATTCGTAATCTTTTAGCCTGGTTCCGCCGCCGTTGCTGTTTTTTTCTCTCAACACCTTGGTGTATTTGGAAGGCATGTGTGAGCAGATGGTGTAAATTCAGTATTTTAATAGGCGTCTATGTAAACATGCGTAGGAAAACTAAGTACCTACCCATTGCGTTAAACGAAATGGTGAAGGAAGAAAGAATAATTTTGAGAAAAACCTACAACAGTTAACCACTATTCTTTATCGGAGTTTCGGATGATCATTTTTGGGACCACTTTTCTCATACTTTTATATGACCTGATTTTTATACGAGCTTTTATTGAAAATAAATAATTAAGTACCAACAACATTCGTTCTAAGATGACGGTCACAAACACGACGGTACCGTATCGTAACAAAATTTCATTACCAGCTAGCTACAAAAATTGATAATAATACAAAACTAAATAGTGGACCACATTGCTCTTTTCTGAAGCTTACATACACTAAAAACTAAATCAATTTAAGTAGGAATATAGATACTATAATTATCTTGTATAAGTATATGTACCTGGAACGGAACTAGTAGATACATATTGATGTGCGAGGGCTCGAAGTGGGATTCCTACTGGCAGCGAGCCATGGCCTTTGGACTGCCTGACATTACCGGAGACCACCCCTGTGGTAGCTCAATGAACATTGCAAACGCATTGCAAGTAGTGTGAATGAAGAAATTATACACGTGTGACGACATCTCTGACTAACGTATAAGTGTGAACTGCATAAGTACGACTGGATGTTTGCGAAAAATTGGTTGATGGAGAAATTCTTGGTGCAGTCAAATGGGGAACACCTATAAGACTGACTTATTTTGTTACTGCTTCGGTTAAATTGACACCAACATGGCGGAAGAAACCGGTTGCTTTAGGGCGTTCACTGCGTTAAGCGGGATCCCGTCGCGGGCACTGTGGGACACTAATGGACTACTATGGGAATATATAAAGGGTCGGCTTCGTTGAAGGTCTTTTTACACCCTGTAGATTGCTGGTTTTCTGACGGACAGTTGCTTGCAGTGCATGAGTAAGCTCTAATTTATGTCGCCCCGCGCCGGGATCCCGCTTAACGCAGCGGAAGGCCTAAGACTCATCGATGATTTTTTGGTATCACCCATGATACCTACTTGGGTTACTTTGTGTGGGTACCTTTCAGTATTACAGTACCTACAGTCATGGGAGTTTGAGTTTAATTTGAGATATCGAGTTAGGTATATCTAAAATGATTGGGAATCTCACTCGTTCTCAATCTCAATCGTTGAGAGAGGTTGATAGATACTCCTGTTGGATGGCAAGAAATTTTAGAAATGTTTTTGGATTACCGATTTTCTAATAACAAGAACGTTTGCTATAATTGGTAAGAAGGTAGTACCTACTGATAAGTTAATTCTTTCATGTGGGGAATCTCTCGATTGCAATTCTTAGCTTCCGCGTTATAATACGGCCGAATTCTTTATAATTATGTCGGTACGGCACATAACTCTTTGAAGCCAGTAGCTTTCGGTTTACTACCATCTGTCCGTTTGTATGAAGTTTAATGGCATAGTTTAGAGCAGAGTAATTTGGTGTTTAAATACACGAGTAACATTCTCCGACCTAGATAAGAAGGGTATTAAATAATTTATTGTCTGCCATTTTAACAAGTCATTTAATTTAAAATAGGTAGCATCATTTTGTAGAATTTGTAGCAAAGTGTGGCAAAGTTATGAAAACAGGTGAAGATACATTCGGTAGGTAGGTACATAATCTACACTCTTATTACATCACCAAAGCTGCAAAGGTCAAAGCAGACAGGTGTACCAATATAGGTGTACCATCACCCCACCACACAAACAGAAAGCATTGAATTCACCTATTGATACTAATATTCGCAGTTCTTCAGCAACAATGGCAAGTTTTTTTAGTGGGTCAAGCAGAGACAGAATTTCTTCATCATAGAAAAATATCGAGAAAGTTCCAGTCATAAGTGCATGTGACTGTAGTGCAGTAGCCTTAAAACGCTTGTGTGTAATGTTCAAGTTTTACTTGTGCTTTTCAGCCTACGAGTTCGTTGAAAAGGAAGGAGCATAGTTAACATCACTTTATTTTAAGGCGGTTGTATGACCGAAAGTGGCGCCCTCAGAGGTTTTTATTTAATAAGTTATTAATAGAAAAAGATTTTAATAATGTTTATCGTGGAGATTTTAGGGCCCATGGTCTAGTATTTTTAGAAGGTATCACTACAGGCCCTCGTAGTCATTCGTAGAAGTAGATAGCAAATGTGTCAAAAACGGCCACTTTTAGCAGTTTTTCTATCTACTTCTAGCAGTGACTACTAGGGAATGTAACGATACCGTCTAAAAATACTAGACCATGGGCCCTAAAATCTCTACGATAAACATTATTAAAATTGTGTATTAGAATTTTAATATTAAATAAAATTCACCGCGGCGCCACTTTCGCTCAGGGTACCACCTTAAAGGACTTCCTTTACTGGACTTAAGTACCTACTAAGCACTACCGATGTTTTTAAGAGAACACTTTTTAACTAACTCCGGCTAGACTAGATTAGTTGCCTGCCTAGTCCTACCGTCCAACTGATCCAACACAGGCAACCAGGTACCTAACCTATAACTAGGGTTGCCAACCCTACTATATAATATAGTATCCTACTATATTGAAGGCTCGCCTACTATATTTTTTGAAAAAATATATAGTAGGCAAAACTACTATATTTTTTCAAGTGAAAAAATTAAACAAAAGTAACAAAAAATATTACTTAAATGCACATAATTATGTAATTACATAATATTTTTTTGTGATTAAACACTTGTCTTTATGGTTGTTGAATAAATTATGAAAATGTTAGTACCTACTTACTTAAGTAGGAAAAATGCAACTTCTTTAAAATCCTCCATACAAAACGGCAACCTACTATACTTTTTTGGACTTTTTCGCCATCTACTATATTTTTACACTAAAAATCTTGAAACTACTATATTTGATCCAAAAAAAGTTGGTAACCCTACCTATAACCTCTTTGATATCAACGGTCATCATTGTGGCTGTTGAAACTACCGAATTTGTTACAGAAATAGCTATTGCAAGTTGTTGTTTTTATTATTTTATAGTTTCACACTGCATGCATACGTCAATCAAAGTAAATCGGTTAATTTTATATTAATTCTTTCGCTTCGTTTTGGCCTGGATCCATCATTTGTGGTTCGCCAATCGTTATCATATTTGCAGTGCGCCGGCCGAGACGATTTTACGACTTTCGTGATTCGTACATAAATCTTCTAGGTTAAAGATAGGCAACATTCTTTGCAAATATATTATTTATTACTAGCGGCTGCCCGCGACTTCGTCCGCGTTGACCCCCGGGGAACCTTTGACCAGGAAAGAAAGTAACTTATAATGTTAATCCAGGTCCTAATCTGTCTACCGGAACGGCTGGACGGGTTCGTCCAGCCGTTTAGGTGTGAAGGAAGAGGTAACAAACACACATACAAACTTTCGCATTTACCTATAATATTAGTAGGATTAGCTATTTCAATTGAGAGATGTTGATAAGTTCGTCTGATCTGATTGTATATTTATTCTACAACGGAGAAATATCTAGGTACCTACTTGACTTTTATAATAGTAACTGAAAACACGATGAGGTAGGCAAAGTTAAGGTGGAGCCTGCGCACCTCCCCCGGAATCACAAAATATAGAATTTACAGAAGGACCACTCCCGCCTTCCGCGAAAATTGTTACCTAAGCGCTATCGCACACGGGCAACTTTTGTCTCCGCAACTTTTTTGTCTCTCACGTGATTTGTATGAAAAGTTGCAGACGACCGTGTCGCTTCGTGTGCGCGCTTCCATATAAACCCGTGGACTTGATGTAAGAGACAAAACAGTTGCTGGGAGACTAAGTTGCCCGAGTGCGATAGCGCTAAAGTTGCCGGACTCACTAGGGTTGCTACTATATTGATTCTGAATGAGTGAGGGAGGCCCTTGGTATCTCAAAATGTAAAATAATTACAATATTCGTTACTATTTTTAAAACAAGAAAGTGTCTTTTAACACGTTTTAATTAGTTCGCTTTCTTGTTTGTTTCTTTATTTTTTTTGTTCGCAAAAGCAAAATATTTTATTTTGCTTTTGCGAACTAATTAAAACGTGTTAAAAGACACTTTCTTGTTTTAAAAATAGTAACGAATATTGTAATTATTTTACATTTTGAGATAAAATTTCATTTTACCTTTCTATATCGTTTGGAAATTTGAAGAACGAGTACCTAAGCTAAGCCTGTTTTTTGTTGTGTTTAAGCAATCAAACACACTGTAAGCATAATAACAACGATTATTATAGTGTTTGTATTAACAAATTTAATACAAACACTTGACTACAAATTCGCTGCAACTTACGTAAATACGAGACAAACGCCTGCGCTAGCGCTCGCGACAGTCACGACTGAGCACTGTCTAAAACTGCCTGAGAATCTCTGTAAACTCGTAATGTCAATATGTGCGTGCGAAATGGCGCTTTGTTCTGAGTGGGCTCTCTGTCTGGCGGAGCGCCGCCACTACTTACTTTGTGCCGGAATGCTCAACAATTAGATACCTACTTCAAAAAAAAAACAACACAACAATGTCCACATTGTGTCTGGCTGCAGACTTGGTTATGAAAGAATGGGCGAGTAAGAGGTAAGATTGCTAGTTTGAAAAAGGCTGTTTGATTAAGTACTATGGGCAACAGCGTCGCTTAACCAGTTTGCAACAAAATTCGTGTGCGCGCGTATCGCCCCTGCACGAACTAAACGTATGTGACAGCGGGCGCGGAGTGCAAGCGATTTTAACCTTAGCAGTGGTTAAGCGACGCTGTTGCCCATGGTACCTATAGATATTGCGACAATTCAGGCATTCAGGTAACTTGATGGTAGCTACATATATTAGGCATGTGGATTTGGATCTTAGAACAAGCCAAAGTTCTTGAATGGTTCAAGATTCTGTTTGAAGGGCGTTCCTCTTATATCTAGGTAAGTAATTAGCGTTATCGTCATAGCGCAGTATACCTAGGTACCTACTCTTAAATCAATCCCGATCGATCGACATTGGATTTGTGACGATTCGTATACTCTTGATTGGCGTCACCAGCGCCGTATTGTGTCAATATTTTGCGGTTATTGATTGAAATTGTTCAATCCGATAAATCAGCATTCTCGAATTCAATCCTTATAACTGTTTTGTCGACATTGAAATTGAACTTAAAATTAGAAATTGTTATTAGATTTATAAACAATGGGGCACGAAAAAAAAGTCAATCGATTCTCCGTGGTAGAATTAAAAACTGATCATTTGCACTCATAAATTATGAGATTCAACAGAGGCACCTATCATAAATAACACAATTCATATAATAAACAAACGAGAAACACTGCATGATTTAGTAGCATCGTAACGCAGTGCAACTTTATTGCTTGGCATACCTTCCGAAAGTGCTGAAAAGTGTAAAAATAACTGAAAGCTTCATCAAGGAAAATGTTTCAAGAAGAAACCTAACAAATGATCACTACCTATATTTTAAGCAATGAAAAACAGATTTCGGCGGACTCGGACTTTGATTTTGTTTGCTGCAATGCAACGCTTTTATTACAGTCACTTACAGATTCCTAATTATAGAATTTCAGTCAAAACAAATTTAAAACTAGAGTTAGTTAAATAATTTGGGTACCAACTTACATTCTCTTATCAACACTATAAAGTTTAAAACTACCCTACCACTGTTTCCTTGTTCTTAACCCTATTGCTCACATAGGTAGGTACAAAACAACTTAAAATTTTTATTAGGTACTAGACACAACTAAACTTTAGGAACAATAAATAAAATACCGTACTTACTCACTGGAACTCCGGCACATCACACAAAATCCTCTTTTGCGGAGCACCCTTGCACGCACGTCACGGCGGCAGCCACCTCTCCCCCGATATATTTTTAATATAAAAATCTCGACGCGTATCGAATCATAAAAATATTATTTCAGGAGCGTCGTGCGCGCACCACTGGCCGCTCCGCCTGCCCATTGACGCATTCGTTTCGAACTAATTTCGGTGCAGCGACTATTCCGCGTTTCTGTAAACACCGGCGCGGTGCGCACGCGACCAGCCAACGCTGACACGCCCACCGTTCCACTCTTCTTCGCATTCTTCCCACTGGTCACTACCCGAGGGAGGCGTGATGGCTCATCACAAACTAGCCTCACCACTCTCCCACAAATTTAAGCGAAATAACTTCCTCGCTCTTAATCCTACAGCAGGAAAGGCTAAAGTCGATGGTCGAATAGCCCGGTTGAAGTGTGTACGTAATAAGTTCTGTTTTGGGCACGCCGTGACTCAGCCGGGATGAGGAAATGCGTGCGAGTTATAATTTCGGCGCGGCCAACATTGTTGAATGGTTTTATAAATCTTTCAGAGAGCTATTGGAAACTACCGTCTGGGCTATCAATTTGTAAACGCAAGAAATAGGTTTTGGATGTTTCAGAACCGTAAATAAGAGTCGTCCTAAATACAAAGTGGTCTGAGTAAATAAATAAATGTGATTTCCAGTCTAGGAACGAACTAACGTAATAATATTTAAAACTTTTCTAAGAAGTATGTTGAAAGCTTATAAACAGCTTTTAAATTGACTTGTTAACGATGTTCGAATGAGTCCGAAATTATGATGAGTTTTTATTTTTTATATGCCAAGAAACGAAATAGGGTCGCAAAAATGGTTGATAGATAACATGTGCGCGTTTACATTTTTAATACACACATCTAATAGGATTTACGTACTTAGTCGAAATCTTTTTTAATTAATATGAATTTTCTATTATTGTTTTTGAGCTGTGCAGCCAGTTTATTTAATTAACATTATTAGTTAAACTATTTGGTAAGGCAACATTATATTGTTCACGCAAAGATCATGAAGTAAAGAAACTTTTATGAAATAAATTGCTTGATAATAAACATTTCAGGCGAATATAACTTCACTTCCTTAGAAAGTGATAAAAACGAAAATGTATGTCCACACACCTAACAATTTAAGCAGAATTGTACCCTATGATAATCAGAGAAAGCTCATAATGCAGTAAATTAGTACAAGTTAATTGGCCGTAATGCGACTTTTAATGTCGGCTATACACGACGATTTATCAGTGTAGCCTGTTTGCATTATGACTTTATGACAAATCGTTGCAGGGGCCCAAGCCTGTTATTGTTAACGTCAAAATCGTGTTTTGAATGTGTCGGAGTTGTAATGCTTTTTGACGGAGATCTTGTTTCTTAAACCCAAATCGAAACACGATTATGACGTCTAACAAGTAGATAATAATGACAGCACAGACAAATCGATAAAGCCTGGTTCACACATATCAGTGAAGTCACAGTTCCGCAGTCACCACCGTGATAATTAATATTTCATACATTATCTATGAACGCGTTGGGGCACTGAAACTGAGAGCACTGTTTCGTCACTGACACTGACAGGTGTGGTCGCGTTTATACAGAATGTATGAATAATAATAATGAGGGCTTTTCAAAATGCTATTTAAAAAATAAAAATAGTAACTATTTGCCACACTAGATGGCGTTGATGGAAAGAGAAGTGTCAAAATCGGCTTTTAAAAATAAACGGCCTGTACGAAAGAGGCAAGTAAGCGCTCACTGACTGACATCTGCCCAAAGAGAAACATATCTGCCTGCCTGAGTACTCTTTAAAGTTGAGTAAAAAGAAATTACATTGACATATACATTTTTATCAACGCCATCTATCGAGCCTAGTTTTTTGCCATTTTGAAAACCCCTCATTATCACGGCGGTACTGTGATGGAACTGAAACTTCACTGATATGTGTGAATCTGGCTTAAATCATTGTTGTCGTGTGTAGCTGCCATGAGGGTTGTAGGCAGGTCTAATACGAAATGTTCAAAATTAAATAAAGGGTTTTTTTTACCAAGAAGTAATTAATATAAAAGACAAACGTAAAGTATAATGGAAACTTTATTGTCTTTTCTTACAGCTACGTTTAAGTAAACGTCATTTAGCGTTCTTCAGCGCTTCGCAGGCGTCCGCCATTTTCAGCCCCTCCATGATATAAAGCAGGTTTTCCACGGATGCGTCTTCATCATCATCAAACCACAACTGCAGCATATTCTTAGCTCTTAAAGCATCCGAAGCGTTTTCTGTCTCAAAGAATTGTATTTCATCATCTTTGTATCCGAGTTTAGTGGCGAGTTTCTTCCAGTCGGTGAGTTTAGTGGAGACGGCTTCGAGTTGGGTGGGCGATATCATGGTGATGCGAGATCGAGTCGACTTGTCGTAATCTTCTTCGCCCGCGTGAGTCGAATCTGGGACCTGTGGGAAATGTTTTTGTTTACAATGCGACTTATTTAACAATATACAACAAAAGTGGCCAACTTGAGAGCGCTGCGGCAGGCCTCCTTCACTCGCTCGTCGGTCGCGCGATAAGCACCTACCGCTAGCCGTGCCGCCGGCGGCACAAGTGAGCAGCGGGCCGCCACACGCCCGCCGCCGTACGAGCGCGGCATCTTAATGCCTGCGTGGGTATTGTCTCTATATAATAGTATCGAATCGCCATTACTATGCCGTGTACGGATGTCAAAATAAAAAAACCAATAAACAATTGTCGTTTTTCACATTATGTTATATGATACACAGTTGATTTAAAAGAAGACGACCCTAACGTTGCGTCGTCAGAAAAGGTAAGAGCACGCGATAGAAAGAGAGGCAACTACTATTAGCGCTGCGCGACCTGAATTGCACTTTATTGCGTTGGAGCAAAAGTCGCTATTTATTTAAATGACTTCGTGGAATGCTGCTTCTGTACTTATACTAATAACGGGTGGCGCAAAAGTACTGGCACTAAAGAAAATACTTTTATTTTTTTTATATGACATTTTCTGTCATTCTGTTGTTGAAAATTGTGTAGTGAACAAATATAAAATACACTGAAAATAAACATGGACCGTTTTACTCCCCAAGAACGTGGAATAATTGTGTCAATGTTCTTACGGAATAATTCATCAGTGATAAGAACACAACGTGAATTTCGTCGACGATTTCCCCACCGTCCGGCAGGACTGACCAGTCCAGACTTCTTTCTTTGGGGTTTTTTGAAATCTCGGGTGTATGTGAACAAGCCACAGACTCTCGCAGCTCTAAAAGAAAACATTCGTCAAGAAATAACGAACATATCGCAGGAAGTGTTACGGCAAGTTATGCAAAATGTCATAAATAGGGCTCAAATGTGTATCAACTCTGGAGGTCACCATTTAAAAGACATCATCTTTAAATCCTAATGGTACGAAATTTAATGGCACAAATATACATTTAAAAAAACCTAAATCTAGTTTTCTAATTTAGAAAAAATGTTATAGCTGAACCAAATAGGGTCTTTACTTTTGCGCCACCCGTTAGTTATTCTGTGGCTGCGGTATAAAACCACGAATTTTAATCTGTATTTTTTTTCCATACATTATCAAGTGAAGTTGCAGCTGTCTATTGTCAATTTAATCGCATTTTACAAATAGGGATGATGACTAATGAATAAAATAATGAAATAATAATAAAAATCGTAAACATATTAAACTTTTAGAGTAGCTTGTACAACTTTTGGTTTTAAATATTGCGTATTATTTATTTTACGACCCTTCAAAGTTGGGTGGACAAGTCCATTTAAAAAGTATAAAATTTATTAAAATAAATAGTTAATTAGTCCGTAAAATGTATAGCAAATTTGTCCAAGAAACCATTTTAGTAAACACAATATTTAATATAGCTGCCGAGCATATTTCCTACGCGTTACATACAAACTACCTAGGCGTGACGTCATAACTAGGTAGCCGTTAGTATGGAACGTTTTTGGGTGAGTCCAATTTGTGTGCATTTCAAAATGTGATATGTCGGGCAGTTTTCGTGGTAGCGAAATAATTCTTTTACCAATGTTTATTTTTTTGAGAGGTAATATATGTGACATAAAATAAAATAAATATTCGTCATGCCTATTGTAATAATCACACGGCGTACCGCCGCACAGTGGTCCAGAAACGGCCTTGCCGTCTCAAAAGTGATTTTTGCGAAAGTATGCTTTCCTGAACTCTCTTTCCGGAAATCAGTACTTTACACATATTGCTGAATTTGAATTATATTACATTTTTATTTATGATCAAATCAGAAAAATGAGTCGCCAAAGTACAAAGCGTCAGAATATTGTTTCGACTAAAATACTCATACATTCAATTCAATCAAGCTTCTTCGAAAAGTTCTATTGAGAACTATTATGTGTTATACATTTTTAGAAAGAGCATATCCTAAGGAATTTATTAAAAATACTAAACAAAAAAAATAAGTATCATAAACTAAAAGATATATTTGTTTTAATAAGGCCCTTTTTTATCCCTTTGGTTGGTTTTCAAACAGACATTTGGAGTTTACCGCTGTCTGCCGCTGTCTTCTTACTTAACTAAATAAAATATTTGGTTATCCTAGATTACAGGGAAATAAAAATTTTTTGCTCCTTTTTGCCTTTTTTTTGTTAGACAGCAAAATGTGTAGGCACTAAGGACAAATTTCATTATTTACAAAATTAAATTATCGCTTTATGGAAAAAATTTGCATTTCTTATAATCTTTCGTTTAAGAAATAGTCAGCAACAACTCCGTAAAACAAAATAAGTAAAGAAGAGAAGAAAATATCTGTACAAAGTCGTTTCAGAAATGAACTTGGCCTACACATAGATAAACCCCTGGGGCTTAAAGGGTCTAGTAACAGTAATGATAATAATACTGCTCGAAGATTCTTCTTAAACTACAGTTAGTCAGCCAGTATTACTGGAGTCAACGAAGAATTAATAAAACTATTATAATTATCATATTGCAAGTGCAAACATTATCATCTTGAATAACAGTAAACGCAAAAAAATTGGACAATATGCAATGGAGACTGCTCAAATATTCATAAATTACTATAATTGATAGTAAGTATTGGTACTATATGCTATCTTCTCTTCATAAAATTCTTATCCATGGAGAAAGAGTCATTAAACATTTCGCAATTTTACCAATATGTAAAATTAGCGGAAGATGCACAAGAGTCGCGAAACAAAGATTACAGATGATGAAAGTGTTCTCGTGTAGCAATAAATGAAGATGTTGAAGATGTTCTACATTCATTATTATTTACGTATCTACAGATTTTTCCAGGGGGGCCTGGCCCCCCTCGGGGGGGGGGGGAGGGTGCTAGAGGCGCATTACAGTTTAGAAGGGCAATCCCTATATCAGGTTAATCAAGTTTTTTTTTGGGGTGGGCACCACACTGTTCTGGGGTGGGCACACCCCGCCCCCCCGGCGTAGGAACGCTCATGACTGTAGCCAAAGAATTGCTGGATGAAGAAAAAATGCTTTTAAATCTACCTAAAAGTGAATAATTCTTAAAAATAATTATCCAATCTTCTCTAATTCACAAATAATTCTACATAAATATATCAATAACAATATCTGGTAATAAATGTTACAGTTCTTATATTATCTCAAATAAGTAAAATATAAATCATAAATAGATGATTAAACGAATTATATTTAATGATGTTGTTAATTTTGTCATTTTAAAATAGACATTTTTAAGTTTGATTATTTTTATTTGACAGATTAATGTTTAAGAAGGTTAAAACTTATTTCATTAATAAGCCCATATATTCAATAACATGTGTAAAAAAAAATCAAGTGAGTTGTCATTAAAGACAAATGAGCTACAGAGTTTTGAGACGGCGAGTCCGTTTCTGGACCACTGTGCGCCGCAACCGCAAAAGTGTTTAAGTTTTAAAACGTTAAAAAATTTCAATGAATATCAAAAAACTTTCGCCCACAGTTTGACTGCAGACACATAGCAAAATGTCAATAAATACAATTGGTTTTTTTTTCGAAATCCAGAAAAAATAATATAATTATTTGCTGATAACTTTTCCTACTTTTCTTTTATACTTACTGCCTTACTAATAAATTAAGAATAAGATTATTCATAGTTTAACCAAAAATATTGCTTAGCCATATTATTTCTTACGTTTGACGTCTCAAAGCGTCATATTTCTAAACAAACTTTTTGGATTTGTTCCGGATTCGTCATGTTCCTGAGTCGTCGTATTCCAGATTCGCCGAATTCCAGATTAGCAGATTTTCTGAATCATTGATTCAGAAATGGTCTCACTAATAATGGTCATAAAATCAACTACTTAATTGGACAAATTATCATTAAAGTAAATGTCAGTTTTGTGTTTTTTTTTATTATTATTACGCACATGCTTTAGATTAATTAATATTTGAACTAAAATGTAATGAATATTATGCTGTTTTTGTACCTTATAATTAAATAAATACTTAAATAAATAAATAACAAAATATGTCATCGACTGTATTCCTACGAATCTCGAAAACGTCGAATCAGGAACATGACGAATCCGGAACAAATCACTTTTTGGTTATTCTAAGTATAAACTTATTCTTCGTTTGTTAGTACGACATCGGCAGTAATGTACCCCTAACTAAACCGCCAAGCACGTACATGTAACCTACCATTTAGGGGCGTGGCCTACTTTTGATTGACTAGGCCTGACTAGGGTGATATATCTATTCTGTGGTGCTAGTCAAGCAGCGTTCCTAGATGATCAAAATGTGATTGACAAGCAGAAAAATTTACGTGCTTGACCGTTTAGGGGTCATTAGTTATTTGTTGAAATTTCAATTTGCCATAAAAAAAAAATAAAAAAAAAATACTTAAATAATCACGCTATATAAAGATTATTACTATAGTAATGAATTATATGTATAAAGATTATAACTATAGTATTGAATTATATGTATACCATATTTAAGGTATAGGGTCTGAGGAGCTTGATGGCGCAGTGGTTTAAGAGCCTGGCCCAGCGATCGCGGAGGTTAGGCAACTTTCGCAAGGGTCGGTCATGGGATGGGTGACCGAAAAAAATATTATCTGAGCTCTTCCGTGCTTTGGAAGGCACGTTAAACCATTGGTCCCGGCTGCATTTGCAGTCGTTAACTCCCACCAATCCGCATTGGGCCACGTGGTGGATTATGATATGACTAGAGATCGGAGTAGGTAGATTGATTTGAGGTCAACAAACTGACACATATATATTAATATGCATATGCCTCCGGAATTCTGGAATTTTTATGTTATTAAGATTTTTTAACCCTTTCGCCGTATCTTTAACGGTATAACTTGAGTAAAAACATAGCAAACGTGAAGTATGATTCCATTAATAATAGTTACTGAAGTGCGTGCGTCGAAAGATGGGTTCAAAAATCCTTACATTCACAATATTTCATTCAGCCCCGTAAGTACCGGAACGACGTTCCGGAAAAAAGGCTTATCCATGTTATGATTTCTCATGAATACATGATGCAACTACGTAAAATCAATCTACCTACTCCGATCACTGATTATGGCCCAACCTCCTTATCCACCCATAAGCAAGGCGTGGGGACATCAATGGCTGATGGTCATACCTGTTCGATGTCAGTGGCATCGCCCTCCTTTATGAGGTCAGCTTCCATTTGTTCCTCACTTATCTCTTCTTCTGTATTTTCCTAATAAATAAAATAAAATAATAATTATTCTTTTGTTATCGATATTGTATGCCAAGATAAACTGAGCTCCAGCAGTAAAGACATAAAAAATGGGTTTGAACCAAGGACCGGAACCGCTTACCGTTAAAGCGGTTTTTGATTGGGTATTTCAAAAACCCTTTTAATACGGTAACCCTATCGAAAGGGTAACCCAAGTAAGGACTTACCGAATACGAAAACCCTATCGGGGAAACCCTATAAAGGCTTTATGAAGGGGTTTTAAAACGTGTTCAAGCAATTTATACCTAGGACCGGAACCGCTTACCGTTAAAAGGGTTTTTGATTGGGTATTACATAGACTTATTTTCAAAAACCCTATCAATACGGTAAGCATGACGTCGACTAACTCTAACGAAAGGGAAACCCTATCATTTGGTAAGCTTTTTAATAGGGTTTCCCTATCAATTGGGTTAACAAAAAAAGGGGTTTTCCGGTCCCTGGTTTGAACCTCATTATAGAATCAAACTCAAACTCAAATCTCTGCTTGAGTACAGATAAAAAGGGATGGCACTATATGCAATGGATAGCACTATCCCTTTTTAACTGTACTCCAGTAGCGATTTGAGTTTGACTTTGATTCTATAATACGAGCATAAGTAGAGGCTGCCATAGTGGTAACCATTTTTTTTTTGACGGGGATTTTGGAAATATAGCGGCGCACAATGAAATTTGTGTATTTCAATAGAGAAACTATAGATAAACAAAAAATTTCACATGCTATAAAGTCCTAAAGCGCAACGTTTCCGAGATAATCCACGTTAAAGATGAAAATCCAAACTTATTCCCCGGTTTGTCTCGAAAACGTTGCCCTTTAGGTTTTTTTTCATAAGAAATTTTTTGTTCGTCTAAAGATCCCTTACTATCGATATAATCCGCATTGGGCCCGGGTGGTGGGTTATGGCCCAATCCTCCTTACCCACCCATGAAGCTCAATGGCGCAGGCGACCAATCAAATGGATTACTTATTTGGTAAACAATCTTCACCCAACTCTTTATTGAAAAAGTCAATTATAAAATACAACTATTTCTTTTCCACACATTACGGGTGTAACAGACTCTCAACGAAGCCGAAGTCTACGCATTCCGCCCATCATCAGGATCATTTTTGTCTTTTAGACTATACCTGGAAAACCAATAGCTACGAAGTTATTGAAGATCAAAGTAAAAAAAATCGTATTTTTTATGAAATCTCATTTTATTCGTTATTTCCTAATTTTTGTCCAAAGAAACATGATCAAAATTTTAAGTATTTCGTAACAAACAATGGCTTCAAAACGTCATCACTGAATGTATCTCATGAGCATGCACACAAACGCTGCATTTCAACTCGGCCGCACGCAGCTGTGTAGCATTCACTCGCAGGCGCGGTCTGTTGTACGCGCTTTTTATCTTTACCATTTTTTTATCTTTACCATACATCGCTAGTTTGGTTGGGCGTGCGTTGAAGTAGCGAAACTAGCGATGTATGGTAAAAATACGGTGATCTGATACGCCAAAATGATACAAGTCTGGACAAAGCTTTACATTGCGTGGTATGGTAATGTATGCAATGCTTTTTTAACCTGATGATGGGCAGAATACGTAGACCTCGGCTTCGTTGAGGGTCTTGTCACACCCGGTAGATTGCGAAAGAAATTGTCACTCGTATTTAGTAATTTGATTTAATAAGACAACATATTTTTAATAACGATTTAAATTTAAAAGACGTATGACAAAATGTCAAAAGCTGTTTACTAAATAAGACAAGTAATGTAAAGGATAAACAGACTATACAGGGTTATTTGTAAAACACCTCGCAGGAGTAGATTACTAACATCATAAACAACATTTGTACTACGACTTTTCCGAAAACAGACAGAAAATATCGACTTTTCATACAAAACTCGATCAGCTGTTCGGTACATTTGTATGGAGAGTAAAATTGTTTTTGTCTGTTTTCGGAAAAGTCGTAGAACAAACGTTGTTATTTATGATGTTAGTAATCTACTCCTACGAGGTTGTTGGTGTTTTACAAATAACCCTGTATATACCGTACCTGTTTGATGTGTTTGTCGGTGCTATCGCCATTAGAGTTTTTGGCGGCTGCATTAGCGGCTACCTCGCGAGTTACTCTTTCCACCTGAAAAAAAAGGTTCAGTATCATTACTACAAATATGAATACGCTGCTATTTTAAAGAATATATCACTTTATCAAAGTCCCTTCCTGTGTCGGGCCCGCTGCTATCGGCAAACCTAGTTTTGACCAAAAAATTATCGGCATACTAGGCAAAACCAGTTTTATCTACCGGCAAAACTAGTTTTATCTACCGGCAAACTAGTTTTGTCCTTCAGCTACCTGCATACCTAGTTTTGACCAACAGCTTCCTGCAAACCTATCGATAACAAAAGAATAATAATTATTTTATTTATTAGGAAAATACAGAAGAAGAGATAAGTGAGGAACAAATGGAAGCTGACCTCATAAATTTAGTTTTATCTACCGGCAAAACTAGTTTTATCTACCGGCAAACTAGTTTTGTCCTTCAGCTACCTGCATACCTAGTTTTGACCAACAGCTTCCTGCAAACTTAGTTTTGTCCAACAGCTCGCTAGCTGTTGGACAAAACTAGGTTTGCCGCTGCAAACCTAGTCTTGACCAAAAGCTATCGGCATACCTAGTTTTGTCTAGCTAGCTATATGCAAAACTAGTTAAAACTAGTTAGATAAATCTAACAGCTGCCGGCAAAACTAGTTTTGTCCGTCAGCTACCGGCAAACCTAGTTTTGTCCAACTACTATCGGCAAATCAAGTTTTGTTACAACTGCTATCGGCAAACCAAGTTTTGTCCAACAGCTATCTGCAAAACTAGTTTTGTCTTACTGCTGCCGGAAAAACTAGTTTTGTCAGTCGCGATAGCAGTTGTTATCGGCAATACTAGTTTTGACCAAAAGCTACCGGCATACCTAGTTTTGACCAATAGCTATCGGCAAACCTAGTTTTTTCTAAAAGCTATAGGCAAAACTAGTTTTGTCCAACTGCTATCGGCAATACTAGTTTTGACCAAACGCTATCGGCAAACCTAGTTTAGTCCAACAGCTGCGGCAAAACTAGTCTTGTCAGTCAGCTAACGGCAAACCTAGCTTAGTCCAACAGCTGCGGCAAAACTAGTTTTGTCCGTCAGCTAACGGCAAACTAGTTCTGTCCAACAGCTATCGGCAAATCTAGTTTTGTACAACTGCTATCGGCAAACCTAGTTTTGACCAGGAGCCATAGGCAAACCTAGTTTTTACTAACAGCTAGGGCAAAGCTAGTTTTGTTCAACGGCTGTCGGCATACCTAGTTTTGATCAATAGCTATAGGCAAACCTAGTTTTGTCCAACAGCTACCTGCAAAACTAGTTTTGTCCGTCAGCTACCTGCTTAACTAGTTTTGACTAACAGCTGCCGGCAAAACTAGTTTTGTCCGTCAGCTACCGGCAAACCTAGTTTTGTCCAACTGCTATCGGCAAAACTAGTTTTGACCAGAAGCTATCGGCAAACCTAGTTTAGTCCAACAGCTATCGGCAAATCTAGTTTTGTACAACTGCTATCGGCAAACCTAGTTTTGATCAATAGCTATAGGCAAACCTAGTTTTGTCCAACAGATACCTGCAAAACTAGTTTTGTCCGTCAGCTACCTGCTTAACTAGTTTTGACTAACAGCTGCCGGCAAAACTTGTTTTGTCCGTCAGCTACCGGCAAACCTAGTTTTGTCCAACTGCTATCGGCAAAACTAGTTTTGACCAAGAGCCATAGGCAAACCTAGTTTTTTCTAAAAGCTATTGGCAAAACTAGTTTTGTCCAACTGCTATCGGCAAACCTAGTTTAGTCCAACAGCTGCGGCAAAACTAGTTTTGTCAGTCAGCTAATGGCAAACCTAGTTTTGTCCAACTGCTATCGGCAAACCTAGTTTTGATCAATAGCTATAGGCAAACCTAGTTTTGTCCAACAGATACCTGCAAAACTAGTTTTGTCCGTCAGCTACCTGCTTAACTAGTTTTGACTAACAGCTGCCGGCAAAACTAGTTTTGTCCGTCAGAAACCGGCAAACCTAGTTTTGTCCAACTGCTATCGGCAAAACTAGTTTTGACCAAGAGCCATAGGCAAACCTAGTTTTTTCTAAAACTATTGGCAAAACTAGTTTTGTCCAACTGCTATCGGCAAACCTAGTTTAGTCCAACAGCTGCGGCAAAACTAGTTTTGTCAGTCAGCTAATGGCAAACCTAGTTTTGTCCAACTGCTATCGGCAAAACTAGTTTTGACCAAAAGCTATCGGCAAACCTAGTTTAGTCCAACAGCTATCGGCAAATCTAGTTTTGTACAACTGCTATCGGCAAACCTAGTTTTGATCAATAGCTATAGGCAAACCTAGTTTTGTCCAACAGATACCTGCAAAACTAGTTTTGTCCGTCAGCTACCTGCTTAACTAGTTTTGACTAACAGCTGCCGGCAAAACTAGTTTTGTCCGTCAGCTACCGGCAAACCTAGTTTTGTCCAACTGCTATCGGCAAAACTAGTTTTGACCAAGAGCCATAGGCAAACCTAGTTTTTTCTAAAAGCTATTGGCAAAACTAGTTTTGTCCAACTGCTATCGGCAATACTAGTTTTGACCAAACGCTATCGGCAAACCTAGTTTAGTCCAACAGCTGCGGCAAAACTAGTTTTGTCAGTCAGCTAATGGCAAACCTAGTTTTGTCCAACAGCTATCGGCAAATCTAGTTTTGTACAACTGCTATCGGCAAACCTAGTTTTGATCAGGAGCCATAGGCAAACCTAGTTTTTACTAACAGCTAGGGCAAAGCTAGTTTTGTTCAACGGCTGTCGGCATAGCTAGTTTTGATCAATAGCTATAGGCAAACGTAGTTTTGTCCAACAGCTACGTGCAAAACTAGTTTTGTCCGTCAGCTACCTGCTTAACTAGTTTTGACTAACAGCTGCCGGCAAAACTAGTTTTGTTCGTCAGCTACCGGCAAACCTAGTTTTGTCCAATTGCTATCGGCAAAACTAGCTTTGACCAAAAGCTATCGGCAAACCTAGTTTAGTCCAACAGCTGCGGCAAAACTAGTTTTGTTCGTCACCTAACGGCAAACCTAGTTTTGTCCAACAGCTTTCGGCAAATCTAGTTTTGTACAACTGCTATCGGCAAACCTAGTTTTGACCAGGAGCCACAGGGAAACATAGTTTTTACTAAAAGCTAGGGCAAAGCTAGTTTTGTTCAACGGCTATCGGCATACCTAGTTTTGATCAATAGCCATAGGCAAACCTAGTATTGTCCAACAGCTACCTGCAGAACTAGTTTTGTCCGTCAGCTACCAGCTTAACTTGTTTTGACTAACAGCTGCCGGCAAAACTAGTTTTGTCCGTCAGCTACCGGCAAACCTAGTTTTGATCAATAGCTATAGGCAAACCTAGTTTTGTCCAACAGCTACCTGCAAAACTAGTTTTGTCCGTCAGCTACCTGCTTAACTAATTTTGACTAACAGCTGCCGGCAAAAACTAGTTTTGTCCGTCAGCTACCGGCAAACCTAGTTGTGTCCAACTGCTATCGGCAAAACTAGTTTTGACCAAGAGCCATAGGCAAACCTAGTTTTTTCTAAAAGCTATTGGCAAAACTAGTTTTGTCCAACTGCTATCGGCAATAATACTAGTTTTGACCAAACGCTATCGGCAAACCTAGTTTAGTCCAACAGCTGCGGCAAAACTAGTTTTGTCAGTCAGCTAACGGCAAACCTACTTTTGTCCAACAGCTGTCGGCAAATCTAGTTTTGTACAACTGCTATCGGCAAACCTAGTTTTGATCAGGAGCCATAGGCAAACCTAGTTTTTACTAACAGCTAGGGCAAAGCTAGTTTTGTTCAACGGCTGTCGGCATACCTCGTTTTGATCAATAGCTATAGGCAAACCTAGTTTTGTCCAACAGCTACCTGCAAAACTAGTTTTGTCCGTCAGCTACCTGCTTAACTAGTTTTGACTAACAGCTGCCGGCAAAACTAGTTTTGTCCGTCAGCTACCGGCAAACCTAGTTTTGTCCAACTGCTATCGGCAAAACTAGTTTTGACCAAGAGCCATAGGCAAACCTAGTTTTTTCTAAAAGCTATTGGCAAAACTAGTTTTGTCCAACTGCTATCGGCAATACTAGTTTTGACCAAACGCTATCGGCAAACCTAGTTGAGTCCAACAGCAGTGGCAAAACTAGTTTTGTCAGTCAGCTAACGGCAAACCTAGTTTTGCCGCAGCTGTTGGACTAAACCAGGTTTGCCGATAGCGTTTGGTCAAAACTAGTATTGCCGATAGCAGTTGGACAAAACTAGTTTTGCCAATAGCTTTTAGAAAAAACTAGGTTTGCCTATGGCTCTTGGTCAAAACTAGTTTTGCCGATAGCAGTTGGACAAAACTAGGTTTGCCGGTAGCTGACGGACAAAACTAGTTTTGCCGGCAGCTGTTAGTCAAAACTAGTTAAGCAGGTAGCTGACGGACAAAACTAGTTTTGCAGGTAGCTGTTGGACAAAACTAGGTTTGCCTATAGCTATTGATCAAAACTAGGTATGCCGACAGCCGTTGAACAAAACTAGCTTTGCCCTAGCTGTTAGTAAAAACTAGGTTTGCCTATGGCTCCTGGTCAAAACTAGGTTTGCCGATAGCAGTTGTACAAAACTAGATTTGCCGATAGCTGTTGGACAAAACTAGGTTTGCCGTTAGCTGACGGACAAAACTAGTTTTGCCGCAGCTGTTGGACTAAACTAGGTTTGCCGATAGCGTTTGGTCTAAACTAGTATTGCCGATAGCAGTTGGACAAAACTAGTTTTGCCAATAGCTGTTAGAAAAAACTAGGTTTGCCTATGGCTCTTGGTCAAAACTCGTTTTGCCGATAGCAGTTGGACAAAACTAGGTTTGCCGGTAGCTGACGGACAAAACTAGTTTTGCCGGCAGCTGTTAGTCAAAACTAGTTAAGCAGGTAGCTGACGGACAAAACTAGTTTTGCAGGTAGCTGTTGGACAAAACTAGGTTTGCCTAAAGCTATTGATCAAAACTAGGTATGCCGACAGCCGTTGAACAAAACTAGCTTTGCCCTAGCTGTTAGTAAAAACTAGGAGCTATAGGCAAACCTAGTTTTGTCCAACAGCTACCTGCAAAACTAGTTTTGTCCGTCAGCTACCTGCTTAACTAGTTTTGACTAACAGCTGCCGGCAAAACTAGTTTTGTCCGCCAGCTACCGGCAAACCTAGTTTTGTCCAACTGCTATCGGCAAAACTAGTTTTGAACAAAAGCTATCGGCAAACCTAGTTTAGTCCAACAGCTGCGGCAAAACTGGTTTTGTCCGTCAGCTAACGGCAAACCTAGTTTTGTCCAACAGCTATCGGCAAATCTAGTTTTGTACAACTGCTATCGGCAAACCTAGTTTTGACCAGGAGCTATGGCTCCTAGTTTTTACTAAAAGCTAGGGCAAAGCTAGTTTTGTTCAACGGCTATCGGCATACCTAGTTTTGATCAATAGCTATAGGCAAACCTAGTTTTGTCCAACAGCTACCTGCAAAACTAGTTTTGTCCGTCAGCTACCTGCTTAACTAGTTTTGACTAACAGCTGCCGGCAAAACTAGTTTTGGCCGTCAGCTACCGGCAAACCTAGTTTTGTTCAACTGCTATCGGCAAAACTAGTTTTGACCAAGAGCCATAGGCAAACCTAGTTTTTATCGTACTGAATGCATCGATACCACATTTTCATAATTTCCGAGATGACTTGTACGAAAAGTGCGTTTTTTTAAGATTGCGGTAATCTTCTCTAATATATCGGAAAACACGAAGTATCGCCGATATATCGGTATCGGATGCACCCCTAGTTACCATATCATTCAAGTGGTCCGGTAGCTGTCCTACGTGCGGTACGTCCTACTGAGTGCGGTGACCTCCTGGCCATCAGGCGCAGCGCGCGCCACCCCCAGTACCTCATGTACCACTTTAGACACGACCTATAATCACCAGCTACTAATACAATACCCACCATATCGTCCAAGTAGTCCGGGAGCCGCCCTATGGGGTTGTTGGTATGCACGAAGAAGTGCGGCGACCGCCTCGCTAGTAGCCGCAGCGCGCGCCACCCCCAGCCCCCGCAGCGTGTCTTCGTCGCCCCACCCCCGCCCCCGCCCCCGCCCCCCAGCATGTAAGACTCTGCATTCAATATTATAGGATTAACCCTCTTTATGACACACTCGACGTCAGAAAGATTACACCTCCTCGAAAATAAGTTTAGATTAGACTTGGCCATCTGCTTATTGATGGTCATTATGAATTTAAATATGAATTAAATAAAACGAGTAGCTCGGTGGCGCAGTGGTTTAGCGCCTGGCCCTGCGATTGCGGAAGTTAAGCAACTTTAGCAAGGGTGGGTCATGGGATGGACGACCAAAAATTTATCATCTCGAGCTTCCTTCGTGCTTCGGAAGGCAAGTTAAGCCGTTGGTCCCGGCTGCATTTGCAGTCGTTAACACCCACCAATCCGCATTGGGCCCGCGTGTTGGGTTATGGTCCACCCTCCTTACCCACCCATAAGGAAGGCCTGTGCCCCAGCAGTGGGGACATTAAAAATGGCTGATGGACAAATAAAACTTACTTATACAGTCTGTCTGGGCTAGTAGTAATCAAACTTTAAGGGCGTGATCTATGGATATTTTATCGATGAAAATAACTTATATCAGGGGTCTGGCCCGCCCCTCACCAAATTACAAGAATTTAATCTTTCGTCTTTTAGTTTAAGCGTTTCCTTCAAAAACAAGCGACAGCATGGGTACCTTAACACTGATCAGCAACAACTTGTATCGTTCGATAGCTAACAAGATTAAGTATCAGTAGAAATACCAAACAGACACAAGCCCGATACATTTTGAGAGAGTAAAGAGAGATTTAACTTAAATCTCTCTTTTATATATATAGAAATCTCAATATCTTGAAATTTTTGCACATTTTTATTTTAGTTATGTTAAAATATCATTCAAACGAGGTCGTTAAGGTAGGTTTAATTTGCGTTGTATTACTAATTTTTGAGCTGTTCTACAAAACGAGGGCAAAATTATTGCTCTACAACTATTCGTTCCGATGCTATGGTCAAACAAAGATACACCTTCGTGGGGCGGTCGTGTAGTGCGGCTAGTCAGGTAGTCGGATTAGTTTGTGTCAACACGTTGTTGTTAAAAGTTGCTACTTCACACAGGTAATAACAATATGAGCCGCGCGCTCAATTTCGCTCCTGATTCGCCCGTTAGTATGCGCTACGCAGCCATTGGTCCGATTGCGGGTTGCTGCGCAGGGATTGGCCCGATCGTGAGCTGTTGGCTGTTGTTTACGCGGTGGCCTCGTATCCACTTGCAGCTAACTTCCTTTGCAAGCAGGCTTAAGCTCGGATCCTGCATTTCTCATAGAATCTATAGATACGTACGTACGTAAACTATTTAGCGACCGGTTTCATTCGACATACAGTGCTACTTTTCTTTGGTATGTTTTTTTTCACCCCAAAAAGAAGCAGCAATGTATCACATTCATCTGTCAAATGAGACCGGTCGCTAGGTGGTTTCTAATTAGATAATCAGCCCGCCGGTTGCAAGCCAGAGTGCAAGAGAGATGTAGTGTATTGTTCGATTAATACGTTATATTATGCAGTTTAACCACTCTATCGATCAGTTGTTTGAAAAATTAAATATTTTTACGTTCGTGAATAATATGCTGTAGTTCGTCATTAATTGAGATTCATTAGTAGTGTAAATAAGATTTTAGGGCAAGCCGGGCTTTTCGGCTTGTATGGAGGTACCGCCACTGGTGCGCTTACACTTTCCAGTGATGAGAATTCCGGGTGTAGTGCTCTTACACTTTCGGCCTAATCGTCACTTATCATCAGTTTTGTTGTGACGGCCAGGCACTATTCCGTCGTGGATAAAAAAAATAGGCCCTCAACTTAAAACTTATTTTTTGGCTTCGACGCACCGTTTCTATGATATTTGCGTTTTTGTATTTTTTTTTCGAAATTAAGTTATAAGTAAGTACTTACTATAGTATAGTAGGTAGTACTCGCATTATACAAGCCTTGGTCCACAATGACTGCACTGCTGGCCACGTTATGATGGCCTCGAGCTAAGCTTAACTACGCTCTCGGCCTTCAAGCTTGGTCACCCTTGCTGTCCGCGCTATAAAGTATTATATATATATAATATATATTCTAGCTTGTCCATGCGCGGGCTGCAATGCTGACCGCGCTGTGACGGCCTGGACCTGCGCTAAGCTCCGCTCTCGGCCATCATCATCGCTGCCAGCAACGCAGTCATTATATACCGCGGCAGTAATGTACTATTACTATAAATCAGTCATTTCTAATAGTAAAAGGCATATAATACATACCAAGCGAGGGCATGAAGTCTCTCTCTTTAGTCCGACAGGCAGCCAAGTTGTCAGGGCACAAGTTCCATAGTTTGGTTAATTCATTGCTGAAATTCAACGAAATTTTGTAACAATGCTGTTGGTCGAATTAGATCATGAATGCAGTATAATACCATTACAGGTACTCAAGGTTAAAATCGTCACAAACTCGCGATGTCCGTTAATCCTTTTTATTGAAATGACCACTTTTAATACGACAAATAGAACACATGAATTACGAAAGAAATTGTAAAATGAGCAGCAATTATTATTAATAAGACAACATATTTTTAAATGACGATTTGCCAATCTCTAACTTGTCTGAAAAGTTTGGACATTATGACATATCGTCCCACGAGAGGCCACTACGTCAATTTTTTTATTTTTAACTGGGCAAGGTATTTGACCACTATCTTGCTTGGTAAACAGGATTTGGTCACACTCCGGACACTCCATATAACCTATTACTTACACAGACACTATACACACACACACACACACACACACAGATGACGTTTTGTACACGCGCAACTGTGTGTGTAAAACTAGGGCTACTACTGGAATCGTGACGCTTTACGCAAAACATATTGATTTTTCTACATTTTAGCAATAAATATGTATTTATCGGTGATAAGAAAGGTTTCCATGAGTGATATTAAATGTTTTGCTTTCCTTTTTGCAGTTTAAAAAGGTGATGCTGTTGACACTCACGAAACGAGCACACGATTCGACATATAAACTCGCGGGGTGGGGTGAGGTAATTGATTCTGGGGCGGGGCTAGGAGTGTTACTTTCTACTTCACGTAGTACTAATATCTATTCTATGATGTGGTCTTAGGTGTAGGTAGCATGCTTGACCAGGGGCCGTACCGGCTAACTTACATGGCTGTTGTAATCGCTTTCATAATTTCATTTGACAAGATTTTTTTGTACCAAAAAAGTAGCAATGTGTCACATCCATCTTTTGGGTACAAATATACATTGCTAGTTCTTTTGGGTACAAAAGTCTTACCAAAGTCCATCCATCTGTCAAATGAAAGCGATTACGATAGCCATGTAAGTTAGCCGGTACGGCCCCAGGAAATGCCTATTCACTCTTGCCTTGAAGAGACCAAGGTTGTAACTATCGAGGAATACATAAGCTGGCAGCTTATCAAATGAGGATTAGTGGCCACCTCTGGTGTTAGAGTTTATCAAGCCGCCTATAAAGCCTTTAACTTGGCTTAGCGACTGTTATCAGATGACCGGGACCGACGGTTTAACGTGCCCTCCGAAGCACGGAAGACGAGCTCAGTAAAGCCACTTTAACGGTTAGGGAGCGTTCAAGTATTACGTAACGAATTTTTTTTCGTAAAACGTTATGATGCGTTACAGGGGCGAGAGGGGGGTGTTTGAACTACGCGTTACGTAACATTATTATATTTTGACCCATCAGAAAAGTCGCGACTTTCCGGTACTTTACGCCATATAATTGTGATTTTTAGGTAAAAATAGTCACTTGGTGGTTACGTAACGTTTTATTAGGGGGGGGGGGGAGGTACAGAAAAACGTAACAGCGCGGTACATGAGGGGAGGGGGGGGGTTAAAAATCTCCAAAAATTGCGTTAGGTAATACTTGAACGTTCCCTCACCCATCCAACACCAGACCGGACCGAGCGCTGCTTAACAAACGTGATCGAGTATGATCAGTCTGTCAAGTTCCGTCATGAGCGCTTGAGTTCAGTGGATTATAATCATGCTGATACAATGATGACTTATTTACTTACTTGCCCATGTAGCTTTTCTGTTGGCCTTCATACTCTTTTATGATGTCGCCAACGGGACGCCGTCTCTTCCTTGACTTCTTTACCTCGTCCGTGGACTCAGTCTGAACTGGTGGCTTCGGCTTTTGGAATTCTATAAATCAAACAATTGAAATAAACAAATATAAATATCCAGAAATTTAAACCTTGCACTTATTCCAAAATAGCTAAAGCACTTGTGTTATGGCAATTGGCAACAACAATTTAACCACCAACACCAGGCAAGAAAGTATAGAAAAGTTTATCTGGCCGGGATCGAACCTGGGACCACAACACAAAGATGGCGACACTATCAAAGGTCATTAGTCATATCAATCACAAATTAACATTTATACTAAAAATTTTGGTGTTCTAGCAGGCAGGTGTATCATTGGTAGTAGTAAGCATCATATAAATACAGCGCTGATAAGTATCTCAAAGGTGAGTGGAAATGTATCTTATCTATTTCTCCTATCTCTCAATCCCTCTAATTTTTACGAGACGCGATATATACCTGGACAGCCATCATTTTTCCAGCTGTTCCAATGCTCTTCCCGCTTCAAGATATGCTTGACGCAGTCCGCGAAGCGCTTTCCATCCGGCGGTGTCTCTCCCAGCAGCCGGTACACTAGAGAGGTTGTCTCCTTCACCCAGTCTTGTTGGTCCGACTTCAACTCCTGGGATTCCCTAATAGTTCAGGCAAAGATAACTCAAAAAAATGTATAGAGGGAAATGCTTGGAAAACAATTTTTTACTTTGTAACTTTGTTAGGACCTATTAGGAGGTGAACATATCACAAGTCCCCGCCCGTAGCCCCTATGCCGGGGAGGAAGGGTTCACATATATTTCGGAAACTATGTGTTCTAGTCTTGCGACATGACACTTTATACAAAACTAGCGGCCGCCCGCGACTTCGTCTGCGTGGACAGTTTTCTTGCTATCCCTCGGGAACAATGCTTTTTTTCGGGATGAAAGGTACCCTATGTCCTTCTCTGTACCCCTGACAACGTGTATGTAAAATTTCATGATGATCAGTTCAGTAGTTAAGACGTGAAGGCGTAACAAACAAACAAACAAACAGACTTTCGCATTTATAATTATTTAAAGTTATTTGATATCTTGTATAGTTTTCCAGATATCCGCTCCTGAATGTCTGTCAATATGCTTAAGGTGAAGCTTGAGGACAATCTGCCGTGCATAAACTATAATGCCGTTAACCGACCTGAAGTCGAATTTGACCTATTAATACCATTGGAATGGGAAAAAATGCGCCATCCCATTGTCATCAAGTTTCACCTTAAGCATTTTGACAGACATTCAGGAGTGGATATCTCGAAAACTATAAAAGATATCGTAAAACCTGACTGAATTAAACTTGTAGCTAATTTAATCAGCTGTCATTTTGTATAAATTCTCATGTCGCTAAAACGCATAGTTACCGAAAAATGAGACCTTCAAACCCATTGCATACTACTACTACAACTAACTATATTTTACAGAGGTTATTGTTTGTAAATAAGGTACAGAGCCTGTGTAAATGTTCGATACCTTACGTAGTTAGCGAGCAATAAACTTAATATAATAAGGGCGCCACTGTGAGGGCACTAATCGCCTTAATAGCCAGTACTAATAATTTGTGAATCTTGAAAGCATAGACATAATGAATATATTAAAAGGGTTAAGCCTTTGTGTGATAAGGGAAGAACCCATGGATGAGCTTTTGTATAATATAAAATAATGTATTATATTATATCCTTGAATGAATGCCAGATAGACATACTGTATAAAAGTAGAAAATATATTAATTACATTTTAAACTTCACAGTAGAAGTTAAATACTGGAACAGTATCAGGAACTGTATTAGTACACATCTTCTGAAGTTAGAGTCTGACAACTGAAGTTCCAGCAGTTTCTGGTTAGTCAGGAACTTCGCAAAGTAATGCTGTTCTTTGCTCGACTCTTGCATTTCAATGTCGCTGTTCAATGGTTTCAGCCTGTTCAGTTTAGCCTTCTGTAGCTCGACAGCCTCCAATTTGTAAGATGAAAATGCTGAGAGGACACTGCCCGAATGCTAAAAGAAAAAATTAGATCAGAAATTACTAAACTAACTGCTACATTTGATGCTAGATATCTGATATTCAATGCTTATTGCTGGAGACTGGCGTGAAACAGCAAATGTTCGAGATTGATGGCAAGTTCAAGTATCGGAGGCCAAGACACACTTTGGGTCGCTGGGCCACCGGAGTAAGTAAGTAACTGGTATATTGTTCATATTATGCAATGCATAAGGAAATGTACTTACTACAACAAATGTTTTCCACTGTAACTTATTGTAGCATGTGTTTGGATTCCTAAAAAAGTCCTGCAGACTCCAAAATCTACAATACAAATTGTAGTCTATATTCAGCTTGTTTTTCTCAGAGTCTACCACCATTTCTTCCTCTAGGGAGTCTTTCAGATTGCTAGAATTATCTCCACCAAATTCAGTTATGTTTTCCAAGTTGAACTCAGATACTATATTTAGCCCAGAGCGCTCAGAGAATGGGAAGAATTTTGCAAGAAACAACAATATACGACCGCAGAAAACAGTGTTTTGTGAACGGGATAGACGCCTCAGAAGATCATTGCACATTCGGAGCAGATTATTTTTACATGCCACAAAGAAAAGTTCTTCTTTCCAGATGTTTACTCCGTTTTCGACGTAGGTAAACATCTTCTCACACTTATTCAAAGTTAGGGCATCAAATATATCACCAAGAAGAACAACTGGCATAGTTGGAGTGACCATTTGCCGTCTACACGACTCTATACAAAAACAGACGTAGTTCTCAAGAGTGTCGGGCTCTTCGACGAGTAGCTCTAGCAACTTGTCCCTAAATGCTTGATCCATGGCCGCTTTTCTGTCAACTTCATTGGTATTTTTGGTGAATGAATCAAGCAACTCGATGTTGTTTGTAGCGAACGCCTTCGATAATACATCCTAAAAATAGGTATAGTTACACATTAGAAGAAGTTTTATAAAGTAAATAAATTATTAGTTAGAATTAGAGGAAATACCAACCTTATATTTAGCTCGGAGTTCTTCGAAACCCAACTTTTCAGACATTATTAGTAACAATTTAGTTTTTGCAATTCTATTTATTGCATTCCTTCATTTACCTCGCTTGCAGTGGTTTTATTTATTTCGAAAAAATAAAAAATTGAGCAAAAGAGGCGGCGCGGCGTCGTCTATTTTTATGTATGACAGAAGGATGACAGTGACAGTTGATGACAGATGAAATGTCAAACAATGGGTGCATTCTGCCCAAGCCCCAGACAAATCTCTGAGTCAACGATCGCCATATAGTACATGGATGCTCGAATTCTAAAAATCACTAAGTCCATTCTGGCACATTCGAGTAAACCGAAAAAGCTTTCAAAAAGTTCTTTAAAGCTGCGGACAAACGCGTTCAGCCTGCGTCCGCGGTGGCGTGCTCGGTGGCGATCTTCTCGCGTGCAAAGCCCGTTCACACCAAACACGCGATCTACGCTTGTAAATGTGCTATGTCTTCTTCGTTCACACCATAGACATAGAAAAATTTTCGCTGCGCTCAAGAAGACCAACAAAGCGTGGGAAAGAGAAGTCAACATCATACGGGCACAGTCTATGTAAAAAAGAGACAAAGGATCAAGTGACATGTGCCAACATTTTTTACAGTAAGAGCCCCTAGCGTCCCGCCTAGTAAATGAGCAATTACAGTTTGTTTAAAATATTTGTTAATCTTAATTAGAATTTAAAATAAACGTATCGAGGAGCCATGGTGTTTTGTGCTCTAAGTAATTGTGATGTAACAAAAAGAAATAATCCAAGTAATCACACTTTTCACAGGTAAATATGTTATTTTTGAATAAAATTCTGATTTAAAGACATACTTTGTTTTATTGTCCCACACACAAATAGAAAGAAATAGATCACAATCAATTATTACAAAATTCACACGTTTACACAGAGGCACGTTCGCTACGAGAGAGAGCAGTGTTGCCAGCACAGACTACAGGTTGCCATGCATTACCTACCACAGATAATATAAAATCCTAACACCCCCCCTCGATTATTAGTCATTCTATATTAAGTACAATACAAACTATGACTAAGAATCGTCTAACATTACACATATATTTACTTTAAAAACAATGTTTCTTTTAAATTACTTTTTCGTTTTACATTTACACACATATCTATCATATTATTTACCACAATGACATATTTCAAGTTTATATAAAGTTCAAAATTAAAAATCATTTTATATTTAGCAAATTTTTCATATTAACAAGTTTTTCATTTGACAAAGTTTTAGTTAACATATCTGACAAGTTATTATTAGTGGGAATGTAATCAACACTAATTTCTTTTTTCAAAATAAGGTCTTTTAAAAAATGATACTTTATATCAATGTGCTTGGCACGCTTGCTATTTTCAAATGATTTTGATAATTGAATTGCACCTATATTGTCCATGTACAGAATGCACTTCACTTCACTGCCAAGTCCGTTTAAGTCATTGAATAGTCCTTTCACATAAACTAACTCACTTGCACTGGTAGCCGCCGCTATATACTCGGCTTCAACCGTTGACAATGCAACGCAAACTTGCTTCCTTGAGAACCAAGCCACAGAACATCCATTATACAAAGTAATAGATCCAGAAACACTTTTTCTATCAGTGTTGTTTCCTGCCCAATCTGCATCTGAAAAAGTTTCTATAATGTTACTGTTATGTTAACTGACCCTTTTCTTTCATATAACAATCCATTTTCTTGTGTTCCTTTCAGATATCTTAAAACTCTTTTTCCTTGAGTCCATAAGCTTTTTGTGGGTCTATCTAGTTACTGACTCAGATAAGAAACAGCATATGATATGTCTGGTCGAGAAACCGTAGCTACAAACATGAGACTTCCAATCAGCTGTCTATATGGAATGTCTGGTACAACTGGTTCACTTTCATCTAACTGGAAACCTTTTACTATAGGCGTTTCTGTACTTTTGCAATCTGTCATATGAAATTTTTCTAGCATGTTAATTATTTGTCTCTTTTGTGTTATCTTCAGTCCTTTACTATTTTTCTGTATTTCCATTCCAAGAAATAATGCAGGAAAACCAAAATCTTTTACTTGAAATTCTGACTCTAGGTATTTTACTACTTTATTTATGTTTTCATCTTTTCCAATCAACAATATATCGTCAACATAGATCACCATCCATACTTTTATTTGTTCTCCTATATATAAGCAAAAATCATGTTGTGACCTTTTGAATCCAATCTTTTCTACATAACTGTTAAATCTTTGATTCCAGCATTTTGGACTTTCTCTTAGGCCGTATAATCCTCTATTTAATTTTAATACTTTATTCTCAGGCACTTCGACTCCTTCTGGTGGCTTTATGTAAACTTCAGATTCTAGTAAACCGTTTAAAAATGCTGTAGGCACATCAAGTTGCCTAATATTCCAGTTCATCGATATTGCTTGAGCCAATAATGTACGCACCGTAGATATCCTTGCAACTGGTGCATAGTTTTTGCTAAAATGATCTTCTTCTTTGATTTGATAACCTCTCACGACTAATCTCGCTTTCTTTAGACCATTTTCTTTTGTTTTAAATACCCATTTTGTATCAATAGCTTTCTTGTTTTCCGGTAAGTTTGATTCTGTCCAAGTATTCATTTTATCTAATGCTTTTAATTCAGTTTTAATTGCTTTTTCCCATCCATTGTTAATTGCTTCACTATAATTTGTAGGATAATCTGTAGTTACTAAACAGTAAGCTTCATACACCTCATAATCATTCATGTAGTTTGGTTGCTTTATTTCTCTTCCAGATCTAGTATTGACTTTACTAACTTGGCTTTCTGTATTCTCTTGGATCTGCTTAGTTTTATCTGATTCTTCATTATTACTTTCTATTATTTCTTTCTGTTCTATTTCCTTTTCTTGAATGTTATGTTTTACCTCTTCATTTCTAATTAACACAGTATTATTTTCATTATTATATTTACTTTCTTTTTCATCTTCGTTATATTTATAATTACTTTCATCAAATCTGACATCTCTCGTGCTCATGACACAATCTGTAGAAGGATCCCAAACTTTGTACCCTGTTCTTGCATATCCTACCATTCTTACAGGTATCGCTCTATTATCAAATTTATCTTTTCTTGGTATTTTCATCATCCACCCTTTACTTCCAAAAACTATCAAATTATTTAACTTTATTTCTTTTCCATATATTCTTGCTGGTATCTGTAGATTAATTGCTTTAGATGGACATCGGTTAACTAAGTAGGTAGCAGTTAACACGGCTTCTCCCCATAAATAACGAGGTAAGTTAGATTCTTGTAGTATAGTCCTCGCTTTGTCAAAAATTGTTCTATTCATTCTTTCACTTTTTCCATTCATTTGTGGACTATATGGCATTGTGTACTCTAATATTATACCTTTTTCTTTACAGAACCTCCTGAAATTGTTGGAAGAATATTCGCCGCCATTATCACAGCGCAATCTTTTTACCTTTATATCTCTTTCTCTCTCTATACCATTTATGTAATCTATTAAATTATTTTCCGCTTCTGACTTATTTTTCAATAGGTATGTCTTTGTAAAATGTGAGTAGTCATCAATTATCGTCTGATAAAATCTGTGTCCTTCTCTAGTATTCACTTTCATTGGGCCTGCTACATCCGAGTGTATTAATTCTCCTATTTCACTTGACTGAGATTTGGTTATACTTTTGAATGGTAATCTAGTACTCTTACTTGCCATACACTCTTCACAAATTTCACTACTCATTGGTAATCCTAAAATACTCAATCCTTTTCTGTTTAAGTGACCCATTCTCTTGTGCCAAATATTTTTATCGTTACTTGTTACGTTACAACATTCTTCTGTATTATTATTATCGTATTTATTTTTGTTGTTAATATTATTTGTATTTATTTTGGTATGCAGTATAAATAACTTTCCTCTTTTCGTTCCATAGTATCTAAGATTACTACCATGTATTACCATTTTATTGTTAACAAATATTACTTTCTTTCCTTGTTCTAATAATCTATTTACTGATAGT
Source organism: Agriphila geniculea (assembly GCA_943789525.1). NCBI lineage: Eukaryota > Metazoa > Arthropoda > Insecta > Lepidoptera > Crambidae > Agriphila > Agriphila geniculea. Next base: position 41,683,861 of record OX038869.1, on the reverse strand, counting down.
AAATTGTGTGAGAGTCCTGGTACAATTAATGCTTGAACATTTATTGGACTATTATTATAATAAACTTGAAGTGTACCTTTCTTATATGCTGTTAGCTTGTCACCATTTGCTATTTTAATATTTATTTCACTTTGTAGGTTACTAATGTTAATCATATACTTTTCATACTTTTCTTGAATAAAGTGGTGTGACGCACCCGAGTCAATTATAAAATCTAATGTTAATTCATCTTCTTCACTATGTTCAACATTTCTCATGCTAAATGCTACAAATAATTCTTCTTGCTCATTTTCTGCCATATTATTATATCCATTTGGTCTTCTGTAATTTCTCTGAAATCTTCCTCTCGGTGACGGTGACCCTCTCTTAATTTTATTACTATTTGTTTTACATTGGAACGCCTTATGGCCTTTCTTGCCACATTTATAGCAAGTAATGACGAATGCTGTATCAGTATTATACTCGTTTCTATGTTCTTTATTATTTTCATTCATTTTAAGTTCTGCATCCATTAGGCGTGCTTTCACAAAATCCAAGGTTAACTCCTTGTCTTCAGTCATGGTTTCCAGGGTCGTGATTACTGTGTCATACTGTTCTGGTAAAGTTAAAAATAAATGACAAACTTTGTCTGATTCATCTATCACACACCCTGCCGCTTCCAAATCTGTGATTAATTTGTCAAATGTGAAAAAATGATTTTGTAAACTTTCATTACATTTCAGCGATATTAACTTCTTTCTTAGGAATAATTTATTAAACACACTCTTTCTTTCAAATATTTTCTCGAGTTGATCCATCATTTCTTTTGCTGTAGAACATTTTTTAATCAGTTCCAGGTGTTTGTCTGTAACGCATTGTACAATAACGCTTTTGGCCTTAGCGTCCTTTTCGACCTCTTCTTTTTTACTTGTATCCAGTTTTATCAAAGTCTCCACCAGGCCCCTTTCCTCCAAAAGTATTTTTACACGAAATTTCCAATTTGAAAACGATGTATTTTCCAATAATTTTGGAAAATTTGCAATTGTTGTAGACGCCATTTTTATATGGCCTAAACTCAACTTCGACTTTTGTTTTTCACTTTTTATTCTTCTTTCAGATCAACTACGCTCTGCTGTTATTTTTGAATAAAATTCTGATTTAAAGACATACTTTGTTTTATTGTCCCACACACAAATAGAAAGAAATAGATCACAATCAATTATTACAAAATTTACACGTTTACACAGAGGCACGTTCGCTACGAGAGAGAGCAGTGTTGCCAGCACAGACTACAGGTTGCCATGCATTACCTACCACAGATAATATAAAATCCTAACAAAATAAGATATTGCCACACATTTCTCTCAAACCAAATTTAACTACATTTATTCGTTTATCGACGAAGAAAACAGTATGGAACATAATTTATTAATTTCCTTTGCCATATATAGTCATATTTTATGAATCTAAGACATATTTTACGTATCCCATATAAAATGTATGCATTCGTTTTCGGATCACCTGTTTATTGATATTGTTGTTCTTTGACATACTATTTCTATGGTTCACACACACACGGTAAGTTAGTATAAAAACCTATCATTTAATTAAAATCTACTTATAATCCTATAATTTTCCCTATTGCCTATTAAATCTCATATTTTTTTCGGTTGTTTTTATAATATGGATGAGAAGTGTCGTATAATATTCTTTATAGACTGAGCGGTCATGGGATTTTTGGTAACGATCAAGGAAAAGGTTAGATTCATTTTCATGGGTTGTAGAGTGGTCCCCTAATGTGAATGATATCGGTCTGCCTGCTCTCAGTGGTTGCAACTTCGAGTTATAGCGCTTACAAGAGCTCTATAACTCGAAGTTGCAACGATCAGAGAAATGGTCAGTTTTAGTATATATTTAAAGTATGTCGTCTCTGCAGATGAAACAAGTTGGTCTGCCGGCTCATAGTGGTTGCATTTCTGAGCTATGACGTGCGCAAGTCACGTCATTGTTACGAAAAAAAAACGATAAGGGAAATGGTCAGTTTTAGTACCTATTCAAAGTATAGTATCTCCACGGGTGAAACAAGTTGGTCTGCCGGCTCTCAGTAGTTGTATTTCAGAACTATCATTGTGTACGCAAGACACTTATTTGTAGAGAAAGCCTAAAAAAATTTGAAAAACGGGACAATAGGCGAATTTTTAAGTGCACGCCGGCCGCTTGCGTATCTGTGACTATGAGTCCCCTCCCCACCTTAAGGCTCTCTACACTCGTGCGCGAAAAGCCCCAAACCTCCTGCGAAGCATAGTGTGAAACCGATTTAAATCGAATCCACACACCCGCGCGTGAGTATGGAGAGGTCTTTATGCCCGTGCCACTGCGCACGATTATAGATTATAGAATCTGGATCGATAGGCATCGGCTACACGCTCGGTAAATACTGTGGTCCAGCGCCATAGAGTAAATTTTAACCATGTTAAGTAAAATATTGAACATTCCATACAAATTACTTTACTCTATGGCGATGGACCACAGTTAGTCTAAGCGGTCACGGGATTTTTGGTAACGAGCAAGGAAAAGGTTAGATGCATTTTCATGGGTTATAGAGTGATCCCCTAATGTGAATGATGTCGGTCGGTCTGCCTGCTCTCAGTGGTTGCAACTTCGAGTTACAGCGATTATAAGAGGCTTCATTGTAACAAAAAAAAAAAACGATCAGAGAAATGGTCAGTTTTAGTACTTATTCAAAGTATGGCGTCTCCGTAGCTGAAATGATGTGGTCTGCCGGCTCTCAGTGGTTACATTTCAGAGCTATGACGCGCACAAGTTAAAAATATTTTTTTCGTCAAATTGTATTTCTAAAAATTCTAATCGATAGAACTCCTTATTATAATGAAAAAAAAAACCTTAAGCCATTTTTGTCTAAAATGAATAGATTGGTCGGAAAAAAATACTTTATGTTTTTTTTTGTATGGAGTGAGATATTCAATGTGCTCTGCTCTTACGGCCAATTCCTAATTGTTTCTGCCTCAAAACTACTTCTGCGTCAATAATTATTTTACTGTTATTTTAAACATTTAAATAATCCTACATAGTGTAGGATTATTTAAATCAACGCGCGCCCAAAATTGTCCGTTTAATACATATTGGATTTTGAAACAGTATCAAATTGTAATTTTTAAGTAAAAACTGATTGTTTTGTCGTTATTTATTACTTTCTTATCAATTAAAACACAATAAAAGCCAACAAAACTTTTGATCACTATTATTACTATGGGATGACTTTTTTACCATAATAAATCAAATAAAACCGAAATAACAAAATGCAGCGGGATGTTAAGTAAGGCCCAGGCGGGTTTTTACAAACTGAAATAGTATTATTATTTTACAAGAAAAAAGAAAAAAAAAGAGAAAAGGTTAATTCAGATCAATGATTAATATAATATTCAAATAATTGAAGTTTTTAAAATATTAACGATAGAAACTAAATTTTATTATGATTTTTAAAAACCTTTATATGGCTTTACTTTAAAAAAAATAGGCTCGTTTATAAGTAATTTATAACAAAATTAAAGATTTTGAAAATATATTAAGATCAAAATTATATTTATGAACATTCATAGAAACAAGCAGAAACTAAAATCATAAATATTTTATTATGCGACAGATAATAAGAAGCACCAGTTAAATTATTTTCATACATCCTCCGCCAGGGATTGATCAAGCTGTGATTTGAAGACGGCTGTCAAGAAAGAAATGAAGGAGATCCAGATCGCAATATACACACTACTGATCTATCAGGATTGTAAGAGCTGTTTCGATAAGTTTAAAAAAATCACGTAAATAGCATTGAAAGGTATGGAAATCCTGAAAAGGAGAACTTTGGTACATACAGCTCTTAAAATACTGTTCAGATTACTTTGATGTATCATCATATCAGCCGCACGACACCCACTGCTGGGTATAGGCCACCTCCAAGGATCTCCACGACTAACGGTTTTGCACTGCTCGCATCCAATGGTCGTCCGGTCCGCGGTTGCCATTCCAAAATCTTTCCCCCCCAACGGCCATTGGTTCTTCTCGCTATGTGTCCAGCCTTTTGCCACTTCTACTGAGCAATCCTTCGAGCGATGTTAATTACTTTAGTTTTCCTTCGGATCTCCTCATTTCTGATTCGATCACGCAGAAAAACGCCGATTACGACTATCTTCTTTGCACGCTGGGTGACCTTGAGTCTTCTTATGAGACCCATAGTTTGCGGCCACGTTTCACTGCCGAAGTCATCACTGACAACACACACTGGTCATAGACTTACGTCTTGAGACACTGAGGTAAATCGGACGGAAATATGTTTTCGAAGCTGCCCGAATGCTACCAATCTGAGTTTGATTCGACGAGAGATGTCTTTCCCGCAGTTGGACTTACCTAACTGGACTGCCTGTCCTAGGTACTTCTACGTAATGGACAACAACTCCTAGTGTTCCCAACATGAACTGGAGTGGGCACAACATGGGCATTCGATATGATTTTCGTCTTATAAATGTTTATCTTGAGACCCACTCTTTGGGAAGCACTAACGGAGATCTTCAAGCATTGTGTTATTTGTGTTCAAGTCCTCCAAGGTTTCAGCCATAAGAACTATATCATCGGCAAAACGAAGGTGTGTTAGGTACTGGCCATTAATCTTGATTCTGAGTCTTTTCCAGTCTAAGAGTTTAAAGATATCATCCAACGCAGCTGTGAGTAGTTTCGGGGAAATAGCATCTCCCTGTCTCACATCTCGCTGCAGTTGGATACGATTTGTGCTCTGGTTCTGTACTCGGATCAACATGGTGGCATTTTCGTATAAGTACCACATCACCTCGATATACCTGTAGTCCACTTGGCAACTTTAGAGAGACTACAGCACCGCCCAGGTTTCAATCAAATCAAAGGCTTTCTCATAGTCCACGAACGCCAAGCATAGTAGCAGATTTAATGGATGTGGTCTATGGTACTAAAGCTTTTTCGGAACCCGGCTTGTTCGGGAGGTTGGAAGTCGTCGAACTTGCGAGCAAGGACCGGAACCGCTTTCCGTTAAAGGGGTTTTGATTGGGTATTTCATAGACTTGTTTTCAAAAACCCTATCAATACGGTAACCCTATCGAAAGGGTAACCCAAGTAAGCACTTACCGAATACGAAAACCCTATCGGGGAAACCCTATGAAAGCTTTATGAAGGGGTTTTAAAACGTGTTCAAGCAATTTATACCTTGTTCCACCTGGGCCGAAGGACCAGGGCGCCTATTTTTTAATCGCTCGGCATGCGTCGAGCGCTCTTTTCTACTGATTTTCGTTCGACATTTGACTCAAATGTATGGAGGTTGAGTTAAATGTCGAACGAAAATCAGTAGAAACGAACGCTCGACGCCAGCCGAGAGATTCAAAAATAGGGCCCCAGAACCGCTTACCGTTAAAGGGGTTTTGATTGGGTATTTCATGAACCGCTTACCATTAAAAGGGTTTTTTATTGGGTATTTCATAGACTTGTTTTCAAAAACCCTATTAATACGGTAAGCATAACGTCGACTAACCCTATCGAAAGGGAAACCCTATCATTTGGTAAGTTTTTTATTAGGATTTCCCTATCAATTAGGTTAACCAAAAAAGGGATTTTCCGGTCGCTGCTAGCGAGCGAAACGATCAACGCATCAAAGTTACTTTGTTTGTATGAAAATTAAATTGTTAATCTAATTATCCATATACATATTTAACATTATACATTGGGTCTTATTGTATGTCTATAGTTAAGAAGCTATGTGTACAAAGCAATTTAATTTTAATTGTATTAGGTAGTCTAAGCCTATTCTTTAATATTAGTTAAGTCATGTTACGTGTGGTAATAAAAAGTTAATTTTCTTTTAAATTAGGTGATACAGCTATTTTATTAAGTAAATCACTTAAAATTTTAGGTCTTCTTAGTTTCATTAAAATAAATGTAAGGACATCAGATAATGGTATTTAAATTAGTTTTGTAAATTGGCTTATTATATTCGTTGTGTTTTTGGATGAATTGTTTGATGGTGATGTGATATATTGTATTGTAGTTTTTCCTGAGCCCAGCCTGTTTGATTGGTTGATTTTCATCAAGATTACCAGATACCATAAATAAATAAAAATAAATAAATATTATTTCTAGTAAGACCTTTGCAAAGACTTTGTATGTGTTTGAAATCAGTGAAATGGGCTTGTAGTTTCCTATGTCCTTCCTTGATCCTTTCTTATGTAAGAGTATTATGTGTGACTCTGCCCATTGTCTAGGTATATTAACCGTGCGTAGTATTTCGTTGAAAACTTTAGCCAGTATTGGCCGCATCTCTTCCGCAATACCTCTTAAGAGTTCGTTAGGAATTTGGTCAGGTCAAAACAATTAATGAAACAATTACAACTCAGATATTTATAGTCTTTTGTTGAGAACATTTTAACTTTATATTTTAGTTGCGTTGTAATTATGTTAAAAACGATTTTATAATAGACCTTAACTAAACGTTTTGTTGCCTTTTCTAGTGTTAAAATTGATGAAAATAATAAAGAATGGCAAAAACACAGTTTTTACTAAAAATACGATTTTGTACTGTTTCGAAATCCAAGCTGTGTGTGTAGGGTCCACTCTATAACCCATGAAAATGCATCTAACCTTTTCCTTGCTCGTTACCAAAATTCCGTGACCGCTTAGACTAACTGTGGTCCATCGCCATAGAGTAAATTTTAACCATGGAAAGTAATTTTTATGGAATGTTCAATATTTTACTTTCCATGGTTAAAATTTACTCTATGGCGCTGGACCACAGTATTTACCGAGCGTATAATCTGGATCGATACAGTGAATTACGATCCATGGCGATCCGGAATATCAATACAAGGCACCCGGCGGGCTGATTATCTAATTAGAAACCACCTAGCGACCGGTCTTATTTGACAGATGAATGTACCAAAGAAAAGTAGCAATGTATGTCGAATGCAACCGGTGCGCAGTGGCACAGGCATAAAGACCTCTCCATACTCACGCGGGTGTATGGATTCGATTTAAATCGGTTTCACACTATGCTTCGCAGGAGGTTTGGGGCTTTTTGCGCGCGAGTGTAGAGAGCCTTAAGGTGGGGAGGGGACTCATACAGTCACAGATACGCAAGCGGCCGGCGTGCACTTAAAAATTCGCCTATTGTCCCGTTTTTCAAAGTTTTTTAGGCTTTCTCTACAAATAAGTGTCTTGCGTACACAATGATAGTTCTGAAATACAACCACTGAGAGCCGGCAGACCAACTTGTTTCACCCGTGGAGATACTATACTTTGAATAGGTACTAAAACTGACCATTTCCCTTATCGTTTTTTTTCGTAACAATGACGTGACTTGCGCACGTCATAGCTCAGAAATGCAACCACTATGAGCCGGCAGACCAACTTGTTTCATCTGCAGAGACGACATACTTTAAATATATACTAAAACTGACCATTTCTCTGATCGTTGCAACTTCGAGTTATAGAGCTCTTGTAAGCGCTATAACTCGAAGTTGCAACCACTGAGAGCAGGCAGACCGAGATCATTCACATTAGGGGACCACTCTACAACCCATGAAAATGAATCTAACCTTTTCCTTGATCGTTACCAAAAATCCCATGACCGCTTAGACTATTAGGAACATAAGTGGATCTTGCAATTCAGCTTTCATTAAATCTACAGAACAACGATTTCTGACATTAGATCATTTAAGCGTCATATGGGAAAATACTCGCTTAACATCGAAGGCGGTATACTTAACGAGATACAAAGCAAAATAAGGCATTTAACTTGCTGTCCTTTATGCTTTTAAATATTTCGATCCATTTTTTTCAACACTGATTTTTATTGCGTGTTCTCAATAAAAATCGGGACAAAACTGATAGATCGTCGGGACGCGGGACAATTTAAGTGAAATCGGTGGGCTGATTATCTAAAAAGTAACTATTCAGCGACCGGTTTCATTTGACATACATTGCTACTTTTCTTTGGTATGTTTTTTCTTCTCCCAAAATAAAGTAGCAATGTATCACATTCATCTGTGAATTGAGACCGGTCGTTAGGTGGTTTCTAATTAGATAATCAGGGGGCGGGACTGTCCCGGCAAAACCCTGCTGACATCGTTGACTACCTTAAAATTAGTTGCGTGCAGCGTTCAGATTGTGTCAACAGCATCTGGACGCCACCGCCGAATGATCGCGCGGACGAACGCTGCATTTCGAGCAGCCGGACGCACCAGTTTGAACATCTCACTACTTGTGAGAAAGAAAACTAATGGAGGTGCCATTCCTACGAAAAAAATGTGCATACAGCTACTTCATTGTTCTCCATCCAAAAGCAACTAAACATGGTGGCTTAGCTTAGTGAACATACACCTTATGTAAACAGCATAGAGTCGAAATTTAACATGTAAACGCAACACAATATGGCGGACACAGCACGCGCCTGACGTCACGAATGCTTTATAATTTTGTAGGTATTGCAGTTTATGGCACCTCCATTAGTTTCCTTTCTCAGAGGTCACTACAAACGCTACTGCAGTATCCGGGGCCCTACCGCCTAACTCAAAGCTATATATAGCCATATCGATAGCAATACTCTAACCGTCGTTGTCATATCATAACACGATGACAAGGACGGACAGTGCACTGACGTCATAAACCAAAGCAATAGTTAAAGCAATCGAGTTAGCCGGTAAAGCCGCCGGTCGCCACCGCGCACGCGGTCGCGAACGCAAGATGAACGCGTTGGTTTGTCCTTAGCTTAAATGGTAGGTAGCTTTGCATTAAAGTGTTTGAAATTTATACGATAGATAGAACCAAAAAATCTCTTTTAATACGTTTAATTAATTTTTACAAAAATATTATAGTTGTTTTTAAAAAAATAACAAAAAATGGACTTAACTATAAACCCTGGACTTTGGGATATTTTAATCAAATTCAATGGACTTACATTATTTTAATTAATACAAATTATTATTTTTGTAAAAATTAAACAATCAGAATTTTACAAAGATGTAGGTCAATACCCACCCCTCACTAAAAATAATGATATTTTATTTTATTAGAAATACATACATAACAGGTAATATTAATGTAATGCGTATTCACAAAATATATAACCTAAGATCAGATACAGATTTTTATCCAAAGTTATACATTCAGCATGACTTTAACAATAGTTAGACTGGATAAAAATTTAAAATATTGTGAATAGCAGATAAATTTCATATCTAACCTTCGTAATTTGACTTTTTCCATTGTTCTTTCCATAAATACACTATAAAGCAACAACATAATAAGTTTTACAGTATTTTAACGCCAAAACATTAATCAAAATTTTATTAGAACGAGTTTGAGTAAAGAAACAAAACTAAAGTTTCCATTTGACTTAGTGAATTTTTATTAGTATTCAAAGGACTAAGGGATTTTATGGACTTACCGATTTTTAACTCCCTGAACAAAGGACATAGAGGTCCTGAAGGGTTTTGTAAATCCCACTTTCATATTTTTCAAAAATTACTCTTTCACCCTAGTCGATGCGGGAAAAAAAACATGTCTTGGTGTTGTTAGGCTGCGGTCCGCATGGTGATTACATCGATTACGGCGTTTACAACGCTCACACGAGGTCCGCATTCGATATCGCGCGACAGTTGGCGAATGCGAACTCCTCGTAAGCGCGTTAACGTTTTATTCTAACCTCAAATACAAGATGGAATAATTGCTAGATACTATTTTTGCTCTCTAAAGTGATGATAATGATGAAGAACGTTTGATTATTGAGTCGTGTGCACCCAACATCTTCTTTTTTCAACTTTTTACATCAACCACCTTTTTGGATAAGCTCCAAATTAATATTAACAAAATATTAACCAATATAATGCTCTATCCTTTTGTTGTGAAGTGAGGAAAAGATCCTTCTATAATGAACTCTCTCATTTTTTGATTTTTTGACGAAATAACATTCTGACACCTGATTCGTTTGACAGTCACTTATAACTTTTGACAGAACGTTCACAGTGATTACGCTCCGAGGCATGGTCGCTGTAAGCCCAAGATGGCGCTGGTAATGACGTCATGAGTGACGTCACGCTAGATGTTGTAAACGCGCTAACGTGCATGCGGACCGGCTGTTATCGCGATAATATCGATATTTTCGCTATGGGGACCGCAGCCTTTGTTTAAATACCACAAAATTGGACTTCGTGATTTTTTGAATTCGAGCATCCATTTTAACCACCATGGTTGATTGTACCCATAGACTTAAAAAAAAATTCGCTGCTTGGTTGCATTGCACCACGATCTATAAACCCAGTTATTGTAAACGCTTTTATTATTTTGATCTAAAGGCAAATTTACATGTTGTTAAGTAAAGTAGCAAGTGCAGGTGTGAAGCAATAAGTTACTTAACAGCGCGACCGTTTACACGTTGATTTTACTAATCACTTAACACTTGCACTTTACACGCACTTATTACTTAACAACGTATAAATTAACCTTAATGCTGTACGAAATATTCTTCCATCGCCTATCGCCTAGAAAAAACTTTAAATTGACGCAGTGATAAAACCTTACGTTTGATTGGTCGAAAATGAACGTCCGGTTTTTAACACCAATCAGCTTTGTGAACCAATTTGCGGAAGTGCAGCTGTTTGAATTGACATTTGTTTGTCGTGGTGTGTTGTGTGTGTGGCGTCCCGTCTATTTATCTTTATTACTTTATTGTTATTTACAGATTTTTTACCCAAACCTTTATTTCGAGATGTATTAAAGTATAAGCATAGTATTAAATAATTCGCAATAAGGTTCTATCTTAGGATTACTAATAGGAACGAATATAATTGCATTATTTGGAAACATGGACCGAAACAATATGAGGTATTGTATGTTGCCTTTCGCTTAGCTGTAAATAGTACTTTCGCGCTTATATGATTGTAGTTTTCTTTATTTTAGCACAATTCGCAAAATAAATCTTGTTAGAAAGTTAAATTTCGTGTTGTTATGATTTGTGATGTTACCTCAACCCTTTGATACTCATTTCTTTTGTGTCTAAGTTGCTGGAACAAAATTAAGCTTATACGTATTTTATTCCCTAGAAATATGCTAGAGATAACGTAACTATATAACAAAATATTCAGGTTAAAATCTGTTGTTTGTATTATAGGTCGTTGATATGATTATTATTGTATGGCAGTATGTCCATTGTTTGTTTTTATGTTGTCAATCTATCTTATCTAATTTAGTGCTATAATATTATATGTATTTTACTAAAATTCTGATATCAATTTCAGTGACTTCATCTAATTAATTGCAACATAGTGATTCAATGGTTATCTCCAGCAGGATTCTATAATTTAGCTTTTTTGTTCTTTGCCCTATGTGTTTAATGCATCACATGTACCATATTTTCTACTGTTTCCCTATTATGTTATACCACTTTAACATTGCAGATCAAGTTATGTAAACAGCGGTACTCGCTCACTGCCACACATGTCTGGTAGCAAACGCCACAATGGAAATGGCCACGGGAACGGGCATAACAGCAACGGTCATGGAAATGGACACAATTCTAACAGCTACACTGGTAACGGGCATAACACAGCCCGTCTCAGTCCACCGATGCAACCTCCTCAAGTCAGCGCTCACAATAATAACAATAACAATAACCAACATGACGATCTCATAAATTACATCTATGAATCTTGGAATAAGGTGATTATTACAAAAAATATTTACTATTATGTCTGTTTATCCTTACTTGTCTTATTTGGTAAACAATCTTCACCCAACTCTTTATTGAAAATTGTAGTTAATTACTTCTTAAAACAATTAAAAAAGAAATAAATTGGCTCTAAATATTCCGCAACATGGCGGTATTGTCACGCCGCGTGACAGGGGGTCAAAGACTACAATAAGGGCAATACCATCTAACTTATGTAAGTTAGGTTTGTCTGTCAAATGAGAGCGATTACAATAACCAAGTGGCTATCGTAATAGCTTTCAATTGACAGATGGATGTGATACATTCCTACTTTTCTTCGGTAAGATTTTTTTGTGCCAAAAAAGAAGTAGCAATGTGTCACATCCATCTGTAAAATGAAAGTGATTACGATAGCCATGTAAGTTAGCCGGTAGGGCCCCAGGGGGTACATTCCAGCAGACCAATCGCTAAATAATTTTAACCATCAGCGTGTTTCTCACACCAATGACGGGACTTGAATGGGACGGAAACAGACTTAGAGAAAACAAATAACTTCAAGTTCGGAGATGACGACTTGAAGTTATATGTTTTCTTTTTGGGCGTTGTTGGAAGATCGAATTTAGCAAAAAAAGGAAGGAACGGAAACAAAGCGAGGGCGAGTCGCTAGTAATTAATAAGTAAGCTAATAATTTTTTCTCAATAAAGGTAATTTTTGTCTACTTCAGGTGACAAGAGACTTGGAACGAGGCAACGATGAGGCAAAATACTATCAGGATGTAATGGGTCCACGCCAGCTAGCAAACTTTAGGCCTTTCAACTTGGAGCAATGGTGGGGCCGTCGGCTCATGCAGAGCATAAACCGTAACAAACATCGGTCTTAGTTCCGAACTCAACTGACAATCTTATAATGTTTCATTACATAGCTCTGATATCTTTGCCTTCAAAAGATATTTTAAACATGAATTTGAATTAAATTGACTTAATACTGAAAAACCAATATAATAAGAAATTGTAATCATTCTGTTTTTTTTTAAACATCTCTTATGTATTGTATTATGATATGAGTTGACAAGATTTTTATATTAATTTATGTATAGTGCCTATGTAATGAAACATTATAGATTAATTTTATCTCATCTTGACAAACAGTTTTGATAAAATCAATTATCTTCAATTTATTGGTTTCCCTTCCTTATGTGAACTGACTCATGTAAGTACTCAATAACCGTTATTAATAAAAAAAGTTCATTTCCCAAATCCTATGAATTAGTATTTTTGTGAAATAACAGGAATGGTGCAAAAACGCTTTGTAAATTGCCCTATTTATTTATAAATGTCGTTACAAATTTTACATACTTTGTGATATAAAATTGAACACAATTTCGAAGCAATAATTTTATTATAGTTGACATAGAGTGGGGAAACAGTTTTTATTCAAAGATTTAGAAGTTCACTAGGTATTGTAAATAAGTTAGTGTGAATTACTATTTTTATTTAATAAGAGAATAATGTATAACAATTACTGTATTAGGATCAGCTAGAAACTTGTTCTTTTTTATTTGTGACTTGTTAAAATGCTTTTTTATCTTGATTTGATTTAATACTCCTTCAGAGAAGTACAGGGTCGTTTGGCCACTTTCTTTAAAATATTTGGAGAATTCTGTTGTGGGCTGTAAAATGCAATATATTTGAAGTTCAATTACATTCCATACATTGTTCTGTACTTAGCATTTGAAATGTAAATAGATTTTAAGTGATGCAGTGCTGCCTGATTATGGATTTGAATAAAACGTTTTTGCAATTTTTTTGGTTTCATTCAATTGATATTGTTAATAATTAATTAATATCTGGTAGTTTGCTGTTGAAAACATGGCGTGTACAGTAACTTGCATTTCTGGCACTATGCGTTGAAAGAAAATTAACTTGATGCAAATAGGTATCTAAGTATGGTTTGTTTATCCACTTGTCTTATTTGGTTACCCATCTTCACACAAACCTTTATTTAAATATGGCTTTCCACACATAGATTACGAATAAAATAACTAGGTAATTACATATTATAACGATGATTAAACGGGATGAGTTAAGGATAAACAGACATACCCTCGTATCTTTAAGAATTTTATGATGTGAAATATTTGTTTGAAACATCCTAGTCCAGTTGTTGTGGTATGTTTATCGTCATTATTCTAGCTTGTCCATAAACATAACAATCCTTTGAAATAGTAGCTATTAATTTTTAACCTAAAATGTTGTTACTTTTAGTCCTGCCTGAATATAGTTTTCGACTTTCGCCATTGAGAATCGATTCCCGCGAGAGATAGACGTACGTCAGCGGCACATCAAGCTATACAAAACTGTCAAAAATCTGCAATGAATTTTGAACCTTAAACTGCTTGTTTTTAAGTTTAAAATTGACTGAGAAAATTTGACACTGGAAGCCAAACGTGCCGTCTACTGTACCTGATCATTATATTATTGATTTTGATTTTTTTCTGTATAATTTGGGACTGAAAGAATTTAATGGTTTATAATAAAGAAAATACCCTTCTTCAAAATTTATCTTAATTGCAAAGTAGAACAAATTCTGAAACCACATCAAAACAGGCGCCTGTCGAAAAACAACATAAAGTTGCTCATAATCTGCGCAATGTAAGCAAAATGGGAAGTTTCAGAACTCATTAGATTTTGACAGATAGGGGAAGACACACTGTGAAACTGGGGGTCTAAAATGACAAAATGGTATTAGGTATTACATTTTGATTGTTTAAAATATTTCATTATCCAAATCGTAGCTCTAGAGGTAGGGATAAGGTTCTTATCATCGACTAATGATTGAATGACCACTAAAGTGCTTCTTTTAATTAGTGTGGGATCGATTCCCGGATGGATAATATCCATATTATAGCAAGAGTAGGTACCATAGAAAACACTTCCGTTTTACCACTTCTAAGGAATATGCTACACGGGTGACGGGCAGTTCTTCCGCCACCAGAATCCGCCTTGAAACTGCACTAGACACTCTAGTAGGTATGAACCTCTATACTAAAAAAAGTTGGGAGTTACAAGTCGTGATAAAGTTTGGCCACATGATAGAAACTGATCTGTAGGCTGTTTCTAACTAATATTGAGCTGGGCCAAGCTATCCTTACATACAGTTCCATACGGCGACGCGTTGAATAGCGCACTTTTCCCGGCTTCATTCTAAAAACTATAACAATTCAGGTTTAGCTAATAGGTCAAATGTGGTATCATTTTCGGATAAATCAATAACGTAGAACTTATTTCTGCTATAAAAAAAAATCAATTTATTAAGCAGTTTCTGAAAAATTACACAATAACCAACATTTTTAAACTTAATTTTTTTAGTTTAGGTATTGGCACTTGTTTCAGTATTTTCAAAAGAACTACTTTAAACAAGCGTTTTTCAGGTTAATTTGTCATATGCTTTTGTTATGTTAACTATATTATATACAATTTGCGCCTAACCCAAGTAGTTGAGGTCCATTGTTTGCGGAAACACAGCTAGTCAAAAATATGCATTTTTTCACGAAATAAAAAGGGTTTCCGTTTCGTTCGGAAGCATTTCTCAGTTTTTTTGTTTATATTTCTGTAAAGTTAATTAAATTTTCTACAATTTGAGCTTAATTTGAGTAGTCTAGGTTTACTAGTTGTAAAGACACAGCTAGTCAAAGATAAGATTTTTTCAATTAATTTCAATAAAAAGCCCATTTTTAACAAGCTCTCTGCAACCAATAAACCTAGACTACTCAAATTAAGCTCAAATTGTAGATAATTTAATTAACTTTACAGAAATATAAACAAAAAACCTAAAAAATGTTTCTGAACGAAACGGAAACCTTTTTTATTTCGTGAAAAAATGCTTATTTTTGACTAGCTGTATGCCCGCAAACAATGGACTTAAACTACTTGGGTTAGGCGCAAATTGTATAAAATATAGTTAGCATAACAAAAGCATATAACAATTTAACCTGAAAAACGCTTCTTTAAAGTCGTTTTTTTGAAAATACTGAAACAAGTGCCAATACCTAAACTAAAAAAATGAAGTTTGAAAATGTTGGTTATTGTGTAATTTTTCAGAAACTGCTTAATAAATAGATTTTTTTTATATAAGAAATAAGTTCTACGTTATTGATTTATCCGAAAATGATACCACATTTGACTTATTAGCTAGACCTGAATTGTTATCGTTTTTAGAATGGAGCCGGGAAAAGTGCGCTATTCAACCCGCCGCCGTATAGAACTGTATGTAAGGATAGTTTGGCCCAGCTCAATATTAGTTAGGAACAGCCTACAGATCAGGTTTCCATTGTCGGATTGTATATGGTATCCCTTAAATATATTTTTAACATGACAACACTTGACGTTTGCTCGCCCCCTTGCTTTGCAACACGACTCAATGGCCGGACGCAATTTTTACTGTATGTTTAAAATAAGTTCAATTAATGTTTACTTGAACAGTTTATTATGATTAATAAATTCGTGAAAGTTATTATTGTGTTTTGCTGTTGGATGTGCCCATCTCCGCTCTCTTCACTACTCTGCCAAACCTTAATAGGTTATGTGACCAGCGTGCGTTCGAGCGTGAGCTTTGGGGCCAGCCTTTTAATTCAGCATCCGTACAAATTGCATAGTTATTTTTATATTTTTGGATTTGATTTGCGTCCGGCCCAACGCCACTGTAATCCATTATGGCTGATGGAATTTTGCCGGTGACTTCGGCGAAACCGAGCCACGTGGTGGCCACACAAGGAATTGAAAAACTGGATGGTCCTGCTAATTTCCATACTTGGAAATTTACGATGCAAAATATTTTAATTTTGGAAGGCCTTTGGGATGTCATTCAAGGGCGCGACGAAGATGCGGTGAGTGGACAGCGTGCTCTGGCGCGCATATGCCTTGCTTTGAAACCTAGCCTATACCAGTACGTCCGGAATGCCAAGACCGCTGCTGAGGCATGGAAAAATTTATCAGACGTTTTTGAAGACAAGGGTCTTTATCGCCGTGTATTACTCCTGCGAAGATTGCACAGGATTCAATTTATCGAGTTCGACACAATGAGTGCATACATAGAAGAGGTAACTACGTTGGTGCAGCAGCTCCTTGACATTGGGAAATTCATAGAAGACGCTGAGGTAGCTGAGATTTTGCTTAGCGGGCTGTCGTCAGACTATGACACTATCGTCTCGAGCATGGCTGCTGTTACTGCAACTAACCAACTCTCAAGTGAACATGTAAAGGCAAGACTCTTGCAAGAATACTCTAGAAAAATGTCAAATGGAAGTGGATCAGCTTTTGCATCAAACAAAATTGGAAACTTAGTGTGCAATCATTGTGGGAAGAAAGGACATTCGAAAGCCCGTTGTTTCAAATTGAAGCGTGAAAGAAAATCAAACAAGGCAGCGACTGCAAGCGTCGATGAAACACATTTGGTTTCAGCTTTTTTGACTGTTCCCGATAAGGACAAGAACTTTTACTTAGACAGTGGTGCAAGCAATCATATGGTCAACAACATAGCTTTATTTCAGGATATGAAACCTTGTAATAGTTCTATTAGAGTCGCCAATAATGACACTTTATTGAGCAAAGGAATAGGAACCGTTAAACTATCAATTGATAATCAGGTGAGTCCATTGACTTTGTCTAATGTGTTGTATGTGCCCCACTTGTCTAGTAATTTAATTTCCATTTCAAAATTAATTCAAAAAAGTTATTTTGTTGTTTTTAATGATAGGGGCTGTTCTATCTATAATAAAACATCTGGCAACCCAATTGCATGTGTTGCATGTACAAATGGTTTGTACAAGTTGTGTGTATGTGTAAATGTGGAGAATGATAACCCCTCGCCAAAGGAGCACTCTTTGTTCCTGGGTAATGTAAGCCAGGAATCACCGAGAGCCACAGTAGCAGCGAGCTTACCGGCACAATTGTGGCACAGACGTCTTGGACACTTAAGTGAAAAAGGTATGATACAACTTCGGGAATGTGCATGTGGTATTATGTTTCAGGATGAACTTCATTTGAAGACCTGTGAGCCATGTCTTCAGGGGAAGATGTCGGCCGCATCTTATCCCAGTGGACGGGCAAACCGAGCTACTGAGCCACTGCAGTTGATACATAGCGACGTTTGTGGACCGATGCAGGAGCCAAGCTGGGGTGGGGCGAGATTTCTTGTCACCTTCACGGATGATTACACCCGCAAGACTTATGGATACCTTATGAAGGAAAAATCCGAGGTAATTAACCATTTTATTACTTTCAAGTCACATGTAGAAAATCAATTGGGGTTGCAAATAAAAGTGTTGAGATCTGATAATGGTGGTGAATATTTTAGCAACAAATTCTCTAATTATTTAAGAAGGGAAGGTATTATACACCAAAGTACCGTACCCTACTGTCCGCAACAAAACGGGGTCAGTGAGCGTCTTAACCGTACGCTTATGGACAAAGTTAGGTGTATGCTGGCAGAGTCTGGACTGGGCAACCGTTACTGGGGTGAGGCTGTAATGACAGCGATTTATCTTAAAAATAGATCACCCACTGTTGCACTAGAAGGTCGTATGCCTGAGCAGGTCTGGTCTGGTTTACCTGTGGATCTGTCTCATCTCCGGGTCTTCGGCTGCATTGCCTATTATCTGAATCCATCTCAGAAGCGTAGGAAGCTGGATGCTAAAGCACAAATGGCTATTTTCGTTGGCTATAGCGAAACATGTAAAGGCTATAGGTTGTCAGAGCCATCTAGTCCTAAAAATGTGATAATTTCCCGTAGTGTGGCTTTTATAGAGAATAAGTTTTATGAAAATGTACCTTATAAATCAGAAAAATACTGTGATAATATTGATAATTATTATTTTAATATTATATATGAGAATTTGATGAATAATGATAATGAAAATGCTATTTTAATGAATAATGATAATGATATTATTGAAAATTCTAATCAAAATGTTTCTCAATCTTCAGATGGCATAGACAAGGAAGAATCTTTTAAAGAAAATTTGACTGCACCGGACTTCACTGAAGAATCTGATGCTGATAAGCATTATCATAGCACGACATCGTCTGGCCAGCCTATTGATGGAGGGGAAGAGTTGTTACCTGTCGACTCCGAGATGCTTGTCGAGCCGGACGTGCCTGTTGAACCGATGAGGGTGTCACAACGTCCTGTACGTAATGTACGACCACCACAAAGGTATGGTGATTATGATTATAGTATGTTGAGTCAGCAAGCTCTTGAGGAACCGTTATCATATGATGAGGCTGTGTCTTCTCCACACCGTGAGGATTGGCTAGCTGCCATGCAAAGCGAGTATAACTCCCTCTTGGAAAATCAGGTTTGGAAACTGGTAGCGAGACCTACTAACACTAACATTGTGAAATGCAAATGGGTTTACAAACTAAAGCATGACGCAGATGGGAAATTTGATAGGTTCAAAGCTAGACTGGTTGCCAGGGGTTTTACCCAGAAGCAGGGAATAGATTATAACGATACTTTTTCTCCGGTAGTGAGGCATTCCTCAATGAGAATATTGTTTTCATTAGCAAACGAAATGGACTTAGAAATTGACCATATTGATGTTACTACTGCTTTCCTTAATGGTAATCTTAATGAGGTTATATACATGGAACAACCTGTAGGTTTTTGTAACGATAATTCAAATCAAGTTTGTTTATTACAAAAAAGCTTGTATGGTTTAAAACAAGCTAGTAAAATGTGGAATGAGAAATTACATAATGTTTTAACTGAAACTGGTTTCAAACAGTCTCTTTGTGAACCATGTATTTATACAAAGAAATTAGATAAAGACTTTGTTATCCTTGCTGTTTATGTTGATGACTTTTATGTTTTTTATTCTAAAAATAGTTCAATTAAAGAGCAGTTGTTGAATGTATTACAAATGAAATTCAATGTCAAAAATTTGGGACCACTGAAAAATTGTCTAGGTATGAGGGTCACTAGAGACAGAAGTAAAAGTACTTTGTGTTTAGATCAAACTGAATATATTAAAAAATTATTGAAACGTTTTAATATGGAAAATTCTAAACCAGTTAGTACCCCTATGGTTTTAAATTGTAAATTGACAAAGAATACTAATGTAAGTGAACATTTAAAAGACGAAACCTATAACTATAGGCAACTCATGGGAAGTCTTATGTATTTATCGGTTTGTACTAGACCAGATATTTCATTTTCATGTAGCCAGTTGAGTCAGTTTAACAATTGCTTTGAGCAGTCTCATTGGACCGCGGCTAAGAGAATATTGAGGTATCTAGCCGGTACAATTAACAATTCTTTATGTTTCATAAAGAGTGCTAATTTTAATTTGGTAGGATACACTGATGCCGATTGGGGCAATGATGTAAATGACCGCAAATCTTATACTGGTTTTGTGATAAAGCTAGGAAATAGTACTATTAACTGGGAATCTCGTAAACAGAGATGCGTTGCTTTGTCTAGTACTGAAGCCGAATATTTGGCGATAGGTGACATATGTAAAGACTTATCCTTTACTAAGAACTTGTTATCAGAGCTTATATTTGAAGAGGTTTCGTGTACAATATATAATGATAACCAAAGTGCTCAAAAGCTCCTGGAATGTAGAGAACTATGTCATAAGAGGACAAAGCACATTGACATACGATTTCATTTTGTGAAGGATTTAATTAGGAATAAGTCAATTTCTGTAAAGTATTTATCCACTGACAAAATGATTGCTGACGTTCTTACCAAACCATTGTGTAAAGATAAACATTATCGTTTTATTAAAGCTATGAACATGCTGACATCTGATGTATCTACATAAATTAAGTAGAGTATACACTTTCTTTTTGCTGTGTTGTCAAGTAATTTTTATTTATTACAATTAAGATTGTATTTGTAATTATATTATTTGACTTAAATATTATAAGGTATAAGGGGAAGTGTCGGATTGTATATGGTATCCCTTAAATATATTTTTAACATGACAACACTTGACGTTTGCTCGCCCCCTTGCTTTGCAACACGACTCAATGGCCGGACGCAATTTTTACTGTATGTTTAAAATAAGTTCAATTAATGTTTACTTGAACAGTTTATTATGATTAATAAATTCGTGAAAGTTATTATTGTGTTTTGCTGTTGGATGTGCCCATCTCCGCTCTCTTCACTACTCTGCCAAACCTTAATATCCATCATGTGGCCAAACTTTATCACGACTTGTAACTCCCAACTTTTTTTTTGTATAGAGGTTCATACCTACTACTCTATTTACGATGGAAGTTGATTGCTGCATACTACACTGCGCGGTTTTTCCGCCGCGGTTCATGGGCGGCAGAAAATCTACCGCCGCATGCGGCGTTAAACCGCCGCCCCGCCGCCGATAACCGATCCTTCAAACTACACGATGGTGGTTTCCCGCTATTGCATCATTCTGAGCGGGAGCTTGTGCAAGGGCGCTCGTCGCGTGTTTGATGAGTTCACAGACATCTGTAGTAAGTAGTAGTTAGTGTAGTTTTAATAATTCAATTAATATAAGAGCTGCGCTGCGTCGACACTAACATACGGTTCAGGGGGTCAAGTCTGCTAATGTTAACGTCAAAATTGTGTTTCAATGGTGTTTGAATAGTAATGCAGTTCTTTGTGTTTCTTAAACTCAAAACGGTAATACATTTGTGTCTTGATTTTGGGTTTCAGAGACAAGAACTGTGTCAAAAAGCATTACCTTCAAACACCATTGAAACACGATTTTGACGTTAATATTAGCAGACTTGACCCTCAGTTCGTGCAGGGGCAATACGCGCGCACACATTTTTTTTTTGCAAAGTGCTAAAGCACGTAAGTTGTCGATCGTACTTTCCAAAGTCAATGAATCCAGTTTTGTTTCTTTTTTAGAAATTGCAAGTTATCGCTGTATTAGCACATGAGTAAAAAAACTTTGTTTTTCACAGTGTTGGTATGAATGACAAAGTTATATTTGCGGTTATGGAAAATGTGCTATATCTCAAAAACTAATCAATATATCTCGTTCAAAACAATTTTCGTTGAAAGTGTTTATTAAGATATACAGCATATATTTTTTTTAGATTTTTCACTCTCTTATTTCAAAAGTTAAAGGGGGGGGGGGGGGACACACATTTTACCACTTTGGCGGTGACTTTGAGAAAAAGTTGTCTCAGAAACCTCAATGTCATTTTTATAGACCTATCTATAGACATCTAACACATGTTGGTTTGAAGAAAAAAAAAAAATTCAGTTTCAGTTCCATGTATGGGGAGCCCCCCCTTAATCTTTTATTTTTCTTATTTTTGTATTAAATTCGTTAAGCGGTTAACAGTATACATCTACCTACCAAGTTTCAACTGTGTAGCCTTAATACTTTCGGGATAAAGTGGCTGTGACATACGGACAGACAGACATGACGAATCTATTAGGGTTCCGTTTTTTGCCATTTAGGCTAAGGAACCCTAAAAACGTAATATTATAGTCAGTTTACGTTTTTTTACTCATGTGTCAGTACAATGCTATTAAATTGACAATAGACAGCGATCGATCCACGGCAACTTCACTCGAGAATGTGTTACTTAAGGTTGCATAATGAGCGGTTTTCAAAAGGCAGTTTAAGAAAAAAAGTAGTACATAAAAAATAACTAGATGTCGTTGTTCAACTAAGTAGGTAGGTTTTTAAGAAAAAGGCAAAGGATGAAACGTCATTATTATTATACTTTTGTTGAGTACATAGACATAGAAAAATTTTCGCTGCGTTGAGTAGGTATGTGGTTTGTTGCGTTGTGCGTTGGTTGCCCGTTAGCGTGTTCCGTAGATGTTTTCTCTGACCCTTAGCACAGGTAAGTAGATATAATTTTTAAAAAAATCTACTGAGTTGAAGTAGCGCCATCTATCGACATAAAATTATACTAAAATTATCAGCTGTCATAAAATCGCTCATTGCATTGCAAGTTGCAACAGATTAAAATACGCAAGCGCCTGTAGTTGGTCACTTCTCTTGAACAAAGTCAAATTAATTGCAATGTTTTTGCAGTACAACTGTTACATTTGACGTGCCGTCGGCAATGTTCACATAAGGTACATTGCCTACATGTTTTTTGTTGACTGCCCTAGAAAAAATATCCTTTGACCAAAAAGTCATTATCTACAGAGATAAGTATGGTTAAAAACTTCCACCTAGTACGTATGTACACCTAATACCTACTCTAATACCTACCTACCTACCAGTGGCGAGGGGTGAAATTATGGCAAAGGTAAGTCGCTCTACAAAAATGATGAAATATGTTGTGATCTGTATAGTGGATCAGTGAGGTGGGATTTCGAAAAGGTAAGCCAATGGGAATCGGCTTGTATGGACCCTTCGCCACTGCTACCTACTACTATCTATAGAAAAACACACCAATATCATTAACGTAAGCTCGTAGGTACTAAGTGTAACATGTAGGTACCTAGGACCTACTATTTATTCGGTGGTCTAGCTCAAACTCATAACACGACCTAGATAACTGACAGTACTTGCGATTTTCGAGTTGCTCGAGGCTGTCTTTAGGTATGTGGTAGGTTAGGTAAAGACAGAAACAGCTTCTCAGCCTACCACAGAAATGCAAAGATTGATAATAGCACAGAATACAATATAATAGACTAACATTGAAATGAAGGTACTTTAAGAAAGTACTTTATTAATTGAATAGTAATTTTATGTCTTAGCTGTTAAGCCAACGTTATTTCATCGATGTGAACGATATACTTACATACCCACCACAGACCTTTAAATTGTTATAAAAATAAAGTTGATAAATACTTAAATAAATTCCCTAAATGCAGTAAGCAGCGGTAATTTTTTATAAGACCAATGTGGCACCAGTGTAGTACCATTGTAATGTAAATACCACTAGAAAAAGGCAATAATTGAATATGAACTCGTAGCCGTCCGTAGCACATTCGTAGCAGCACGTAACATACGCTTGTAACAAGAAAATGCACTCGGTAATTCGGTGTTTTTTTTTGCTGTCAACCAGAAGGGTTCGGAACAACATTCTCGAGCGCGCAAGGAAGGAGGCGGGAATCCTCATTGAATGGCCGGCTTGATGGTGCTGACTAAACACAATGGTCACTAATAATAATAATTGCTTTTCTGTAAATTTTTAGAAGCTTTTTCTATGTGACGTGTACGATTTTGGGCGGGGTCATGTCCCCTGTGACCCCACCCCCTCGGACCGCGCCTGGTTGGTCCAACCTTTTTTTTTATGCTGAGGAAAAACGCATTTACGCGTTTTCACTCCCGCAGGTGAGCGAGAGGCGGGTATGTGGGACTCGCCAGGAGGGGACCGCAATTTCGGCGTTGCAGCTCCCTCCACGACTGCCTCCCGTAATTCCACCAAGTCAAAGCTCGGTGGAATCCCAGGAGGAGGGAATACCCACTAAAAAACCCCGGCACCTGCCCACTCGCCGCCAAATGTCGACAGCCGTAGGGCTGTATGAGGGTCCGTGGGGACAATCTCCTCAACTAGGTTGGTCCAACCTGTTGTTCCGAACCCTTCTGATTGACACAACACATAGAAAACATACCGAGAGTATTTTCTTGCTACGAGCGTATGCTAGGTGCTGCTACGAATGTGCTACGGATGGCTACGAGATCATATTGTTGGTTTCGACCCGACAGTTATGACAAGCCTCGAAACCTTCATCGAAAGCGACTGTCCCCCGAGACTCAATAGTTTAAACTACAATTAAACTAATTGAATTATCCGATCAATGTTTGAATCTTCCTGGAGATTTTATAACATATACTTAAATAAATAATCAATTCAGAAAACTGGCTGTGACTCACGCCTGCCTCGTTGATAGATCGGCTGAACAATTTGATTAGAAAAAAACATTTATTATTTGGTCCCGCCGTCGATTTCATTCTACACTGGAAGATTTGGAAGGAGTAATTAAGAATTCCTGAACGTTTCTGACTCTGTTATTTACGGTTAATGAAAAATTATTTCGATATTTATGATACCTACATGACTTTTACATAATACTATGTTTTAGGTTTTTAACCACTGTCACAAACAGAAAGGTAAGTAATGTATTTATAAGTTTGACGTGTGTGTTTGTTCTGACAGGCAACGTAGCTCCCAAACTAATAGACCGAATTTGATGCTGTTTTTTTATTTGAAAGCTGGCGTGATAGAGGTTCTTAGCTATAATTATGAAGTTCTATTCAGCTGTTTGAAGATCATCAGCTTATTTCCTACTTGACAAAAGGGTCTTACCAACTTTCACGGGCCCGATTGATCTGGTGTACTGTTACCTACTTCGGGATGGTAATCTTGAACTGATGCTTCAGCACCAGGTAGTCTGCGGGATATCCAACTCCTCAGTAGGTATATGTATTTTACGTACACCTATTAGAACAAGAGGATTTCGGTTAGCAAGTTTTGTATTTCTTCCCGAAAACTATTAAAGTGAATGACGAAATAGTGTTGACCGTAGCGGGTCTACTAGTCATTTAAAAACCGGCCAAGTGCGAGTCGGACTCCCGCACGAAGGGTTTCATGCCAAAAAAAAACACGTTTGTTGTATGGGAGCCCCACTTAAATATTTATTTTATACTGTATTTAGTGTTTGTTGTTATAGCGGCAACAGAAATACATCATCTGTGAAAATTATAACTGTCTACCTGTTGTCGTTATTAATATAGAGCAAAAACGGCAAAAAATATTCACGTTTGTTGTATGGGAGCCCCACTTAAATATTTATTTGATACTGTTTTTAGTGTTTGTTGTTATAGCAGCAACAGAAATACATCATTTGTGAAAATTGCGACTGTCTAGCTATCACGGTTCATGAGATACAGCCTGGTGACGGACAGACAGACAGACCGACATACAGACAGACGGACAGCGGAGTTTTTAGAAATAGGGTCCCATTTTTACCCCTTGGGTACGGCCCTAAAAAGTGTGAAATAATAATTAAAAATTTAAATGACGCCGGACACAAAAAAATCCTTTACTAATTATTGTACTTAGTAATACTTATTTTAACATGGTTCGACGAGTCGGGGAATCGCAAAAAATCAGATTTAGCAGCGCCAGCAATAATAACTTCTTTACTATATCGGTCCCTGGCAAGATTTGTATTTTAAGCCCCATGAAATACTTCTAGGATAATGAGCGACCCTGGCAAGATTTGAAATTTGCGCCCCAAGGTTTATAGACTTATTTTCTAGCTATGGCTCAGCAAAGTGCACCCCCCTGAGGGTTGCGTCCCTGGCAGCCGCCCCCTTGCTACGACGTAAGCCAATCAACACATTTTATATTTATTATTTATGAGGTTTTTTTTGTAAGGGGGCATTTGTTTTTTTGATAACTCGCTTTACCAGTTTTTGACGAATGAATAGTAAAAACAGGATAGGCCGTTTGGATAATTATTTTTTTATGAATAAATCAAATCAACTTATAAATATACGAAAATAAATAATAAATTATCAACGGAATTTATTATAAGGAGAGGTTAAAACAAAAACAGTTTAGTAAAAGTGAAACTTTTATTTGCTTTTAAAAATAAGTTGCCTGAGTCGTCGAGTTCCATCGAGTATTTTTTTTGTTTTTTTTTTTTTAATATTTTATTTAAATATGCTTCTAGTAAAGTCGAGTTCCATCGAGTATTTTTTTTTTGTTTTTTTTTTCATATTTTATTTATATGCTTCTAGTAAAAAAATATAGAGCGAGTTCGTTACACCGTTTACTTGCACAAAATCATCGGTTAAAGATTTAATAAAAACTGATGCAATCACATCGAGAAATGCTTGATTATGACATTTTTTTTACACTCGTGATAGAACAACATGCCACTACTTTAATTAACAATAACAATGGACGGAGTCATTTCTCTACATCTAGATTCTAGAACATAAACAATACTTTCATATTTTTAACAATAAAGCAAAACCTTACTGAATTATAACGTAGACTCAAATGAGCACTTATACTGAAGGCACGAACTAACAATGATTAATGATAGATAACAAACATACAATTGGTAATTTTGAGGTGTAAATTACCAATAAAATTGCACACCCAACACAGAGCGCTCAGATTTTGAAATACAATACCAATTATTGTAAACACCAATTATGATAATGGGTTGCTGTTTTTTTCCGGTAAATCATCATTATTCATTGCTGCATTAATTTAATAGAGTTTAAAACACTTTTAGGTGAATAGACTATTCATCAGTTCTGTTCTGTATAATACAGGGAAGTAAAGAAATAACTGAGATTGCTTTAAATTATTTTGTATGGGAATAGTCGGGTATTTTATGGAAATTGCGTGCTTACCCAGAACAGAGGAGGCACAATTTACATTTGACAATATTTTCTGAAAACTATTGTCCACCACCAAACATCCAATTCCACAATACTGTTTGGTGTAAAACCTCATTTGTTTCGTTGTAATTTCCCGTTGTGGTTGCGTCAGTTTGTCTAGTCTGTGATTGGTTTATCACGCTTCGGCGGGCTGCTGGGTGGACTGGCTGGTGGCCACGCTAGCATTGGTGGAGGAGGTGTCAGGGTCGGCCTCGCGGACCCCGAGCCAAGGGATTCGCTTCTGCAGCTCAGCTCTGCAACAAACAAGCAATTATTAAGGCGACCCATCGATAAACTATTTCCGTATCAACTGTCTCGCTTGAAATCTCGTAAATAACACTTATCTACGAGTATTACACAACAAAAAGAAAGTTAATTAGTTTTTAGATTTTGAAGTTTTAGTTGTTGATAATTTATAAATGTGATTATTTGAAACTTTATTATTTTACTGATAATGTCCTAGTTCATTGGTACCAAAAAAAGGAAAATAAATAAAGCTTAAAATCGGAATCCCCAAAGACTCAGAAATGTCTGACAAGCATGTCACAGGACAAATCCTGACGTCTAGTAACCCTACCTGTATCTCGGGTGGTTAATGGCGTACACCCAAGGGTCTATGCAGGAGACAATCTTGCAGCAGACTGCAGGAATCATGGTGGCTACTGGCGTCAGCACACTCCTGCAATTAAATAATAGAGTTACTTTGTATTTAGCTAATAAGTCCAAAAACGTAGAATTTAATATTATTAAAGGGTAACACAATTATTATTCATTTTACCTTTCTCAATAATAGGTTTACTTAGAACAAGTCCAGCGTCGTAACTAGGGGCTGGCAAGGGGGTGGCTGCAAAGGGCGAAACTATCAGGGGGGCGCACTTTTCTGCACCCATAACTAGAAAATAAATCTATAAATCTTGGGGCGCAAAATTCAAATTTGGCAAGGGGCGCTCATGATCCTAGAAATACCTACTTAAGTATTGGGGCGCAAAATTCAAATCTTGCAGGGGTGCTCATGACCCTAGCTCCGACGTTGAACAAGCCTAACATCCCAAATAAACATAATAAGCATCATCTTCACGCTTCTGCTGGCATACTAGTTGTCGTCAACTCGGCAGCCTAATTATTTTGTTTGGAGGACGCTTGGCAGCTAACTCTTTCAAACCCAAATATGTACATCCGATGCTGGACTAGGTAGGTATATGGTTGATTTCTATTCTTACCTGTCACCATACGCGCCTGTCATGGCGACGAACGCGTACGGAGTCCACCCACACACGAACAGGAAGAAGATGGTGAAGGCCACTTTAGCAATTCTGATCTCCACGCTTCTGCTTGCATCTTCTTTGTTGGCAGTCAGGGACTTGACGTTCATCTTCTTGGCTTGCTCATGAAGCATCTTCTCGTGAAGTCGGACCTAAAGAAAGAAGTAACAACTTTTTATCGCCTTAAAGTTACTAAGGACGTACCCACGTGTAGCGAGGGTTTTTTTGCAATTTATGCACCTCTAAGTTTAAAGTTATCAATGCCAAAAGATTTTTGTTTGGCCTGTGCCAAAGTGATACTTAAATATGTCACATTCTGCAAATCATTAAAAAATTGACAGCTGTAAATTTTAATAAATATCTAAATAGAAAAAAGTAAAAAATCAATACATTTTTTTAAAACTTTCATATTAAAAGAAAATAAAAACGAATATTCTTGATCTGGGATGCGTTCGTAAAGTTCGCTCGTCGACGGACCTTCACTCCAAGGCGTTCACTTCACGAACGCGACTGCATAGCTGTCACTGTCTCAATAGATTTGTTGATTTATATATTAATGAAGCGCGAAATGCAGCAAACAATAAAATGAAAACTAATGTTTATAAACAAAGGAGACGTGTCAACTGTCAAATAAAACGTCAGAACGAATTTCACCCACCTATTTCGTGGGGTGACCGGTGCGTTCGCCGGGCGTCATTTACGAACGGCTATTACTAGTGATCATCGGGCAAATCGCCAGTACGTTTGTTTACTCATGTGAAATCTCCTCGGTGGTTTTAGAACGCGTACATGTCATCGAGCGTCGTCGAGCGAACTTTTACGAACGCACCCCTGTTGTGTGAGATATAAAAGTATCCGAGTTAAACCCATCCAATCAGATGCTTATTTCAAATCGTTTTAGAGTAAGCTTCAGAAGTTTAGAGATACAAATAACAATGAATATATTTGTTCAAATAAGAAGAGAAAATTGCGAATTTTGTATAAGGTTTTTTTTAGATTATATTGCGCTACTTGTATCGCATAAGTAAGTATTCTCGGAATTTCTCTACATTGGGATGAGCTCATTTGAAATTAAATTGGAATTATGTCTCAGGTTAAAGCAAATTGATGTCGTGGATTTATGTGATCAATTGTGCGGAATGTCTTAGGATGTAAATGGAATTTAAATTGGGTTTGTATGCCAATATTGCGGTTGTATTTTGATGTGAAATTCTTGTTGTATTATGTGAGAATTTAAAGTAATGGGGAATGACAAGTAGGTTTTAATTAAAGGCACAAACGATAAAGAAAGAGTTAATTTAGTTTTTTTTTATTTAAGGTGGTACCCTGAGCGAAAGTGGCGCCGCGGTGAATTTTATATATTATAATTCTAATACACAATTTTAATAATGTTTATCGTGGAAATTTGAGGGCCCACAGTCTAGTATTTTTAGACGGTATCGTCACATTCCCTAGTATTCGCTGCTAGAAGTAGATAGAAAAACTGCTAAAAGTGGCCGTTTTTGACACATTTGCTATCTACTTCTACTAATGACTACGAGGGCATGTCATGATACCTTCTAAAAATACTAGACCATGGGCCCTAAAATCTCCACGATGAACATTAAATAAAAACCTCTGAGGGCGCCACTTTCGGTCATACAACCGCCTTAAGCAGAGTTAGGTACCTACTTACTTACAATCCAAGTCAATGTATAAGTTAATACAAATTAATTGTGCACCACCAGGGGAATACCCCTTTTTATCTTATTTTTATTTCGCCCAGGGTTGCCTGGAAGAAATTGCTATGTAGCAATAAGGCCGCCTATTGTATGTTTTCTTGTTTTTTTTCTGATTATATCATTTTTTTCTCGTTCATGTGCAATAAAATCTTTATTATTATTATTTGTAATGTTGTTTTTTAAATTCTCAGTTCTTATTATTAATATTTTTTTTATTTTAAATTATGGGTACTAAGTCCAAGGTACTTAGGTATATTCTTATAGGGTAGTGTTTAATCGGGTATCAATAAATTCCCATTTTGGGTATCAAAAATACTGAATATTTTAGCGTACTGAAATACCGTACCGTCAGACTGAGGGCGACTACAGATATTGAAAATGGGTAAATTTAAAATACAAATTGAGTAACTAGTTATTAAGAACGGGCGACCAAATTACTATTTGGGCGACAACCTTAGGGCACATTTAAAATTTGCCATATATTTTATTTTAAATAGGTGACTATTATCCTAATCGAGATGACAAAAATACCATATTGGGCAGCTTAAATCTGTTGTATAGTTATCTACTTCTTATAATAGTTGCCCACTCAGTATTATTGTCACTCATTTAGAATTTTCACTGCTAACTTAAATTATTTCCAGACTCCACAAGTATTGTATTGCATACAAAATGTACCTACTATTTAATCATAAGTTTAAGTCCTACTTGTGGAAAATCGCAAATAAACGATTTTTATTTTTATTATTTATTTTATTTATCTCCCACATGTAGTCACCCGTTTTACGTATTTTTGTAATCCACAATTTGTCGCCCGTTTAGTTATTTTGTCACCCAAAAAATAAACCGTTGCCAGGTTTAGTATTTAAGTATCCCATCAGTGGCCTTTAATTATCTCCAGTCACCTAATTAACTAATTCCTTATTTCTATTAGCTCATTAATTTGGACTATTAACGTTAACGTCTATATATGTGATTAATTTAACAATGTATAATAGAAGTGACCAATTTCAGAGCGACTTATTTTTACCGACTTCAAAAGGAGGGAGGTACTCAATTCGACCCGTTTTTTTTGTATGTACACCGATTACTCGAAGACGGCTGAACCGATTGAAATGATTCAAACGTTATTAGATTAGGTAAACTCCCAAGTTGGTTCCATTTTTTCAAAATTTTAATATCGGTTTAGTACTTTTCAAGTAATCTTGAAAAAATCACGGAAATAGTATGATTTTGTGTGAACTACCTCGATGATCAGTCGTATAACTTTATTTATGAACTGAATAAGATAATTATTTTTTTGTAGGAAAGGGATATCTTAAGTGTAGTTCTATAACCGACTTAAAAAAGGAGGTTCTCAATTTGACCCGCATGTATGTATGTTTCTCCGCGATTAACTCACGTTTGGCTGAGCCGATTTTTCTACCTAAATAATACACCTACACTACCTAATATAAAAGGTACCTACACTAAAAATAAAAAAAATATTAAAAAAAACAAAAAACCGACTTCAAAAAACCTACCTCTAAAAAGCAAGAAATAATATTCTTAATAATAAAAACACGTCTATTGAAGTCGGGTGTGGCTTTTAGAATAAAAAAAGGAACTTGTACTCCAGCCCCACCCCGAGTTCAATAGACGTGTTTTTATTATTACGAATATTATTTCTTGCTTTTTAGAGGTATGTTTTTTGAAGTCAGTTTTTTGTTTTTTTTTAAACAATTTTTAATATGTAAAATTTACTTTTTGCCATACATTCTCGAGTGAAGTTGCAGCGGATCACTGTCTATTGTCAATTTAATCGCATTGTACTATAGTACGTTATTTTTATCGTAAACACAAACGTTCTTCGCTAAGTACTTATTTGTTTTGATTTTTGTTTTTTTGTTTTATATGTACCAGCGGCTGCCCGCGGTTTCACGCGCGTGGTTCTCGTTCCCGTGGAAACATCGGGATAAAAAGTACTCTATGTTTTAATCTAGGCTATCTACTATATGTGTGCCAAATTTCAATCAAATTCGTTCAGTAGTTTTTGCGTGATAGAGGAACAAACATCCAAACCCACAAACTTTCACATTTATAATATAAGTAGGATATTAGGCCAGTAAAATCTTACAATCAAATGTTCTAAAACGCAAAACGCGATGTAAAGCTGCATTTTTGGTATGTTATTTGGACCCCTTAGGAGGATAACATACCAAAAATGCAGCTTTACATCGCGCTTTGCATTTTTAATGTAGAATTTTACTGGCCTATACTTTACTCTAATGCCAAACTCAAGACTCAACATTTTATTATTATGTCAAATAATTCGTTTTTATTATTTTATTAATGTTACTTTATTAATTAATAAGCCTTAATTTAAAGTTATTGTAAAAACTCATTTGTTTAATAACATCATTCTTTTTTTCGATTTTTATGTGTAATCCCGAAAGGGGGCGAAACTAGACTATAATTGAGTAATAAAAAAAGTACAAAAAAAAATTAATCCAATTAATGTTTTTTTTTGCAGAATTAAGATTTGTAATTTTTACAATGGACTACATGTACAAAAAATAATATTGCTTCAAAAGTAGTGAATGTATTTTGTTCAAATAAAAAAGAACGTGATGCCAGATACTTGTTTATTCAGATAGATTGCAAATATGTTATATGTATATGCTCACAAAAATGTGATAATCATGAATTAAATTAAGCTTTTTGTAAAAAATGCATTTCTCTTAACCCTTTTTTTTCATTAATCTCTGAATTTTTCAAAATTTACTTTATAGTAAATTTACTAATAAAACTTTGTAGTATTGGGGGCAAAATTTTGAAAAATTTAGAGATAATGAATAAAAGTGTAAAGAGAAATGCATTTTTTTTACAAAAAGCTGAATTTAAGTCATGATTATCAATTTTTTGTGAATTATTTGCAATCTATCTCAACTAACAAGTATCTGGCATTACGTTATTTTTTATTTGAACAAAATCAATTCACTACTTTTGAAGAAATATTATTTTTTATACATAGAGTCCATTGTAAAAATTACAAATCTTTATTCTGAAAAGAAAAAATGAAATTAGATTGAATTTTTTTTTTATTTATTTTATTACTCATTTATTGTCTTCCCCTTTCGGGATTGCACCCAAAAAAAAACTATTTGGATAATTTAAAAAAATATGTTTCATTTTTAATACTTGATCATACTGTAAATTTCGTCTACTGAGGCTTTACTGTGGGGGTTCAATACCTTCCTTTCCTACACTACCGTGCTAAAAAGTATATTTTCAATTTCACTTGCGTGCAAACCGATACTCAATAGGGAGAAATCTAAGAAGCTCCGTCCCTATACAAGGCCGGCATCTAGTTTTATAACGTCCCGAAAACATTCCGAACGGAATTAGGAATTCGTGCATTCAAAACGAACACGGATAGAAACTTTTAATGCAGTTTCTGAACAAACGCGGGAGAACTTTTAGCAATCGTGCCCGAGATAAAAAAAATCACAGATGTATGGAAAATTGGAAATACCTACGTCTGTGGCTGTGATGAGAGTTTATCTAGACTTTATTAAAACGTAGAGGTCAGTTTAGGGGAAATAATAATGAACTATTTCGAATTGTGCGGATTTATTGACGTCGAACGATTTTCCTTCATAATGCGTTAACGGAACGTCTTTTCTGTTCAATTGAATTCAAATAATTGTTTCGGAAATTGCAAGAAACCACGACTAGCCCAAGATCATGTTAGATCATTATTAAATCATTACTAAAACTTTTTAAATAGGTAACTGCGAATGCAACTCTATCTGTCTATTTGTTTCTTGCTATATTTTGTGTATTTTGTCTGAGACTTAAGCCGCTCAACATGATTATTTTATTACTATAGAGATAGATAGGTAGGACATTGTAAAAAGACATATCTAGGCTACCTACTTATAAATATTTCCGAAATGTAACGAAACAAAAAGCTCGTATTAACAAAACAGTAGATTTTCCACTACTAATTAATTAACTAGTTAAAATCTTCTCGTTGAGTAGAGTGCTAATATAAACTCAACAAATTCGGCAAACAGCTTGAACCTGAGGGAAATTAATAATTACAAGTATCTGCGTCCGAACACCCAGCCTGAGTTTATCCGCAGTTGAGGTGACGAGTGTTGGTGTAAGGAGCCAGTGATAGCGGTAACAGATTATTAAAAAAAAAAAATTCAAGCAAAAGAAATTAAAAAACCTTGACAGTAATTTCCCTTCATGGGACGACGAAAATTATCCAGATTTTCGTCGTTTGGTTTATTTAATTTCGGAGCTTAATCCAGCTAATAATGAAACGAAGCGGAATACATATCGTCCGAATATCGTGGTTTGGTTTTCAGAGTAGGTGACGCTTTTATTTTATACCGTTTATCTACAGGTGCGTGTTGGTGCTAGGAGAGGAGGAGACATTGAAAACTGTGGCGGTAAATAGCTAAACTACATAATTTTTAATGCCTAGTTCTTTGGTGACAACTGTCTGCGAAGCCAATAATTTAATACAATACTGGGAGCCCAACTCTTTAATTTTGTTAAATTCTCTTATCTATCAGAGTATTAGTAGTATAGGACCTTCTTTCGCACTACTAGAAAGCTTCCGCTCGCGTCTTCGTCCGCGTAGAATTCCATTTCCGCAAGAATTTCATAAATTCTTTTGTAAGCAGATGTCTGTCTATGTCATAAGAAATATAAGAATACTTACTTATTTCAGGATTTATCTGATGTTAACTTTTTTTCTTACGAATATCCAATATTATTTCGTGTCATTTCCGCTAACACCAGAGAGCCACCAAGATCTGTTGTTACTCTTCCAAACAACTTTGGACTTTTCCCTTATTGTTTGAGTGAGCGCTAAAAGTAGGATTTGGAAAAAAGGTATAACGTGACTGTTAATGACGAAGTTTATTCGGAAGCGAACCTTTCTAAGCAAGACAATTTGTTTTAAACTCTGCATTACCTATCTACGGACCCGAGTAAAATTATTCTGCGGTTTAGTTAAGCTAGTATACCTATAAGCATAAGAATAAATGTTTTATTTATTTTTATGCTATAAGTACTATTGTAGTGTGTGTACTAAAATGTACCTATGCACACACTCATCTTCTCCTCGTATATAAGCCGTACACTACTATAATAAAGGGAGTATTTGATCGCAGTCAGACTTTTATTAAACATCCCCGAACCGCCAACACTGCATGGCGACCCTGCCAGTGCCGCCTGCGTCGGCGGCGCTGTGCAGCTGGTTAGTCATTAAGGGATAAAACTAAAAATAAAATTGGACTATAAAAAAAATTATGTTAGTGCCACGAGCATTTCACTCTTTTCCAACTAAAGTTACAGAAAGTTAAAAACTTTATTTAGAAGCAAATAGTATTTGCTTCTAAATAAAGGTGATACTTTGCTAAATACTTACAACGTGTTACAAAATAACCCCTAATGCCGATCATGGTAGATAGGGACCGTCAAACTGAACAAGACCATATCTGAAATCGCGAAAAAAAATCAGCTGTTTCATACAAAAATTAGTATCGAAAATATCAAAATGTATGAAACAGCTGATTTTTTTTTCACGATTTCAGAGTTGATCTCATTTTAAAAGTTGTTCAGTTTGATGGTCTCTATCTACCATAATCGGCATTAGGGATTATTTTGTAACACGTGTCTTGATTCTGCTAATGCGATGTGATAATCGTGTTTCAATGATGTATCAATAGTATTGCTTTTTTGTTTTAGTTACCGAAAGTTACCACTACACTCACATCGACGCCCAATGATGATATGTATGTTGGTGGACCAAATATGTCAACATATTGGTCGAACTGTGTTGTTAAAGAAAATTCAACTTTATTCCGTAGGTGGAGCAGCAGGAAACCCTTCGTCGCTGCAAAGCAATTGACTAGTTGAGGATTAAGATAATTAATTTAATAGAAAAAATACTAGAAAAAATCGAGTCACCCGAAGCAGCTCAGACGAGATTCGAACCCGCACCCTTGGGATTCCAACCCAATGCACTGACCAATTATGCTACTGAGTCGCTAGTGGGAGTGGCTAAATGTTCTAGTACTTTTTACGTTTTCGCTGTAAGTCAGCGTTATCTCATCAATGTGAAGAATTAGGTACCTTCAACATTCGAATGCGACATCTTTACAGATGCCAGACAATCAATTAAGATGAAATAGCTATATAGAAACTATAGTTAGGGAGGCGAATAGGGGAATTTTCGGTAATACTCGAGCGTGGCAGTTTAAGATATGAGAGATACCTTGGACCTAATAGAACAACCTTGTAAAGTATTTAGCTCTATATGTAGTGACGCGCGCCTAGGATAGACGATCAGATTAGTAAAAAAAAATCGATAGTCTGAAATACTCGAGCGCGTCAGATTAAGATATTGGGGGTTGATTTTAGTGTTTTAAGACTAAATTTAACTAATCTGACGATAAGTCCTTGACGCCGCCGAGTTATAGGGTCGCGAACTTGTAAAAAAAAACGTTAATCCGGCATTCTCGAGCGCGATTTTTTTTATTTTATTTTGAAGAATATAATCTAAAACGTACTAAAAATACAAAATCTGCCGGTTTCCGCATGACCGGGAGTGTGGAGGAGCCATTTCGTCTTCCGAAAAACGCGTTGCGGCATATAAGTCGCGAACGATACATTTTACAAAAAAAAAGTTTAAATCACTCTCAGGCACTCAGCAGGAAAGAATTGTGGATGAGGAGCCACAATATGAAAGTTCGAGTGAAGAAGAAGAAGATGAATTGTATTGAGCAAACATGTAAAGATCATACTTAACAATACAATTATAATCCATTTTTTATATCATTTCATTTTTTTATACAATAAATAATACAATTCGTACTACATTTCATCTACATTTACGTTGGTTGTAACTATCGCTTTATTGTCATTCTTAAATTCCCCGTTCTATCAAGGAGAAAGAAAGGAAAAAAAAAACGAAAAAAACTTTCCGGTCAGATTAAGAGAACACACCAACATTTTTGTCAGATTAAGAAAATATGCTTTCAGGATACCGAGATAAACCTCCCCTATGAAAATCTGACGCGCTCGAGTATTTCAAAAAAACTTTTTTTTTTTTTGCATTTTCAAAAATTCATCGTAACTGATGGTCACGCCGAAATCGTCAGTTTTTTTAAAGGGAGCTTCCTTGGGGCCTACTTAACACCCCTTCCGAAAATCTGACGCGCTCGAGTAAATTTTTTTTTTTTGCATTTTTGACTACTTTATATGCCTACCCCCACCACGCAAACCGGCAGATTAGTATACCGTTGTTATCAGAGGCACTTGGGGCATACGTAGTATGAATATCTGACGCGCTCGAGAATGCCCAAGTAACTGTTTTTTTTTTACATTTTTGAAAAACCGTACACGCCAAACCCACCGCTAAAATGGTTTTTACCATACGAGCTTTTCTTTTCGAAATTATTTTATCTTTCGATTTTGATAGGTCTCGACGGCGCCGTTGAATTACGCCATTTAGCTACCTCGCCTCCCTAACTACTATATTGAAATTCTATATTTTAGGCAATCACAATGCTACCTATTTTTTATATTAAGATAATTAATTTAATAGAAAAAAATCCCGGTTCGAATCCCGTCTGAGGTGCTACGGGTGAGTAGATTTTTTCCAGAATTTTTTCTATTAAATTAATTATCTTAATATAAAAAAAAACAAAATTCCGACGATCTGAGAACCTCCTCCTTTTTTTGAAGTCGGTTAAAAATAGCATTGTGAATGCCTTAAATCTAGAATTTCAATAGTAGAGAATTTTGATTCTTCTGTTTCGAAACAATGTTTAAATCGGCCAACATTGTTAATTGACAAGAAGAAATTATAAAAATAAAAAACCTGCCAGCATTAAAAGACAATTCAACTGAAAAGATGGAAACAAGATTAAATATTAAAGGCAACATTATAACATGCAGTCGGATAGAGACATTATGAATGATTTGAGTTATATGCCTCCGACTGCATGTTATAATGTTGCCTTTAATATTTAATCTTGTTTCCATCTTTTCATTTGAATTGTCTTTTTATGCAGGCGGGTTTTTAATTTTTTTAATTTTTTTTTTTATTTCTTTTTAGTTATTATTTAAATGATATACCTTTTTGAAATCCTTATAATAAGCCCTTTAATTTGACACCCATATTGCTGTATTCTAAAAAAAAAAATTTTTTCCACTACGTATAATAGCACCGTACAGCCGCCATGTTGGTTTTTTTATAACGCCACCTTCTTAAGAACACTTGAGCTGACGAGGCAAATCTAACGTTATGTTAATCATGGAAATCCGTTCTGCCGTTTGAAAGATATGAGGTAATAAAGAATATTACATACAAACAAACAAACAAACTTACATTCAAGATACGCGCGAAAAATAACAACCCTCTTGCAGTCGGGTAAAAAGTTACTATTGTAACACTATTCAGATACAATTGTTACGTTAACTTATGAAGAATCGAAGCCCCGATATTTTACGGAATAGATTAGGATAATGTAGTGTTGGGATTGCGACTTGGTATGTTTGTTTGAGGCCTATGTTGTTATATATGATTGATCGTAGTTCAGTTTGTTTATATAAGTTTGTCCGATCGCTCTAAATATTGATGAAAATATTAAGTACTTAGAAGTATTGCGAATAAAAGGGGGGGATAAAATGCGATGAAAATTAGTTGAAGAGTAGTTTGAAGCATGAATAATTAACTAAAAATCGGCCAAATGCGAGTCGGACTACGTACCAAAAACGGCAAAAAAAAAATCACGTTTGTTGTATGGGAGCCGCCCTTAAATATTTATTTTACTCTGTTTTTAGTACTTGTTGTTATAGCGGCAACAGAAATACATCATCAGTGAAAATTTCAACTGTCTAGATATGGGCAGTTCTCTAAGGCAATTGATTTTTGTGTCCAGGCTTTAAATTCGAAGAAAACGTTAAGATAAATTTCAAAAAAAAAATTATGGCTTGTTTGTGCCTTACGGTAACTGGAGAGCATAAAAAAATTATGACAGCACTTACTGATTTTCAGTAAAAAAATCCCAAAGTTTGAAAAAGCTCCTTTTCGTGACGACGGTGGAGTGTTCCATTCCCAGAATCAAACACATCACAAATAATAACTTGAAACTTATCAAGTTCCCGACACTGTTTTATATGTTCCTGGCAAGCTAAGTAGTTGTTTTTCACTTTAGGTTTTACAAATGAATTATACCATAATAATTTCTAAAGCTATTGAGCATTGTTTAACTTATCATTGACTTTCACATGATTTCCGTGCCACTCACAAACCACGCTGCACACCACAACTGATTTGTTTTAGCAAGTTCTCACAACGATAGACCGCTTGCTTCAGTGTACTCCATGCTACTGGACGGGACACACGGCCTCTCTGCTTCGAGATTGAAAAAAAACGAAGCTAAGTCTGTGTTTCGGTGGGTTTTGGGTCAGGGCAGTTTCTGAATTCGCTGGTTATGGTTTATCATGAATTTGGTCCCAACAAAATTACAATGTTTATTGTAAGATACAGCCATAAGGATGTTATTCCAACGCTTTATATTAAAATTGTGTATATATTTTATAATTTGAGATAATTGGCAAAAATAGATGTTTTCTGAATTCAGTGGCTCTGATATCGGTGGATTTCAGTGGATAAAATGGTACCAAAATCAGAAAAAGACCCACGGAAATCAGATTTCATTGCTCGAAATAGAAAATACGTATTGTTTTTTTTAAATACGTCTTCTAACGCAAAATATTTATTGTGTCCACCTTTTAAGGTAAATATTCAACCTTTTAGTTTAAACTTTTAGTTTATTAGTTTTTTTTGTGAGGTTAAATTATGTCTGTGTTGATACGAAATAATTAATATGTGCTATGAAAAAGCATTGTTAATGTTGTTTTAAGATTTTGTACTTAGTCAGCTTTCAAAAAATTTATTTATTTCTCCTATAAAATCATATGCAATCTGATTTCGCTGGCCACAAACCTGATTTTGGTGGACCATCAAAATTAAAAATCAAATATCTCGTAAACCGCTTTGTCAATAGGTGCGCCATTTACATATAATTACTTAGATTTGATTATATTTTCACTAACGTTAATCATATAACTTCCAAAAACCGAATGAAAAAGTGCCACCAAAATGAGCATTTTTGGCAAGGTCTGGAGAAGTGCTCATATCATGGTTCATAAGATACAGCCTGGTGACAGTCAGACAGCGAAGTCTTAGAAATAGGGTCCCGTTTTTGCCCTTTGGATTCGGAACTCTAAAAAAACATTGAAGTACCTACACAACAAACACCTTTTACTAATTTTGTGAATTTTTTTGCCTATATCTCAAAAAGTGTTAATTGATTTACTTATTGGTCTAATGACAAGCCACCCTTTACAGCAGTTAATTGGAAAAGAGACGGAAAATGGAGGAGAGACGGCCTCGCTCCAGCATTCGGGTCAAGTCGCCGCAAATGAGCCGGAAGCGACTCCTTCGTAACCGAGACCACTCCACTGCCTTTAGGAAAATTATAACTTGACATTATATTGTGTTTGCGCTGAGAGCTTGAAAATAGGAAATTGAGGAGTGATTACCAAGAAATTTGAGAAAAGACTATTTGTGAATAATAATTTTCGCCACTTGGGATTTGTTATTATAGGTAGGAGAGTTACAGTTACACCTTGTTAGCGTTTGTTCAGCTTTGCGAAATGAACTCTGACGTTAATACAAGGATTGTTGATAAAGATATATCTTTGTCAAGAATCTCTGTTCTTCCTTTATGTTCCGTCGTTTAAATAATATCGGGTCATTTTGAACTTAACATCCAAATTTTAAGGATGTGTCCAGTCCATGAAACTAAACAACTTTCTCAGAAACATGTGTCGAATTTCGCTACAAAATTTTGGTCATCCCATACTAAATTGATCACGTGATCTCTTTGATTTGTATGGATAGTCGTTTTTTTTTACATATTTGACCATGTGTTCCTTGGAGAAAGTTGTTCAGTTTCATGGACTGAACACAAAATTTGGATGATGAATACAAAATGACCCTGTATATGTATAAGCGAAACGGAAGAGGCGTAACACCGTATCTCTAGTTAGCCCGTGACCACGGCCAATGCAACTCAGTCGAAACGTCAAGAAAAGGTAGGCATTTAAACACCTATGTTTAATTTAAAGCTGTTATTTTAATAAAATACCAGTAAAATGCAACTCGAAAGATTAAAACTGTATATTAAAAGGCTGATCATGATGGTGATTAAGTTGCTTCCGCCCCAGATCGAGTGGATTCCACTTGCACACCTGTTTTCATGGTGTTACCATCTCCTATCAGATCCTGGGTTCGATCCACCACAGCCGAACTTTCTATATTGTCTGTATCGATAATTGTGCTATTATAAGCTGTTCTAGTGAGTGAGTTATTTGACCAACGAAGTTTTTGACTAAGGATAAAAATGATATTTGACTATAAATAGAATAATCTTTTAAGCAGGTACCTATTGTATAATGTTACTGATGATTTTAATACGAAATACGACTTAATTTGAATTATTTTATGTGAAATTGATTTTTTTTAGCTTCATTTATAATGTCATTTGCTTGCCATATTAAAATTGGTGAAACATGAGGCCATTTTAAACAACTTTACCCCTTTATACCAGGGTTTCCCAATTCAAAAATAATATTCTCATGCCCCCTTAAGTTTAAAAACATTAAAAACACACAATTTTTTTTTACAACTATATTATTTATTTGAATTATAATTAAAAACAAAGAGTTCCATACAGAACAACTTTTTGTCTTTGATTTGATTCTTTTCATACAGGCCAACGGGTTGTGTCGGCGGCCGGCGGGCTGCCTTAGTGTGTATTGCGCTTAAGTACTATTTCCGAAAATTAAACGTACCGATTACGCCCCCCCTGGTATTCCACTACGCCCCCCAAGGGGGGCATGCCCCCCTGGTTGGGAACTCCTGCTTTATACCATGTTTTGTGCAAATAAAGATTTCTTATTCTTATTCTATCTCACAAAGACCGTTTTGCTATGAATGTTGTTAGGCATGCACATAACACATTGTTTTAGTATGCGTCTGCATACTCTCATATTACGTAGGTACACTAAAACAATGTGCATGCATTCACAGCAAAAGGGTCTTAACTATACCAACGTTAACTCTGCTGCTGTTCCCATAGCACAAGTGCTTTTGCTCTTACTTTGGAATCGTAGTAATAGTAGTTTGTTACACAAGGGGTGTAATAGCTACTTACAACCGAGGTAAGCATACTATTTTACATCATTCAAGCGAGGTAATAAAAATAAAAACAAAAACATTAAAACAAAAATAAAAATAAAACGTTAAAGGGTTATTTCATTGAAAACTCGTGGGGTTGATCAGACCATTAAACTGAACAACTTTCATTATGAGACCAACCTGGAATTCACGAAAAAAAATCAGCTGTTTTTGCATTGCAGAATTTTGCAT
The DNA here is from genome assembly GCA_943789525.1 of Agriphila geniculea. NCBI lineage: Eukaryota > Metazoa > Arthropoda > Insecta > Lepidoptera > Crambidae > Agriphila > Agriphila geniculea. Next base: position 41,641,292 of record OX038869.1, on the reverse strand, counting down.
ACCTAGCTTGAACTGAAATTAAATGCCGCCATTTTCATTGTTTTTTTTCAGCCAAAAGTTTCGTCAGTTTATAATAAAAGAAAAGAGATTGGTTCACTAAGGAGTTTTAAATGCTTGAATTGTAAAGTAACTTTACAGTTAAAGCATTCACCATCCTTGAATTGTAAAGTGATTTGAAAATGGAACGTTCTATCTAAACAATGCAGTGTGTTGCACATGCCAACTTACACAGCCTCATACTATATAAGTAAATCCTAGTTACCGAGCAAGTATGATGTAAAGAGATTTTACGTGTTCAACATTCATAAAAAAATGTATGCTTACAGCACCGAAGAGTTGAGAGTAGAAGTAGCAGATGAGTGCCATCGGGATGCAGTAGCTCCACACGAAGATGCAGGCCACAAACACCTTCGTGTCCTGGTCGTCAGTGAAGTAGTCGAACGAACAGGTGGTCAGGAAGCCCTCTGGAAACAGTCATGCAGAATGAACCTTGTTACGAACGAGGAATTATTCGACGTTCTTGAAAATAGCTCTTCTTCCCATTTCTTGGACGAATCCCATTTGTAATTCTACACAATATGGTTTCCACACAACAGTCAAGTCGTAACACCAAGGTTAATGTGGAATGTCCGAGGTTAATGGGGAAAAAAAGTTTTGACATTTTGTTTGTACTATTATGTATTCTGTGATTTTGTATTGAAACTTTTTTTAATACCATGTTGTGGTTGTGGCAGGCGAGGCGGTGGCAAAGGTATTTTAATCTCCATTCTGCTGTTACTTTCGTACATTTGTGAAGTCGAAGAGACTTTTATCCGAAAATTCTGAAACGTTTTTCTATTACTAAGGGAGCTTATTCCTACCCATGAAAAAAATATTCAGGCAATTTGATTTTGGTTCCCTATGTATTTGCATAAAATTTTAAGGCATAGGTAGGTAATATGACATAGCATAATATGATTTCGCCGAATGATGTTTACGCATGATATTGCTTAGTCATAACAGCATATGCATAATTGTTTTAGGCATAACTACTCTAAGCATAATCATGTTGAAGCATAATATTCTTTAGCATACTTTTAAATACGCTTAAGGTTAGTAATGCATATTTTTATAGAACAAAAAATTGAATACACATCGAAAAAAAATATCCCGAAGCTTAAAAACTGAAGGTTAATTGAGGGTTACATGCCAGCAGGTCGGTTCTGTCTGGCACTTCGCCGGCCGCTGCCGCGGCACGCTCGCTTCGCTCGCTAGCCGGTGCGTTGTTAGTCGCAGTTGAACTTAACCTCCTCCTCGCGTTCGCTACGCTCGCTCGTCGTCGCACCTAATAGACCTAAACAAACTTTCGGGATTTTGAACTATCGGCATTTTAACTTTCGGGGTTTCGAACTATCGGTCATTTAATAGTCGATCTTTTAAGTTTCGGTCCATCGGTTATCCATATTTAGGATTTTCGGTATTTTGGAAATAGGTGTTTTATATGTCGATATTTCGGTCGTATTGTGTAATGAATTTTCGGCATTTTAATACATACCCCTTTTGCAAGAAAATAAATAAGTATGTAAAATATTTATTGTTATTGTTTTAGATTTTTATGTCTAAAGCCCGCCGGTAACGATCAATAGCGATTGTCAATTTTTCCGTCAATGCCATTGTTGGAGCAATTGACAATCGCTTCAATTGCACGCGTAAACGATCAATTTTTCCGTCAATGGGCGAAAATTGCGGAAAAATTGACAATCGCAATTGATCGTTACCGGTGGGCTTTAATAATATTAGACGAATAGACAATATGCCAAATAACATTATGCGAAAACAAATTAGTCTAAATGATTATTATGCTTATATAAATACTATGCCAAAAAACAATTATGCCAAAGTATTATTATGACAAAAAAAATATGCCAAATCCGTTATACCAAATCAAATTAGGTATAAAACCATTATGCGAAAAAAGGGATCCTTTTGATTTTTTTTTCGGCCATTCCTCATAATAGTCTGATTGCACTTTTTCTTACTTTTAGCGACAAAATGTTCGGCGACAAATAATGTGCGACAAATAACGCTTTAATGTTCGGACGTGTATCTTTGTTGGTAAAGTTGGCATCCGAAACATTTTCAAATTAAAAAAACCTGCAAAAATATTGATCGAATCGTGACCTCCGCTGATTTCAACTGACTACGTCAAGTTCATTGTCACATTTTACAGCTCACCGATTGGTAAATTCTAGAGATGCGCCGAATGTAGGTTTAACCGAATACGAATGTTCGGCCGAATGTTCGGTCCAAAATGTACCGAACCGAATATTCGGCCGAATCATTCGGTTCAATTCTAGGCAGTAAACAGGTTTTACACGTGTCGGGCGGGCGTTTGCCACAGCATAACCCCTTCTCTAGCACGCCTCGCTCAGTCAATGTTCCGCTCTTTCGTTTACAAATATTTGCAATTCGGAACTGCATACTTTGAAATGTATTATTACGTTGATGAAAGTCTTTAAAGATGAGGCATACATTGACATTTATGAAAAAAAATGATTGTGCCATGGGCAACAGCGTCGCTTAACCACTGCTAAGGTTAAAATCGCTTGCACGCCGCGCCCGCTGTCACATACGTTTAGTTCGTGCAGGGGCGATACGCGCGCACACGAATTTTGTTGCAAACTGGTTAAGCGACGCTGTTGCCCATAGTACATTTTAATACTAGTGTTGGTTCCTAAAGATAGCAGTTTTTATATTCTAAAAAAAATTTGGTATGTTTTTGAAATGCCTTAAAACTAGGGTAGGGTAGGGGTACGTTTTGATTTTTGAATATTTATCAAAGATTTTGAAATATTTGCATTTGAGTGAGTTCATACAAAACAAAAAAGTGCTAATATTTTCAAATCTACAATATTAAAAAAATAACCCTAGTTTTTAGGCATTTCAAAAACATACCGAAAATTATTGCTGTAGGATTATATAATCTGTGCTGTAGGTTAATGTTTAGAGAGGGTAGGAAACGTTATCGCCGTTTGTATGGAGACCGTTTGCTAGAAAATCCTCTTAATCTTTTTTATTGACAAAATTAAAAAGAATAAGAGGATTGTCTAGCAATAAATAATTGGTAGTGTAGTATTCTACTAAATATTTATTGACAAAATAAAAATGATTAGAGGATTGTCTAGCACTCTAGCAAACGGTCTCCATACAAACGGTGATAACGTTTCTCACCCTCTCTAATGTAAATTGTACCAATAGGTATAATTTAAATATTCGGTAATTATTCGGCAAATCAACCGAATATTCGGCCGAATACGAACATGAAAAAATATGCCGAATTTGCCGAATACGAATATTCGGCCGAACATTCGGCGCATCTCTAGTAAATTCCGATTACTCATCCAATAATCGCCAGCTTATTAGACAATGTGGTGGCGGACGGATGCCACCAATTTGCGACACAATTGCATCCTAATCGGCCAGTTAACTCGTTGCTGCGTTTTATTTACGCGTTTGGGTGCGTTTTGGGTTTAATGTTGCGAGTTCCGTCCGGGATGGAATTAATTCGGTTGACGGTCTACGAAACCAATGCTACGTAATCGTTACGTGTGGGGAATTATTTTTCTTGCTACGAATTTTGTGAACCGCTACCGCTAGAAAGTGGAATTCCTTGCCTGGGGCCTTATTTTTGAATCGCTCGGCCGCTCGGCAGGCGTCGAGCGCTCTTTTCGACTGATTTACGTTCGACATATGACTCAAAAAATAAATAAAATTAAAAAATATTAAAAACACGACTGCCCTGCCAAAAACGAACTAAAAAGTTAAACAACAAGTGTCATTGCAGTCGGGGGACCTCATTGATCAAAAATTGTTCCATAATAAGGTCCCCCGACTGCAATGACACTTGTTGTTTAACTTTTTAGTTCGTTTTTGGCAGGGCAGTCGTGTTTTTAATATTTTTTTAATTTAATTTATTTTTATTTCACACATTTTAGTGACATATTACATAGTTTTGGAATGTGCTTATCAAGGCGTTTCATTTGATATCCATGTTGTAATAATAGAAGGAAAAAATTTTTTTACATTTGAAAATGGCGTCGTACAGTCGCCATATTGTTTTTTTCTAAAAAATATAGCCCGTGTCACTTGGGATGCTGTAAGAATTCTAACGATACCCCATTTATCTAAATCAGTTCAGGCATTTAGAAGTTATGGTGGAATAAAGAAACTCACATACCCACAAACATACATGAACCCTGAACACATATACACTCTTTTTGCTTTGGACAGTCGTGTAACAATGAGATATCGAACGAAAATCAGTAGAAACGAGCGCACGATTGGAGTCGAGCGATTCAAAAATAGGGCCCCTGAGTCTGTGTTTCCTTATGTACAATCTGGGGGCTTTCAAAAGTTTCAAGTCGCGAGAAAAATGTTACTTCTAGGCAAGCGCGTTTTATCGTAGATCGCATCATCGCACCCAGTGGTCGTCGTACGAGCTCAAATTAATGGAATACCGCAAATCGATGTACAGCATAGCCGTTTGGTACACGTATACTTAAGGTCAAAACAAAATTTTGGACCCGCAGTTCTTCAAAAATTCTTCCCTTAGGAGAGGAGTTATGGTGTCATTTTTTTTTGTATGAGGAAATTTTTTTTTGTCTTAAAACCTATCGTGTACTTATGGTATCGAATGAAAAGGCTTGCTGAGCCAGTTCTAAAAATATATCACATTTTAGCAATTTGTTTTAAATTAAACCAAAAAACCATTTTCAAAACATACCTTGCCTACCTACGGCTAGGGCTGCAACCCACAGCCTCGTGTGCAATGAGCAAACTAAGCTAACTTGTCTCATAGTGTAGGTACTATCACAGATTACATAATACTATAGGTACTATTATTTTCGTAGTTTTCGGTAACTTCCAAAAATAAGGGATTAAATGAACAATGTTATTTTTCATAATATTATTCTCATTATTATTTAAATAATAATAAGCGGATGTTACTTATATTTTACAAGCCAAATTCTCTGGTGATCTAAGAATTAACTAACATTGCACCTACATTTCAATAAATGCAACCATGAAAGATGTGTCTTTTTTATTTTTTAAGCCCAATCATATTATTTATAATGTTCTCTTGTTTCTGCATACTATTTTTGGGTACTCATAAAACTTGTAATTTTAACAAAGTAATTGAAAACGACAAAGCTAATTAAAGACTGCACTTGTTTTTTCCTAGAAATAGAAAGAAAGTCAAGAGCAAAATTATGTAGGTATAGAGTAGGGCTGCTCGTAACAAACTTGGGGAATATCTCAGGATTATTCAGTACTAAATTTGTTTTTCCTTCTGTCTAAAACACCACAGACTTTTTATTTTGTGATTTTGTGGTCAGGGGATCTAAGAAAAACAAATTAATGTGTTTCATAATAATGTTTCGTTCCCTTTTTGAAATGATTTGATGATCTTAAAAATGATTCTATTCTTAAAAATAAGTTGATATTTCATAAACTGATGTCATTTCATTACATATAAAGGACCCCGCACAAAATGTTTAAAAAAATCGGTCCGTTCGGTCAATTTGGCTTGGCAAATTTTGTGTAAATATTACCATGTTGATCGAAAGTGTAAACTTGCAAAGTTAATGACTAGTGTTAGAGATATGGATTTTTATTAAAAAAAACTAAACTTCTAATAAACTCTCTCTTTCTATCTTTTCTCTACAATACAAACTGCAATTTATTGAAAAGAACACTAACGTCAGTCACCGGGTGCGTGGCTGGCACTACTAAAGCTGAGCAGGTTGTACTTTTTCGATTTTTTTATCTATTAATTTTTTAAGCAATATTTGTTTGCAATTACACTTCCATAGATATTTTTTCGCTGGTGCTGATACTGTTAAACTTATGTGATGTGCTTCGATATTTTTTACTTTCTGCTTACAACATCAAAAAGCCAATCTCTAAAACTAGTAATTATTTCACTTTTCAACTTTACAGTTTCGATCAACCTGTTACAGAGTATATTTACACAAAATTTCAGCCAAATTCACCAAACGGCTTTTATCAAACATTTTGTGCGGGGTCCTTTAAAGGTTTTCAAAGGATTTCTGCCACAAATCTTTAAATGTTTTATTTAGAAACGTAACCGTTTCGTCGGTCAAAGCAACTTCGATATAAGCAGCCGTAGAAAAGCAATCAGAGGAAGTCGGCAAGTTCCTGTTTGCGCGGTCGCCGTCTGCCGGCACGCAGAGCAAACGCCATGTTTATTGAAAAGTGTTTACTGAAAAAATGTTTATTGAAAAAAATAATGTATAAAACGCAATCAGACTTGAGGTTTTTCTCACATTTTTATGTTGGGATGAATGCGATTTCTTGATATTTTAGATTTCAAGAGCAGTGTAAGATATGGATTGACATTTCGATGGCGAATGACCTACCTACGGCATTCATATTACAGAATGGTACTAAAAAATATTGTGTTTTGCCTTTTTCTTACTAGGTGTAGGTACCATTATTATGTTTTCTGTGGTACATGTATAATACCCGCATATTTTTACTAAAATTTGTCTTAGTGTTTACTTGCCTATATACAGTTGCGTAAATTATTAAGTAACATTGTCAGTTTGTCAATTGGAAAGTATTTAGTGCAATGTTACTACATCGCATACTCATGTGCTCATACCACTTTTCAGAAATTTTATAAGTCGAAGTGTGCCGCAGCCGGCCGGCGGTATGACCATAAGGACATGTATTTCATCATGATTTACTGATATGACAAACTAGTATGACCATGAGGCAATGGGGATTTTAGCCTTAGGGGTGCCCGCCGTGCGTGACCTCGATAGTACAATACTAACCTGGTACAAATTTCCCCCAGATCTTGGCAGCTGGTAAGATTGTGAATGGCAGCGCCCAGAACCAGGTGAACGCAATCAGGAGAGACGCTTGAACCTTGTTTACCCTTCCATCTAGGGGACATGAAATAGTCCTGAAAAAACGTCAAACTTATACAAACCAGTTCTATGAATTGTTTATAAAGGCAGCGTTTATACCTTGTTTCTACAAATGATTTTACCTATTCTTAAGCGCTCAGGTAACGATCATTTGCGATTGTCAATTTTTACGTCATTGACGCTCATTAATGCGAAAATTGATTGTTTACACGTGCAATTGAAGCGATTGTCAATTTCTCTACCAATGGCATTGACGGAAAATTTGACAATCGCAATTGATAGTTACCGGGGGCCTTTAATTTTATCCAGGGATGTTTCTCAGAATAACAGGCTAAATTTAGAATAAATTAGAAAAAACATTTATTTAAGACAAATCAAAAATACACAAGAAATAAAAATAAACCGAGGCTATCTTAGTTTTGTCCCAAATCAGTCCCGCCCGACTCAGCTGTTTATTTTATTACTTATTGAAATTCCAAGCGGACGAAATAACGAGCGGAAGCTAATAAAAAAAATTAAAAAGGTAACGTACTTGTATCTATCAAATGCAATAACAGCATTGGCGATTGCGCCCCCGATCCCCGACAAGGAGCCCAATATGGCGTAAATGTCGCAGCCGAGCTGGTAGCCAACCAGCCGCTGGTGGAAGGAGTTCATGATGAGGAGCGGCATCTCCAGCATCATCATCAGGTCGAACACCGCTAGGTTTATGACGAACATGTTGCTCGCACTCCGAAGTGATTTTGATCTGTAACAAAGAAGGCATTAAAGCGTCTTAAAGAATGAGCGCCACAGGCTTCGTTCCCTCGGCAACATCCCTAGGTTTTTTGTAAGATCCCATTTAGTAACCGCTTCTGTGGTCTATTGGTTCGCCCACCCGTATAAGACGCAGGGATTCCCACAGGAGGGTACCTACATTTGTTCTCATTTTGGTTGGTGGTAGGCCTTATTTCAAATCCGCCTGGCTATAATAATTATGTCTGCTGGCATAACGATAATTTAAAAATTGTTGTGATCCGGCAGTTAGAAGTGAGCTAGTCAGTTTCTCAGTGGTGAGGATTCCGGATGTAGTATGCTTACACTTTTGACCTTATCCTCACTTAAAATCAGGTGAAGTGGGCCAAGCAATATCCCGTTATGGGTAAAAAAACGCGTTTCAACACTAACAGATATATATTTTGTGATTTATACAGGGTTATATTTTGTAAAACACCAACAGCCTCGCATCGCAGGAGTACATCAATTAAGAAACATTTAAAAAGGCTTAATGTGTGGTGGGACATAGGAAATAGTCAATTTTGTAATATTATAAGAATAATTTAACTGAAAAGAAAATCGTTCAGGCTGATAATTTCTAAGAATTCCTTAAGCTGATTGTGTGTTATGTGTTATATTCGAAAAATAAATAAAAAAATATGCGAAGAGCATCAATATTTCAGAATTATGTCTTATGACTTTGGTAGGACATAGCCAAAAATGACAACAAATTAAAAATACCCATAAACAACGTTTATACCTCAAATAAATAGTTCTACGACTTTCTGAAAAAGACAAAAAAAGATTTTTTGTACAAAGCTCGATCAGGCATGGAAAGTCGTTTTTTTTGTCTATTTTCGGTAAAGTCGCAGAACAAACGTTGTTGTTTAAGATTTTAGTAATCTACTCGACTGCGAAGATGTTGCTATTTTACAAATAACCCTGTATAACTAAGCTTGCGACATACCTACACAAAGAGTTGAAGAAAAATAAATAAATTAAAAAAATATTAAAAACACGACTGCCCTGCTAAAAACGAACTAAAAAGTTAAACAACAAGTGTCATTGCAGTCGGAGGACTTCTTTCATCAAAAATTGATCCATAATAAGTGTCTGTTTTTAATATTTTTTAAATTTATTTATTTTTATTTCACACATTTTAGTGACATATTATATAGTTTTGGAATGTGCTCATCAAGGCCTTTCATTTGATGCCCATATTGTAATAATAGAAGAAAAAAAATTTTTTTTCATCTTTGAAAATGGCATCGTACAGTCGCCATATTGATTTTTTCTAAAAAAATATAACCAGTGTCACTCGGGATGCTGTAAGAATTATAACGATACCCCATTTATCCAAATCAGTTCAGGCATTTAGAAGTTATGGTGGAATAAAGAAACTCACATACCCACATGTGACCCACATACATGAACCCTGAACACATATACAATCTTTTTGCTTTGGGCAGTCGTGTAATAATTATTTGGGGTTACCTCTATCTGGCAGAAACTTGATGCTCCGAAATTTATTTGGCAGAACACACTTAGCAGAATCTTCTTTAAACGAATATTTTTAAGGCATAAAAATTGTTTAATATAATTATTGTTTGGCAGAATGTTTACATGTCTGAATTTACAATGGCATACTATTCAGATTGCAGAATTTCATTAGGCATAAATACCTTTGGCAAAATTTTTATTCGCAGAATTTCGTTTGGCATAACGTTTATTTAGTCGACAATTATTTGGTATAATTTTCACATGCTATACTACGAATATGGCAGAATTTCATTAAGAATAATGTCATCAGGCATATTGTAATCTCTAAAAAATTGAATTAAAAATTTGTCTTAAAAAGTCAATATGTTGAATTTTTGTAAATGTTGTGCTACAAAAGTCAACAACAGAACGAATCGCTGCAAAACCGATATGCATGCTGCTTGCTTACATGCATGCATGCTTGAATGCTTGTTTATGCTGCTTGCATGCTTGCCGGGGGGTGCAGGGGGGCTGGCCCCCTTGCTCGGGGGCCCCCCGCTATAAAGAAAAACTTTTAATGCACCTACCAGTAGGTTAGGTTAGGTTAGTGTTTTGACCACTCGCAGCGGAGCGAGCGAAGCGAGCGGAGCTCCACAATGCCTGCATGCATGCTGCATGCTCGCTTGCATGCTTGCATGCTGCATGCTTGCTTGCATGCTGCATGCTTGCATGCTGCATGCTTGCTTGAATGCTGCATGCTTGCTTGCATGTTGCATGCTTACTTGCATGCATGTTTATTTGTCTGCATGTAAGGATGCATGCAGCATGAAACATGCGTGTAAGAAATACTAAATTATTCTTGATATGAATTTTCTGTTAAATGTATGCCAAAAGATGATTCTGACTATAAACTGTCTGCGATATGATGGTTCTGACTGTGAACTTTCTGCGATGTGATGGTTCTACTATTTAATTATTATGGATATGAAATGTATGCCAAAAGATGATTCTGGCTTACAAAATTATGCTTTTTAAATGTATGATAAATGAGTGTATGCCAAACAATTTTCTGCGACATGAAGTTTATGCCATTAGTTGTTATGCATAATAAAATTATGACATAAAAAGTTCTGCCATAAAAGGTAGACTCAATTATTTGATTATGATAATAAGTATGAAAAGCTTTAGGTTTTCATATTATCATGAGTTTAATTTCCATATTTGAAAGTGATTCTGTTTCTTCTTAACGCTACCTTGAAAATCGAAACGAAATAATAATAAGTTTTCAATTTGAAAATGAAAACAGATTAAAACTTCGGAATTAAAATCAGCGTCGAACGAAACCAGCACCTCTGAAAGATTTATATGAATCGCTTCTCGCCCAATCCCTTTAAATTGATGAAGCCTGGAATACAGTGCAAATCCCTCAGGACGCCAGAAACGGACAAACTTTATTTGGGTTTATGAAAAGTGTTATATTTTATATTAAGGTCTATTTCTATCTTGATTGAATTGATTTATGAGTTGATTTTTGACACGTGTAAAATCCAAGTTTATGATGCGATGCAGCCCTTTGCGAGCAATATTGTTTGAATATTTTTAAACAACGAAAACTTTGAGTTTTCAAAATTTTCTGAATATGATAATTGCTTAGTATTAGACAACATATAAACGATGTACACGGATCCCCTCACTGAAGAATGATTTTAGGTTCGTTCACATATTTTCTCATTCACCTCAAATGTTTGAAGAAGAGATTTTGTAACGTAATTGACTGAAAAGGATTCCAAATTTTGGAAGGAAGTAGCTTATTTATTTAGGTCAGTCCTTTCAAATCCATCTACTTATATGTATAATTGAGGATAACCGGGATTTTACTTAGTTCGAACAACAGTTCTTTTGGCCTGCCTAAGCCGGCATGAAACTCTGAAAAGGTCGTTTTTAGGGTTCCGTAGCCTAAATGGCAAAAAACGGAACCCTTATAGATTCGTCATGTCTGTCTGTCTGTCTGTCTGTCCGTATGTCACAGCCACTTTATTCCGAAAGCATTAAGACTACACAGTTGAAACTTGGTAGGTAGATGTATTCTGTTAACCGCTTAACGAATTTAATACAAAAATAAGAAAAATAAAAGATTAAGGGGGGCTCCCCATACATGGAACTGAAACTGAAAAAAATTTTTTTCTTCAAACCAACACGTGTTGGGTGTTTATAGATAGGTCTTTAAAAATGACATTGAGGTTTCTAAGACAACTTTTTCTCAAAGTCAATCGTTTGAAAGATATTCACCGCCAAAGTGGTAAAATGTGTGTCCCCCCCCCCCCCCCCTTTAACTTTTGAAATAAGAGAGTGAAAAATCTAAAAAAAATATATGCTGTAGATCTTAATAAACACTTTCAACCAAAATTGGTTTGAACGAGATATAGTAATTAGTTTTTGAGATATAGCACATTTTCCAAAACCGCAAATATAACTTTGTCATTCATACCAACACTGTGAAAAACAAAGTTATTTTTGCAAACGAAAAATGATAGGAGGTATTAAATATGGTATGGTATAAGGTAACTACGGAACCCTATGGCGCGTGGCCCGACACGCACTTGGCCGGTTTTTGGCTTACGGCTTTCAGATTATCTACGTTAGATTGAAAAACGTATCTTACGTCACTATAGGTACTTAATGTGACGCCATAAAGGAAATAAAATGAAAATATTTCAACTTTGCCTTACTGAATATACTGTTCACTATACATATACTGTACGTTACTTTGACTATGGCCTAAACTAGAAAACATTGTTAAGGGTTTCATAAATTATTAAACATTGACACCACTTGTAAACTTATGCTGAAAATATTCAAAAGTGGTAATAAAAATGTTAATAAATAAGAGTATTTGTGACACAAATGGCTCATAGTAAAAGGAGTTCTTGTATCAAACAGCCCTTTATCTTACAGAACCAAACTTGACAAATGCAATCTTAACATTTCTAATGGCTTTGAATTCGTGGAAAGAACGGTGGGAAACAATAAGGGGACGTGCGTATGCGTAGGTAATAACGAAGGAAGGAGGGATGCTAGGTGCGAGGGCGAAGGCGGGGTTTGGCTGGAGACTGCAAGTGAGGCCATGGAACTGGGTGGTTGTGATGTAGAGTTAGGTAAATTTCTTGATTTTTGAGTGTTGAAACAGAAGTCATGAGGATAATGATTATTATTAGTGATTAGTCTTGGTGAAGTGTGGTAATTATTAGATTGCCATTCGGTAAGTTTCATTTCATTATTTATATTAATATACTTTAATGACCTGCCTGTTGTTAATACTGGCATTGAGATGTGTCAACTAGATTAGCAATCTCTCAGCCTAGGATTATCGTAGGGTAATCGACCAGTGGTCGGCTCTTTCACTCGAAGTCTAGGGAACTTAGGGACTAAAATCTAGGTACATTGCACAATAACACGTTTGAAAACAAATGGTTTTGCATTCACCACACGGACTAAACAGAGACACATACTTGATGTTGGATTGACAATAGAGAGATCATTGTGGTACCTGTCCCTTTGGAATTCCTCTTTTAGTAATATTAATACATATTATTAATTTTCTTTTAATTGTATTATGTCAGCTGGAGGTCTGTCCAGTCAGGTGTCGAGGACCACAATATGACGCGGTATCTAGAAATCTAGATGATATCTAGATTTTTAGTTGGAGGGGCGTCATTTCTTCCCCCCACTTTTCAAATTTCACAAGGGGGGGAGGCTGATTATAATACAGTAAATAAAATCTTAAAATCACAAACAACAACGTTTTCGAACCTAGGAGATAAACAGTCACAATTTGGTGCATGTGACCAAGGATCCCGTCATTAAATGTTTCAATAGCAATTGAAACAACGGGAGTAAAACAAAAAAATCGTAGGGTCCATAACGTAACGATCACTCTCTAATTTATTAAATGTTCAATATCCTCTTTAACATACAATGACAATTCACAGTTTTTGAAATACTTTTAAGATCAGTAATTGTTGTATGTACGAATTAGTTAATATTCTAACATTGAAGATTCAAAGAACAATAACCACTTCCTACACATGTGTTGACTTCCTTATATTTCAGTAGTTGCTATGACCATAGAGCACCAGTATTTATAAAATTTTGATTTAACAATCAGAAAAATGTGTAGTAGTCAAATCAATATGGTCTAGTCTTAACTAAACCTAATGAATTTTCTCTATTTCTGTACTGCCGATTTTGTTCCAGTTGGCAATTTATAAGTAATGACAAAATGCAATTTTATGAGCTATTACCTTTTCATAAACGATAATTGTTTAAATCAATATTTTGATAAGTCAGAAATGGACATTATTTATTAAAATAGTAACTCATCTTGAAAAAAAAATATAACATTCAGCCAGACGTTTACTTGATAGATTGTTCAGCAATAATCACAAACTTTGTTTTCGTTTTTTTTAAAGGGTCACTTTTTATACAAAAGGTTGGTCTTGCCATCAAACGGACACGTGGTGAAATACAATCCATCAACGTATGGGCATTGAACGCTAAAGATATGCCTACCTAAGTGAGATGACAAAAAAAAATTATATTCTATTCATTGAGAGCGTGTGCATATAATGTGTTTAACAGTTTCATTTAACTATTTTTTTATTATTTGGTAAAAGCTATTGCAATAAAATGAAATACGTTTTAATCTAATTTACATAAGTTTAAATTTCTTGATAGTAGTTGAATTATGGTAATTATATTTATTTTGCTAAAATACTTATACAATGCCAATGCATTATCATTAAGTAAGTTTAACATATTTCGCTAAAAAACTTTGAATGCCAAACACAAAGATCATTTTAAAATTATTAAATTAAAAATCCAGTCCAAGTGTTGTTAAAATATTCCATACAAAGTTCTCTAATATGCATTATAAAATATAACCACGCTGCTTGGGTGTCAGTCCATAGAAGGTCTCTTCCAAGTGTTTAGCAGATGTGCACTAAGTGTCCTACACAAAAAAATGGCTTGGACAAGCGTAGCGAACTGTGTAAGATACAAAGCTTTATTGTCTCTATTGCTGACTAACAAGACAGAATTCTCGATACAAAATACTTTCTAAGGTTGTACTTGGGTACAGATTTACAACTGTATTTATATAATAAATATTAAAAATATTAAAATCTAAAATAAATTCATAGAAATAATAGTTTAACATCATGAGATTTGAAGAAATTACAGTAATTACACAATTGATTGCTTGATAAGAAAGCAAAATGCGAGGGTTTCAAATTCAAACTAGCTTATTGTCTGACAAAATTTAAATTAATTTGTGTGCCAATGTTTGAGGGGGGCTTAAATAATTTTGTTTCAAAGCTGTTTTTCTAGGGTTTTGTCGAAAACTCTAACCTAATAAGTTGATCGATACTTTTTTTTTCTATAACCTACAAAAGTACCTAATTTCATTATCAACAATCATGACATTGTTTTTTTTATTACCTATTCCATATTATACATCTGCAAAAACGTGGAGCTTACGTCACCTGTTCCTGATCGTGGTGATAACTTCGCTTCAGTTCATATCGTAACAACTACAACAGCAGGCTTCGGAGATGAGCAGTGTCAGAGCGAAGAAAAAAAAATAAGTTAAGTGTTTAGTATCTTTAATTATGATACAAACTTGAGTTTAAAGTCCAAGATTTTTAAAATATTGTTCTAGAATATCGTTATTCTAGAAGTATTTTTTATAATCACGTTACATCTAATGTGAAGCACTCATAAAAGAGTGAGTCGTATTGCTTATCATTAAACAACGACCGGTAAGTGCCATTACGGCAAATCAGCTACGGGAGTTAGCGGGTTCGAGTCCAAGTCAGAGTGTATAATTGCATTAAAAAAAAAACTTTAAAGCATCAGAATATGTTCAAAGCACACGCATACTATTATTACTTTAGATACCTAGACGGCATTAAGTAAATACAGTCAACAAAGTTATGACTTTATCAGTTGAAAATAAATCGATTGCAAGGATGGGATGACTAAAAGTTCGTCTTTTGCCTGCCTCCATTATCTTTATACAAAAGATGTTTTTGTGACTTTTGGGTAAATGCAAGACAATGCAAACTACTCAATATAGAAATGAACCTTAAGGTGTTCAGCTCATAGTTTTGTTGACGACTAATATTATTTTCAACTATGAATGCATCAAATTATTAATAAGATATTATTATTAACATGGTTTTGATTGAGTAAATGTATATAAATAAATAATAGGTTAAGTAACATAAAAATTGATGAAAGGTTGATGAATTAATGTAGAAGAATAATTATTCTGGCATTTACAATACAGCAGTTGTAGGTATTGTGGTTATTATAATTTCTCAGTTAGTCTATATAACAATTCCAGCCGTACGAGTTCCGTGACAAAAATTATGGCAGTCCGTCTCCGTTCGCAGAGCAACAGCTGATTAGTACGGCTCCTGAGGCGGATTGCATCTCCATTTAGAGCGCAGATAAGTTTTGCATGAGATTCATTAGTTCCAGGACTAGTTCAGACATATTTATAGTTCCAGGACTAGTCCCTTCAATGGAATGTCTGTTAGAAAATTGTGGCACGAGTCAATTGAACAGTTTTGAAATTCAAAATCTTTAAGTCCAAATTACAACAAATCTTAAAATTAAAAAAAAAACTTCGAATTAAACTTAAAAACATAATATCATGATATTTATGCATAAATAATGATACAAATATTTATATATTTTGAGAGATCACAAACATAGTGTTTCATCATAACATAATTGATCTATTTGCGGTATTTTTATAAATATCGCTCTACGAGTGTTGACTCTGCTTGTCTTAATTTTCTTAAGTGAAATATTTACGTGATATTATACTATTAGCTAAGGAACATAATATATATAATATTGATTTTAGTGAAATGAGGAAGGAATCCAGTTAAGTAAAGTCAATGTGAAATTATAATAGGGACATAAAAAAATTGACAAAACCTTATTATACAATTATGAATAAGTACAATAGATACACTTGCATAGATTGATGAAAACGTTAAAGTTTAATCTTTAGGGTATCTAAACCTAATACTGAATCTTGTAAATGAAGGAAAAGTATATAATAGGTTTGTTCAGACATTTTAATTTTATAACTAAAGAGAGAGATTTGAGGGCATTTAATGAACACAAAACTGGACGTTTAAAATGTCAATCTTCAAAACTTCTAAAGTGACAATAGAATAATTACTGAAAGATAGAACTTTACTTCAGAATCTTAACATCATTTAATTTATGACCTTGATAATAAAATACTGTGCTTCAGATGCTAACAACAATAATGTTTATAATATCAAACTACAATATAAACTACTTTGCTGACAGAGTAATATGACTTATCGACGATCACAGGTGGAGATTGTGGGTACCAAGTAGCCAATTATTTTCGATTCCTTATTTTAAAATATCAAAAGGTTTCATGATGCATTCAATGCGTTGGTAGCCGCAATAATAATAATTATGAAAAACTAATTACGGTAGACCTTACAAAATGCAACGAGATAACATTTCTTAAAACTTGATCGATTGATAAGGGAGATAAGACAAAAAAAAGTAACACACTAGAAATCAAAAATCTATTATTCACCCATACTTAATCAATAATAATAATCTAAGCAGAGTAAATACTATCCGGGATTACGGTATCATGATGGATGAAAAATTTTCATTTAATGATCAACCTTGACAAGGTCATTAAAACTATAAGGTTTAATAATAGAGTTAGACAAGAATTCAGGAACTCAGAAATAATGGGTTTGCAGATAATGTTAATGAACTTTGGTTATCAGTATTTAAACTTATGGGAATACTATTATTCAGTACACCCATTTCACTCATTAAATGCTTTAAATACATAGTTATTTTTACAAGCTTCAGTTAGGGCCATGTACTTGGCTACGGTTTTTAGAAATGTTACAGTTCTTACCTTTTAGAATCATTACTTATTACACACCTTGACAGATAAAAGTTATAACCTGTATATGACTTCCTTTTCGTAGTACATGCCGTCCTAACAGCATCAACATAACCATGCAAATTACAATCACTTTTATTATAAACTAGCCCATATTATTTGTTTTGTATGTATTTTAACAACCTTTTAAGTATTTCCAATGAGTTTCATTAAGAGTATTCAGTACAATACATTAACATGTATTGTACTTACTCAAATAACTAACGCTATAAGAAATACCTGGTTTGGTCAATACAGATAGATAAATCAAACTTCCTATTAATTGCTGATAAGGAAAAGTTTCATTTTTCTGATCATTTAAACTTCTTTGGGATTTTAAATTAGTTACCATAGAAATATTTGAAGCTTTACATTGACTCATAGGAAATCTAGCCAAAATATTGTTTACAAAGTGCTTTTGGTCAATAGTTATACAATCCTTTTAACTATTACATTCATACCGATGCATTGGGATGATTGACTTAAGCCCTTTATTTTAGGAGTAGAAGTAGTAGTACTTACGTGAATATCATCGTATACGCATAATACATGAACATTAAATTATGTTAAACGATATACTAAAACAAAATCTACACATTATTTATACCATCATGTACTGAACCAAGTTATAAAGTTGTGGTCACTTAGGAAGAGGTATTAGACCTAGATTAATACCTACCCTTTTATAAAATGCAATGTCTAGACTAGTCTGTTTAGTTGTTTTATATAAATTAGCAGTGGCGTATAAACATCTGATTAAGTTATTATATTATTATTTGACAAGAGGATAATTCTAAAGCAATTATTTAAACTACTAAAGTAGTTATATATTTTGACCTAATATATTAACGAAACCGTTCTGTAAACAATAAGCAGTGGTTTGTGACACTCTTATGATAAAATAATTATCGATAACTATATTATTAGACAAGTTAATAATTATGTTGGAGATATTACATATGATTTGATCTTCCTTAAAGCAAAATGAGAATAGTCTGATAAAGTTAGAAATTCGTAATATCGAAAGGCTATCTATAGGGAAGATGACTAAAGCATATTTTAAATAATTTCAAACATTAATTATTAATTAATGTTTAAAAGAGGTATTATACCTCTGTCTGTTCTCATTATAAAATCAATGATAATTTTATTGTGAGATAATTGATATTGATATACTCTTCAGTTACAGTGTATTCAGTAAAAAATTGTTTACTGGAGAACCACCTGATAAATTAAAAGTTTTAACTATAGAAAAGCAGAATATTCTACTTGTTATATAACAATTTTGTTAAATATTTACAACTACCGTGTAATTGTACGACAAGATAATAATTTTAAGTTCTGAGAAATCATAATCAAAGGGAAAAATAAATTGTAAATCTGTTGAGATTGTATGTTACATAGAATGAATATAGTGATTGGCACTTCTATATCCAAAAAAAACTATAACCATTGAGTGAATCTACTAATAAATCTATAATAATACCATTATTGAAAATACTTTTAAAAGAAAGGATGATTCAAATGACTACTTATAATATACATACTTCTAAAAAATAAAAAGATTGCGTAGCGTCCGATAGCAAAACGCAGTTGAGAACGGGCAACGCCACCTACTTGATTAGTAACAAAACAAGTATAACACGCTTGTATAGCCATTTTTTTAGCGATGCAGCACTACTTTCACTAAATGCTTTTACTTTACTTAACCTCTTTTGTGATGAAAAATATCGTTAACTAATTGAAGATGCATCCATAGATATTTAATATGAAAATATATTATATTATCAATCAATTCAGTTAAAAGAATTAAAAGCCATCGTAAAAATAGGTATCTGTAGGTTATACTGATTTGCAATTCTAATTAGATTACAAGCGTATCTAAGAGAATGAGTGGAGAGAGTAGGATTTATAAACTGTACCTGCCTAGACGAGACCTACTGTGAAAATCAATCGCTTCATCTCGCGTCTTATTTTCAGAGGGGGGAATGTGACGCCATAAAGGAAATAAAATGAAAATATTTCAACTTTGCCTTACTGAATATACTGTTTACTATACATATACTGTACGTTACTTTGACTATGGCCTAAACTAGAAAACATTGTTAAGGGTTTCATAAATTATTAAACATTGACACCACTTGTAAACTTATGCTGAAAATATTCAAAAGTGGTAATAAAAATGTTAATAAATAAGAGTATTTGTGACACAAATGGCTCATAGTAAAAGGAGTTCTTGTATCAAACAGCCCTTTATCTTACAGAACCAAACTTGACAAATGCAATCTTAACATTTCTAATGGCTTTGAATTCGTGGAAAGAACGGTGGGAAACAATAAGGGGACGTGCGTATGCGTAGGTAATAACGAAGGAAGGAGGGATGCTAGGTGCGAGGGCGAAGGCGGGGTTTGGCTGGAGACTGCAAGTGAGGCCATGGAACTGGGTGGTTGTGATGTAGAGTTAGGTAAATTTCTTGATTTTTGAGTGTTGAAACAGAAGTCATGAGGATAATGATTATTATTAGTGATTAGTCTTGGTGAAGTGTGGTAATTATTAGATTGCCATTCGGTAAGTTTCATTTCATTATTTATATTAATATACTTTAATGACCTGCCTGTTGTTAATACTGGCATTGAGATGTGTCAACTAGATTAGCAATCTCTCAGCCTAGGATTATCGTAGGGTAATCGACCAGTGGTCGGCTCTTTCACTCGAAGTCTAGGGAACTTAGGGACTAAAATCTAGGTACATTGCACAATAACACGTTTGAAAACAAATGGTTTTGCATTCACCACACGGACTAAACAGAGACACATACTTGATGTTGGATTGACAATAGAGAGATCATTGTGGTAGCTGTCCCTTTGGAATTCCTCTTTTAGTAATATTAATACATATTATTAATTTTCTTTTAATTGTATTATGTCAGCTGGAGGTCTGTCCAGTCAGGTGTCGAGGACCACAATATGACGCGGTATCTAGAAATCTAGATGATATCTAGATTTTTAGTTGGAGGGGCGTCATTTCTTCCCCCCACTTTTCACATTTCACAAGGGGGGGAGGCTGATTATAATACAGTAAATAAAATCTTAAAATCACAAACAACAACGTTTTCGAACCTAGGAGATAAACAGTCACATTAAGAACTCTTTTGTCATAGCACTAAAATAGAAGATACCTACACCGTAATCAATTACCTACCCACCGCAAACAGAAATTTTGTAGCCTTTAACTTTTATATGGAGTGTATTTTATTTTATGAGTTTGTTACCTATTGAAATTGAACTAATTACTATAAACAATAAATTGTTAAAACTCGATCACAAATTCGCAAATCTTTTGTGCCAATGTACCTACATCACACTTTTAATATCATTGCATCACACACGCACATCAAGTTAAACAGTTGAACAGCGAAAATAGTTTCAAGATCAACATGTATAGCCTGACGTGCTGTCGTGTGTACTGTCCCGCCCAGTGGCACAGTTCCCAGCACAGTAACATAAATAAAGGTAGGATCTATAAAAATGTGCTCGCTGAACATCGGGAGCGTTCAGCGACACAGTTGATGGAACTTTGGGATAGCGAATAGTTGGAAACAGAAGGGTTGAAATTGTTAAAATAAAACAATTGTTTGCAAACGCGTATTTTACACTTTTTTCATTTTGAATATTCAATATTACAATTAAGTAATGTAGTAGTTCTAGATATTATTGTAATGATGCGTAAAACTGCTATAGCTTTATAATGTCTTTTTATCCTGGTCAAAGTTGTCTTGGATCCACGCGGACGAAGTCGTGGGCGGAAGCTAGTATATTACATAACCAATTTTATTAAACGTTTATCGGTTTCTGTTTCCGTTGTTATTATGTGGCGCTATTCACTCGAGGACATAGGTAGGTAGTCATAGCCAGTGGTGTGTGAAGCGGTACACTGCATATCAATAAACGCAAGTTTTACGTAAGTTTGTTTGAAAACATATTTTTAAGTGCTGCGAACTGTACAATATTATGATCTGCTATAGGTATATCTACATGTTATGTTATTTTCAATAAATAAAATGCAGTCAGGCATTGGTTTTCATATTAATTCTTTATTTCAGATGGAAGAGTTTTGTGTCCTTTTACTCATCCTTATCTTATTACTGCCTTACTAATAACTTTATAACCTTTGTGTGACTACCCAATACAATAAAAGTCTTTATTAGTAACCGACTGTATACGCGATATATAACTCCTCTATCACTGTCATAGTTACACACTTGTAAAACGGGTGGATTGCAGTTCTTTATTAGTAAGTAAGACAGTTATTGTTTTATATATTTTTTTAACTTCTTTAATACCTACCTGTGTTTCTTTTTTTCTGAATATTATGAAAGTAGCTAGGTTCTTAATTAATTAATTGGTTGAGAGTAATTTTTACCACATCAAAACTTAGGTAATCTTCTACTCAACAAAATATGACTATAACCAATTAATTTACTTGCGCTGGTAATTTCAAGTCAGCTCAGTGGCTCATCCTTGTGCGTTAGGAACTTAATTAAATCACCGCGGAGCAGTCAACAACACTCGAGTCGATCGTCAAATTGTTCCACGTTATTAACCCGGAGTCTTGCCGCTGGAAATCCGGCGGTTCGGCGTTCGCCGGTTTTTGGAAAGCCCCGTTCAAGCTCCACTGAGTTTCGGCGGCAATGGTTGAGTGTTGACCTAGCTACGTTCGATTGTTTCCTGGTTTTGCGGCCACATTGGATTTTAGAGGAATGTTTTTTTTTCTCTTTATTGGGGTTAACAAACAGTAACAAAGTTTAATATTGCTGGTTCACATTAGATACCTAATTTTACGGTTGGCCGACTATCGAGCTTTGCTGTTCACAGTCACACTATAAGCTGACGGTCCGACCTAATGTAGTCACTCGAAGCAGAATGCCAATATTATATTCGACCCGACAGAAAGTGTAGCTGAACGTCCGGTAAATGTGTTGTCGCCGACAGTTTTATCGGGTCGCCCTACTGTGAACAGCGCTATTGAAATTGCATTGCATATACCAAATGCATCCGACACCTTTTTTCGTTCCAGTAAAATTGTCGGTCCGACCTAATGTGAACCCGCCGTGACAGTTCAGTAAGATGCATGAAAGTCAGCACTTGAAGAAAGAATCGAATGAGTTTTGTTGTTTGTGAGTCTGCAGAAAAGGACCCCTGGGTGATGGTGGAGGAAGAAATACTTATAAGTATTTACTTTAAGGGGGTGGAGGACAAGATATTGCAGCTTTATAGGCTGACAGAACAAGAACAAAACTCAAGTACAGTTTTTTAGTCTGAAACTTACGTGACAAAAATCCATATGACTATGCCGTTCCCCGTGAGAGAAGTAACCATGAGCATGGTGTAGATGAGCGAGAGGCATAGTGCAGTGCTTGTTGACCACTAGGAAATTGCGCCAATATTCGTGAACTAGGTCCTGGTGCTCTTTTGGAATATTCTCCGCCGGAACATTCCAGAAAAACAAAATTGTGACCATGTTTTAGAAAAAGGAGGGATATTTTATTGGTTGATTGGAAGTCTTAATGACGGATAGAATATCAGGAAAGCAATGAGTAGTGTTTACCACAGATACGTCTAGCTATAATGCATCTATAAAAGAAGACTGGAGTAGTAAGTGTTTTATCCTAAAGTCTAAAACTCACGTGCTAAAGACCCATATGACTACGCTATTCCCTGAGAACTATGTGACCATGAGCATGGTGTAGATGAGCGCGAGGTACAGTGCCAGTGCTTATTGACCGCAGGGAAATTGAGCCAATGTTCGTGAACTAGGTCCTGGTGCTCTTCTGGAATATTCTCCACCGGAACATTCCAGAAAAACACAATTGTGACCATGTTTTAGAAGGCGGACGGATATTTTATTGGTTGATTGGAAGTCTTATTGACAGATAGAATACCTATAGGAAAAGCAATGAGTGGTGTTTATTACTGATGCGTCTAGCTAGTACGTTCATATAAGAAGACTGAGTTAGTAAGTGTTTTATACTAAGGTCTAAACTTACGTGCCAAAAATCCATATGACTATGCCGTTTCCTGTGAGCGAGGTGACCATGAGCATGGTGTAGATGAGCGCGAGGCAGTAGTGCCAGTACTTGCTGACCGCGGGGAAGTTGCGCCAGTGCTCGTGAACTAGGTCCTGGTGCTCTTCTGGAATATTCCAGCCCAGCATGTGTTCTACCACCTCCTTTGAGACCCTGGGTAGAAATACGCAGTAGTTAAGACCCTCAGTTATAAAATGGAGTAGATAATTCATTTGAAAAGTTCGAAATACTCGCGGTTGTTGGGATAGTCATCATGGTGGCTACTTAAGTGGTCACGATCAGGATTTTATGGTTCCGCATAAAAGCTGACTTATTAATAATACTTATAATATTTTAACTTATTTCTGCTTTAATCTATGAGATATAACTACTTATATAATTTTTACCACTTTTGTGCTACCTATGCAATTTTCTAATAATGTGCCATACTAAACTCTAAAAAGGTACCAAACTCAACTAAAAAAGTTTAAAAATAATTAAGCCATAATTAAGATGACCAAGAAACTTTAATACCAAAATAAAGTCTTAAGAGATAGCCACCCACAATATTGTTTATTTATACCGATGAAGAGCTATTCCTCGTTTTGTACATAGCACATAAAATGAGTCGACGAGACGGTTACTAAATGAGGCAACTTGAAAAACTTCCAAGCGCAACAGTATAAAAATAAAAACGTACTAAAAAGTTTAACTTGATACTCTTTAAGGAAGTTGAGGCAAGGCAACCATTTAATTTATTTAAAGGCTCAGATATATTTTTGCATAATTAGGTACGGTACTAAAAATACTTACATTTTCAAAGGGTGCGCCATGGGGCCGATATCGAAGTCTGTGTAATTTTCCGCCATTTTGTGCGTGGGGTCAACAAAATGGCGTCGGGCAATCTGTTTGAGGTTTCAAACACTATTGTGTCATGGGTCGACTGTTGTTCAGATTCTAGATGTAATTGTAGATAAACTTTACTGACGAAGTGAGTAGTCCGACATGACAGTCGCTTCTCACTTGTGTGAGATTAATGGGAGAAATCGCTTTTATATGGGTCGAAATAGTGCGTGCTTGTTAATTCCTTAATTCAATAAAATCGTTAAGCTTCTTATATATTTGGTCAAGCGTGAGCGAATTGGTGCCACTAGTTCTCAATCTGTACGGGGGTTTCTGTGATTTTATTTTACTAACAAACTTGCTATGCGAAAAACTAAAAGAAATTATACAAAAATATTTTTTTTGTAGCTTTTTAATTCAATAAACATGTCTTTAGGTCAAAGTAATTTTAACTGCTTTCCTTCGAATAGCTATTACAGTATGAGGCATAATATATCTTGAAAATTTTTCGACGGAGTAGGGTGTGGTAGGGTTAAGTTCGCGCATGTGCTCTTGTGAGCGACCAATAGCGCGCGCCCCTCTCCCGCCGCCCGCGCCCCTCACCGCTACGCATGCCCAAAATACGCTTCCCGCGCAATCCCCACCCGATTTCAAGATATTTGCCTCACGCAGTGTACTAGTTACAATATATTTTACGAATAATCATAAGCAATTTTATTTTTATTTGAAGAAAAGAATAAAAGTTGAATTTTATGGTGAAATTTGATTCGAACCTGAGACACTGAAGTGACAATTTCAGATGTGATATTGCTTTATATGATGTTATATGCGTGATGTTTTCATAGTTTTCATAATTTGACATTGTATTTTTCAATTTTATTAACATTTTTTTAAACTTAGATTCAGAACACTGCTCGCACTTTGCTGCCAAGATGCCAAGTCAGCTTTTTGCTAAAAATATAGTTTTCAGCTAGTTTAAGCTTAAATATTATTATGAAAATAATATGTTACAGTCTTGTTTACTTTTTACAACTTTTTACGACGTAAATGGCGCCTATCATGAGTAGTGATACTTCAAAACACCATTATTTTGCTGTGTTTTGGTACTGAAGTAAACCGCTCACAATGTTATTTGCTAAAAAATACGTTTTGTTTCTTATAGGTAAAGACTTTAAAATATTGGTATAATTGAAAATATATCTTCAAGGAATTGCTAATTATGGGTAATTAGCAATATCTTGAAGATATACTTTATTAGCAATTTCTTGAGGGGCTCATGGCGGACCTTTACAGACTGATTGTACGTGATCACGTTTGTTAAGCAACACTCGGTCCAGCCAGGTGTCGGATGGGTGACCGTTAAGTGGCATTACAACTGAGCGCTTTCGTGCTTTGGAGGGCACGTTAAACCGTTGGCCCCGGCTGTCGTCATCTGATAATAGTCGTTAAGCCAACTCAGAGACAATACAGGCGGCTTGATAACTCTAACACCAGACGTGGCCACTATTTCCCATACGAGCAGAAAGAAGAAATCAATTTCTTGAACCATAAAATTTGCACTAACTAATGGGTTGCGGTTACTCAATCAATAGGTAGTAACTACTTATTTATTAGCAAAATTAATATTTCAATTTAATGAAAATGTGCCAGTAATATCTGTAGTAATAAAACTAAGGGGACTTTGGTTAAGTCGATAAAAGGTTAAAGTAATAAGTTGAAATAGTGAACGTTAAGTCTTTGGTGAAAACCTAATCTCGAAAATTTTCAGACAAAAAGGCCAATGTAAGCAAATGCTGAATAATTATGATCCAAAACTAATGCTTCTGAAACTAAAATCCAACCGCTTCTGTGGTCTAGTGGTTCGCCCACCCGTGTAAGACGCAGGGATTCCGAGTGCGATTCCCGAGGGGGTACAATTTGTACTCGGTTTGGTTGGTGGTAGGGCTTATTTCAAGTCCGCCTGGCTAGCTACCACCATCTTACCTAAGTCTGACGCCATAACAACAATTTAAAATTGTTGTGTTCCGGCAGTTAAAGGAAAGGTAGCCAGTTCCTCAGTGATGAGGATTCCGGGTGTAGTGCGCTTCCACCTTCGGCCTTATCGTCACTTAACATCAGGTAAGGTGAAGGCCCGTGAAGGCTAAACATTATTGTGCATAACCAAAAATTCAAACTTAAAACCCGAATCTGTCAATATGTTTCTACTAGGTTTACCTACTGACTGCAAAATTTTGTGTTGAAAAGAAAACATTAAGCCAAAAATGGTTACCTATTTAGTGTAACTAAACTAATCAAGCCAGCTTTGATAATATTTAATCCTTTATTAGCTTAAAATTATGCTAAACGCATATTTTAACCAAATCCACTTCTCCGTAGCCGAAACTTTTGTGATGTTGTTTATCGAAATGGGAGACTGACGCGTACAAGTTTCTTTGAAATTATCCACCTGGTGAAAATCTGCAAATCAATTAAGCCTTGAGTATTATTTATCCTTTCGCTTTGATTACAAATTGACAATATAGATTCGATTAATTGTAAGTTTGTATAGCAAAACAACTTTTTTGTAGGTTAAAAAAAAGTCATTCAGGTATTTTATAATAACTGCGACACAGTCTTTGACCAATGTAGTTAGGTATATACGTTATTTTGATTTTGCTAAACATTTTAAACACAAATAAATATCTTTTCACTTTTTCAATTTTTTTTCAGTTTAGTAAAGTCGGTAATTAAACCTTTTTAACCGACTTTAAAAAAGGAGGAGGTTATCAAGTCGATGGTATTCTTTTTTATGTATGTTTTATATGGCAAAAATTAATGTTATCGAAGATACAAATTTTGATGAGAACTCCAACTATAATTTGAAGTTCTGAAATTTAAACCTAGGTAGTTATCCTAAAATAAAGTACGAGAAACTTTTAGTTACTATACCTTAGTTATTATCATTTTAGTTAAGGATGCAGTTAAAGGCCACGTTATAAATACTTAAATGTTTGGTAAATAATAATAATAAAGTGTTTACATAAATACATAATGTAAGAAATTAAGGACAATGTGTATTTAATAATTATTATACGATACCACGCACAAGCAAAATAATGTAGGTTATTTGTATGGATTTGCTCGTACGCTCATAATATGGACCTTCCAAACCAAGACCGCAATGTGATATCGCCGGCCAACATTAATACAATTTGGCACGCATTCAGTACGGGAAAGCTGTTGTTTGCACCATATTATGAGATTTTAAACTCGCCAGCTTTATTTAATTCGAATACGCATTTCCCTTTATAAATACAAACAAACGATAGAATTTTTTAATGGTGTTATTTAGCTACACCAAATTACAAATTGTCTTTTCTTGCAAGGGATACAGATAAGAATTTTCCTAAATGGACTCGTGTTAGGTCCTAATACTTTTAAGTGCCTTTTTCATAATCTATAATTAGGCACTATGTTCTTGTTTAATTTAATCAGAATTTATATGAAATTACTTGTCAAGAGAAGACGTTTATTAATTTGAATTTAACGGACTTATCTTATTGAAGACGAACGAAAACTGACTGTCAGTTGTTTTTAGAGATCTCTAAAGCTTAATTAGAAACGTTTTATGAGAGTATGAAAACTCCTTTGGAAATTATTGCGGCTTTAAAAATAATAGACTGCTTTCGTACGAAACCTATTCATGCCTCCGACTGCATAATAGAACTGCAACTGTAATTACTTAGGCAGGGAATACGGATAGTTAGATTTAAATGATATGAATGTAAGGTCGCTTTTAGTTTGGCAGATGTCAATGTTCATTCAAACTTGCATTGAAGCTTTTGGAAATCACAATCAAAAACCTAATTCTGTAAAAAAAATAAATTACTTGATATACCTAGTCGAATATACTTGATATACCTATTTTGAAGCTAATGGGAAAACACATATCCAACTCCAGATATTATTTACGTTTATTTAGGGTTAGATTACCATTTCTTCCTACGCTCGGGATTAAAGTGTATATTTTTCGTAAAGCTATCAAAGCCTATATTAATCCCTAGTAATGCCCACGAAGTGTCAGACATGTTTATAGAACTCCACGATTGGATTTCTAATCGCGTCAAAAAAGGTTTGGCGCGCTTAAAGCGGCCCAAAGCGGGGTGGAAAACCTTTTCTTTATGAAAAATCCACCGTCCACTTACAAATTTCGAAGCGAGTTCAATAGAACGCGGAGCAGTGGAATTCGCGCGGTTGTATAAATTTGAATAAATGTCTCGAGATGTGGGAGGGGGCTTTTATCATAGAATAAATTAGGTTTCAGTACTTTATCTTGCACAGTGTTCTTGAAATGAATACCTACGTACGGCCGCATAAACTGCCTCCCGGGCGCGAAAGACATTTTCTGCGAAAGATGTTATGATTACACTGTCATCTGGAATGCAGCGGCAGTATGACGCATACATCATGTATCAAAAAACCCTGTCAGATCCTGAAAAAGGTGATAGTGTTGCTGAAACTGTACAACATTCTCCATGGTACATAGGTCAAAAAAGGAAAAAAAACCATACTTCCTTACAAAATGTATCGGTCAACTGACCGACTTACTTTGGAAATGCGAAAAAAAACGTTTTCGACCTAAGTTCCTTAGAGTATGTTGTTCAATTTTAGCAACACGATCACCTGTTTCTAGATCTGATAGGGTTTATTGATACATGATGTATATACATTTATTTTAAAATCATAGGAAAGATGCCATAATGCCTTGTACACTGTCGTCGAGACTGCAGCGGCGTATGGCGTCGCGACTTGCGTGCGACTGTTGTCAACTGAAGGATACCGAGATACCTTAGTGCATCATATTCAGCCGGTTTGTATGAAGCCGTAATTCTGGCAAATATTCTATGCTTTTACTCACTCTTTCTGCATTTTTCCACTGCTTAGAGGGTTTACGCACAGAATTACCGACTCACTACCACTTTAGCGGACTACACAGCGCTCGATTTCCATAATGCCAAGATTTTTGGTACAAATGTGGGCTCGGAGTTGTTAAATCTTTAATCTGTCGTTCGTGTAAGATTATCCTTATACTTACATTGAGGATTTGGTAGTAAGGTTTTATGTAAGAACAGTAACTGGCTATTTCTAAGAAACTTAATAGGATACGATGATAACGAAGAAAGAACAAGGTTTTCCAAATCTACGAAGACGAAATTAAATTGTGGAATCCATAAATTTTTTCACTTTTTTTCATTCACTTAGAAATCTTAGAATACCGAATTTATTTCAAAACTAATCGACACCAATTTAGCTTTCCTATCACAATGTTCCCTTGTAAATGTTTCTGACAAACGAATTTGTCGGGATATATTCGTGCGAGGGTCCTGTGACGGTCCTCTCTTGTTTTTGAAGTTACATATTGTACGAATTCCGCTTTGTCGCGTTATGTAGGGGAACGTTTGTGAGTTCCTCTTTGTGAATAAATATAAGCGAAAGCGCCCACTAATGTATGGGTATCCTCTTTGAATTTTGCAAATAAATGTTTAGAATAGAAATGAAAAACAAATTCACGAGTTACTAAGTCATTTGGTATTTAAACATTACGGCGTCGTAACAGTATGTGTATATACTCTTCTAAAATTCTAATGGATTAACTCTGATTTTAAACTAGTCTATCTGGCCATCTGTACGAGTCTGTACAACAGAACTGTAATGAACTATTCATACACCAAATAAATAAGCGTTAACAAGAAAACTGTTGAAAACCGCCCCGGGTTCGGAATTCCTTGCGCTCAACTCAAACTTATAATGACATTTAGATATCCCTGTCATCGGGGCGCGGGCGCGGGCGGTGGGGGCAGGCGTCTGCCCGACAAAATAATCGAGGAATATTTCTGGATTTCCAACCATTTGACATGTAATTTACTCGGCATCGTCTTCGAAATGATTCAAGGGTGTTATTGTCTGACGACTTAATGTTATTAAGAGTTCTCTCGGCCATTCCCTTTTGGTTAGATTGAAAGCGACGTCATTAGTGGGGATATTTAATTTGAATGTTTTACCGATAAGAGGATTTTTGAGGACGACGCTCGATGTAACGGCTCTCTTTCGAATGAATCGTTCGGATTTAAATCTTGACAAATGTGTTCGGGTAATGGCGTGGTTCATTTTCGTTTAAGAAAATAGGGAATTTTATATGCGAATGATGCGTCTCATTTATATCTGTAGACTGTGAATTTTCATTTCGATAGCTAGCCTAGAATGTACGTGATTTGTACCCAATAAATTTCAAACTGTTAAGGACGAATTAAGTTAAAAATGCCGAAGCTAGCTAAAACAAAGTAAAACCAGTTTTTCATCAGTGATTTAGAATTTACAGATTTTACAGCATCCGGGATCTCACCTTGCTATTCGCTGAAAATTACGCTGTGGTTTTTTTTACTTTTACAACACGTCTTTAAGGAAATCAGCAACAGAGTCTAAATTATTTTGTCAAACCAAAAATAAAGGTCTCCCATATATCCTGTTTGATACATTCCTACAACGTGTAAATACAGAGGCTACGAGGCTACATTTCGCGTGTCGCTGTCAGTGAGTGTACACAAGGACACTCCTTGGAGGCGGCACGGCGACGACACAGCGGGCGCATCCCGTGTCACGCGTGACATGTGGACGGACGTGTTTGAGCCAGGATAAAGCACAGTTCATGACGGTTTGGACCATAGAAACAGCGAAAATTTTTCTAAGTCTATGGTTTGGACAGTTCAAGTTGTTTCACCGACTTTAGCTCCTTCCAGACGCGAGATTCGATCGCGTTGTCCGATTGATCGAACCACGCGGAACAGAAATTATTTGTGGTTCGATCAGTCAAACAGCGTGAATTCTTGATTCTTCGTAGTTCCATAAATTTCAGTCAATCGAACAAGAAAATGGAATTGTTCTGTTATAAGGGGGGTTTGGCTTTACGTGAACATTAATATAGTTATACTTAAAATGCCTCTTATTTCTAATACTTTGTACCTAAAAGAAATCGATTAAAGCAATAATGTTGCCGTAAACAAAGATTAAATCTATGGCCCATAGACTTAAGTTTTTTACATTCTCTTTGGTCATCACTTTTGACAGTAAAAAGTTGGTAAAAAGTAGAAATGTAGCAAGCAGGTAAGTACGCTAGATACACTGACATGAAAAATGCAGGTCAATGGCTAGATAGAATACGCCTTTCTGCTTGAAAACATAATAGGACCAAGGATAGGACGTATCGAATTTATTAATATCATATTATTAAAAACGTATCAACACGTATCAAATTATTAAAAACCAAAATCCGAACTACGATCGGTAGGCTGATTGTCTAGCTTTGTTGCAATCAACTTTGACAGAAATCGCAGTGACATTGCTGCTTTAGTTTAGAACCAATGTGCAACTATCTTACTTAAAGCAGCAATGCAACTGCGATTTCAATCGAGAATTGTTAGCAACAGCTTTACGTAATTCGGGGTCTGATTTTAACATTTCAATTTCCTTTGATCTTCTATAGTTTGGCTCATACGCATAATACGCAAAAACAGGGCATTTTGACTGTTCCTAAAAGCCAATCGATCTAAAAGTAGGCTCTAAGATAAAAACACTTAATTATTTACCTGAGTGAGTTTCAAGAGTGCTTGTAAAATGTTTCGCAGCCGACATCTTAGTTAACTCGTCGCTCAGTAAACGCAGCCGCAATGTTCCATCACACTCGTTTCGCGAATCAATTCCGGTGCGAGCACGTTTGATGCCATCGAGGGCTGCGACCTGCGAGGTAAATTTTGTAAAAATAAAACTAATAGATAGTCAATCCAAGAAGACCTTCTTTTAGTATTTTAAACGAGAAACTGACTGATTGACAGTATGATATACTTAACAATGATTGTCCATCAGCCATTTTAATGTCCCCACTGCTGGGGCACAGGCCTTCCTTATGGGTGAATAAGGAGGACGGGCCATAACCCACCACGCGGGCCCAATGCGGATTGGTGGATGTTAACGACTGCAAATGCAGCCGGGACCAACGGCTTAACGTGCCTTCCGAAGCACGGAGGAGCTCGAGATAATAAATTTTTGGTCACCCATCCCATGACCGACCCTTGCGAACGTTGCTTAACCTCCGCAATCGCTGGGCCAGGCGCTAAACCACTGCGCCACCGAGCTCCTCCTAACAACGATTAGGAGCTTGTAATTTTGCACAAGGATTTCCTTTTGATGTATGTAAAAGAGCACTAAGTATGAAATATTTTTTGAAAATTCAACACTCTAGGCTGAATCCACGCGGACGAATTTGCGGCGGCGGCGGCGGGCGGCTGCTAGCATAGATAATGCATACTTTTTTATTTTAGTAACACCACCTCTTGGAAGGTTAGTGATTGTCAGCATTTGACAAAAAATGCAAAAGTGTTTTTATTGTTCTAGTACTTACCAGCTAAATAGTTTTCTTCATTTTGTAGTTACTAATTTTTATTTTAGCCTAACTTAGATAATAAATCTTCATTATAGATAGATTGTTGATAATCTGAGGAGCTCGATGGCACAGTGGTTTAACGCTTGGCTCAGCCATTGCGGAGTTTAAGCAACTTTCGCAATGGTTGGTCATGGGTTGGGTGACCAAAAATGTATCATCTCGAGCTCCTCCGTGCTTCGGATTGGTCCAGGGTGCTTTCGCAGTCGTTAACACCCACATAAGTCCACCCATGTGGTGGGTTATCCTCCTTTTCCACCCATAAGGAAGGCCTGTGCCCCAACAGTAGGGACATTAAAAATGACTGATGGTCAATGTGATTTTTTTAACAGACATAATATACCTACTTAAAGAGCTGTGAGGTTTGTTTCTTTGGTAGCTTTTACAAATAAGTAGGTGCCAGGGTTAAAAGCTAGTCAGAAACCCAGGTCGCCACCCCTAGTGAACTGACAATGACATGAATGACAATCATGAAACACCAAAGCTCGCGTCGTAAACGCTCGCAAGCGGGAAATGTGAAAGGCGCGGTAACGACTACGTCATTCGGCCATTTTGAGCGGTGCCGCTGAAAATGGCGCGAAAAGAGTTGACATGGTCGCGGCGTAAGGTAAAGAAGTACATTAATAGTTTCAGATTTTATTTGGGTAAGTAAAGTAACTATATTAAAAACATGGAAGAAATCTTTTAAATGGGTACAAGTACCTAAGTAAAAGCCCTAAGTTCAATTGCCCTTGGTAAAAAAAGAAAAACCTCCTTCAAAAAACCTTAAAAAAAAACCGCATCAAAATTGTCTCTAAAAAGCAAGAAATAATATTCAAATCATTTGGTACGAGATACGCATATCAATTTTAATAAAACACGTCTATTGAAGTCGGGTGGGGCTGGAGGACCACTTTTCTTGTTTTAAATGCCCAACCCGACTTCTTAGACGTGTTTTATTAAAATTGATATGCGTATCTCGTATCAAATGATTTGAATATTTTCGATCATTTTCAATAAGTTCAATATTTATATTCAACCATTTTCAATAAGCTCAAGTTACTTATTGACAATGATCGAAAAATATTTCAATATTTTTCCATCATTTTCAATAAGTAACTTGAGCTAGTGATACAATATAATAGTGTTTACAAGCGAACTTGTGAACTGTACAAAGTACTAATCATTTTAACTAGGTAGCTTTACGGGAAAGGAAAGTAATCGGAAAATCTTTATCAAATAAAAGTATGTTAAAAACGACATAAATGGGCTTTCTTGTCGAGAACAGCCGCTTTCCCGATACGGCCCGCCTCGTGTGTCGGACGTTTCCACCGAGATAAACTAGGATCAAGATCTCCATTTTTTTCTTGTAAATAACTCGGGCACCTCAATCTTATCACGATTTTCTTGGAACTCGGCAAACACAACAGATGGGCACAAAAAATGAAGGAGACAGAAGGGTCTTTCAAAACAAACTGCGGCTTTTCTTGCACGCACACATAGACATTTCGTACAGGCAACCTCAGGCCAACCGGCCCCCTGATTATCTAATTAGAAACCACCGAGCGACCGGTCTCATTTGACAGTTGAATGTGATACGTTGCTACTTCATTTTGGGGTAAGAAAAAACATACCAAAGAAAAGTAGCAATGTATGTCAAATGAAACCGTTCGCTAAATAGTTTCTATTTAGATAATCAGCCCGCTGGACTATCTTCGGTACTTCTGTAGCAGTACCAAGTACCAAGGCGTTCCTAGTGCAACAAAACAAATGACGGTAGCGTTTTTGAATACGACCGAAGGTCTGGAGCGGACATTAAAATGTAGTGATTTCTTGCTCAGTGGGACATGGTTCAAGAAAACAAGTTCTGGCATTCTACGTCACTATCCAGTTGCGTGACTTTATAATGTCAAGGAAAAAAAGGAATGAAGGATTTTTTTTTCACACTCATTACAAAATTATTATATGTGCACTTTCAGTTCGCAAACAGTGCACAAACAGTTCAAGTGACTTTCTGCTGTACTCACCTGGCCCAGTATTTATATTGTGTACCATAGGATTGGACATTCTGTCTCAAACACTTTTATTTTGCGAGATGGGTGCTTCTGTTCTGACAGATCGTTTCGTATATTTTGGCTGTCTAGTTTTACTCGTCACGGACCTGTCGCATGCTTGCTACTCTGAAAAATAAATTTGCGATCATATCAGCATTTGAATAAAAAATTACAGCGCGCAGCGTATCTATCTACGAGTGAAAGTGTCAACCAAAAATTATAAGATTACTATGGTAACATCGGGATAAAAAGTATTCTATGTTTTAATCTTAGCTATCTACTATCTGTGTGCCAAATTTCAACTAAATCTGTTAAGTAGTTTTTGCGTGATTGAGGTACAAAAACACAAACAACAAACAAACTTTCTCATTCATAATATTCAGTATGAAGTAGGATATTTCCTATTTATACTTAGACCTATAGGTCTAAGTATTACCTAAGTATGACCTCAAGGTAAAAGAAATATAAGTAATCTTGAACAAAAAGATGTAAAGCCCTAGCAATGATTTCAAAATATAATATAGATATTTAAAAAAAATAGACTATGAGCGCTAGGTAGAAAAAATACTAAGTAGGTAATAGAAGGAAGCATTTCAGAGAAAAATAGACATTGGAAAAGTTTAAAAAATTACAAAACCTAATAAAATGCAAAGTTTGAGAACCACACAAATAGGTTTTGTATAAATGGTATTGTGTTAAGTGGTTTTTTAACATTTAATTGGAATCTAGTGGATTAAGGGAAGCGTTGAAACGTTAACCTGGGATTAGCAGAGCTAAACAGTACTTAATAGTTTCATCCGATTTTGTATCTAACTGCAATGACAATAAGGATTTTGTGGTTTAGAGAAGGCAATTTGGTGGGATTTATTGTGGTTGGACGTTTATTCAGTAAGTGTCTCTCGGCAGAGTCAATCGTTTGGTTAAACATTGGACATTTAAAAAAGAAGTTAAACTTTAATTAGATGAGATTGAAATTTAAACAAATATTTGCCTGATTGTCTTACTTTAAATTTCATCCCTACCTACCAGCCCCCCTACTCAAATGGCCACTTTTCTATTCGTTCGCTAACTTAAAGCTTAAAAATAAGCAATTAATCGATCAAGTCACACGTCGCAAGTTTATGTAAATCACAGACATTTTTGTATTGTATGGAATTGATAAGCCTACGACACGTAATTTTGGAGTTTGTGGCTGATTTTTAATTTTTAAATTAGCGAACGAATAGAAAAGTGGCCATTTGAGTAGCCCCCCCTGATTTGTTAATATGTAACATTGTGTAAAATTGTTTAAGTAATATGGTGTCATTAGTATTGTATTATTCTATACCATTTCATGATATCAACCCGGTGAAAATTAGAGGCTATGTTACATAAGAGATAAAATGGAGATTATCATATTATTCCCCAGCACTATTGTGCTGGTTAAATCATATAATTGTAATCAGTATTGTACCGCTGTTGGTTGTCCTAAATAAAATAAAAACAAAATATAAATAAAATAAACAGTTGAGTCAAAATCATTTTTTGTGTTTGTTTCTGGACAAAAAATGAATTGAAGATTTTTATTTAACTAGAATTAAAAGTTTCAATTAAATATAATAATAATTATTAGAAACACTAAAGTCATGTGAAGAAAATATCAGAAGAAATATTTGAAAAATAAATATTTTTAGCATATTTCGTTTAACTGTCATTCCTTTAAAAGTGAGGTGGTTAAGGGTCTATGATAGGAAAACATGGTTTGCGGGGGTCATATTATTTTATATAGAAAACGTACAGTTGTAGCCACAAAAAAACCATACGACAAGCTAAAGAGATTCTCTAAAAGCTTCAAGTTTTAAATTGTGTATAAAAATCACAGATGATTGTAAAAAAAAACTGAATATCATCAAAAGCGTTTGCGTAGGTTCATATTTTATTAAAATACACATCAACGTACTGTGAAGTAGCTCCAATAAATTTTTGTTTAAGAAAGATAATTGTGTTAAAGAAAATGGTGCAAAAACAACGAAAAACATCGAAAAAAGCAGAAGTGAGGTTATTTTCCATACTCTTTCACGTAAAGAACAAGACACAGACAAGAACAAGACACAGACAGTTAAAAAAGTCTTGAACGGGTGTTAGGAAAATATAGACGATTCAAAAGTACTTTATAATTAAGTTTATTTGAATAAAGCTATTTTTAACTTTGACTTTGAATGTTTTCGCATAACCGATCCTTAAAAAACAAAACGTAACTTTGTTTTATGTTTTCCATAATAAAGATAAAAGGAAACTCCGGTTAACGGTTGAAGTTACTGTGAATGGGCTGCACTAGCGACTTAAACTTAGTTACTTACCTACTTTCTTTGTAGCTTATCTGGTCTGCTACTTTTTAAGATTAATTGACAAACCGAGTGTACCGCTGGGTTTATTATAGAAATATAATAAGAAAAGACAACAAAAATATATCTACTAGTGGCTCCGTGATCTGTAGACCTCACGTTAAAAAGTAGCTTAAATAATACGGAATAGATATTAGATTTTCAACTTATAGGTATCTTATACTGTGCTAATAATAAACGCAGTCCTAGGTTCTGTCACAAAGTCACAACCTTATTTATTTTCCGTATATTGGCCAGAAATGGTTTGATTGGTGAACTTTTGCATATTATAAAAATACTAGCGACCCGCCCTCGCTTCGGTTCGGTGTAGTGTGGAATTCGACACCATGTATTATACATATAAACCTTCCTCTTGAATCTATCTATCACTCTTGAATCACTCTATCTATTAAAAAAAAACTGCATCAAAATCCGTTGCGTACTTTTAAAGATTTAAGCAAACATAGGGACAGAGAAAGCGACTTTGTTTTATACTATGTAGTGAAAAAACAAAATTGCTTTGCACCGCTAACAAAAAAGTTTTGTTACATTTTTCGAAACCGCTTGAAGAATATGTTTTTAATTTACATACCCACCTATCTCCGCCAAATTGAAAATTTCGGAAAACTGGCACGGCTAAAAAACTATATTATAATTATCGAATCTGAGCCTGTATAGCCAATGTTACATTTACAAATTTTCGCTATCGCTTAGCTCCGAAAAATATATGCATTTGTCGTTTTAAATTTCGATACTTAACGAAACCTTATGTCAATCCCATACATGTTTCGAAAGCGAAGCGATAACGAAGATTTGCAAATGTTACTTTGGCTAGGGGGTCAGCTCACATAATTTTACGAGAATCGGTTGAGAAATGCGACCTGTAGAGGAGAACAGTTGGACAGCCAGCGGAAGGACAAAAGATTTTTTGCCCAAGTTGAAGTAGAGACGCTTCGCTCGGTCGATAAAATAGAAAAAAAGACAATAAGTATGGATATTGGTGGACGTGGTATGTTTTTCGTTAATAATAAATTGTCAGGAAAATTCACAAGGTAATAATAAATCGATTATTTGTTTTTCGGTATATTTTGTGGTCCAGTGGAGCATTTTGTGTTTAGGAAATAAGACAAACGAAATTAATGTTGAGTTTTATGCACATAGCTAGTAGAGTAGCTAAGTACCTTAAACTATCAGGCTTCTTTAGGTTTTATGTTTCAAAGTTGAATTGTTACTTGCTCTTCGTTTCTATTTCAAGAACTTAAAAACCGGCCAAGTGCGAGTCGGACTCGCGCACGAAGGGTTCCGTACCAAAAAACGGCAAAAAATTACGTTTGTTGTATGGGAGCCCCCCGTAAATATTAATTTTATTTTGTTTTTAGTATTTGTTGTTAGAGCGGCAACAAAAGTACAACATCTGTGAAAATTTCAACTGTCTACCTGTTGTCGTTATTATATAATATCGAGCAAAAAACGGAAAAATAATCACGTTTGTTGTATAGGAGCCCCCCCCCCCCCTAAATATTAATTTTATTCTGTTTTTAGTATTTGTTGTTATAGCGGCAACAGAAATACATCATCTGTGAAAATTTCAACTTTCTAGCTATCATGGTTCATGAGATACAGCCTGGTGACAGACAGACAGACAGACAGACAGACAGACAGACAGACAGACAGACAGACGGACGGACAGACAGACAGACAGACAGACGGACAGCGGAGTCTTAGTAATAGGGTCCCGTTTTTACCCTTTGGGTACGGAACCCTAAAAAATAAGGGATACGCAGGCCTATATCGATATTATATTTAAATACTATTAAACAAAACAAACATATTTAGATACTATTGTCTATTTACCAAACTTTACCTAGTCCACTCTAAAAGGAGAATTTGAGACATCTTCACTGGGTAGGTAGGTACGGTCAGCAACCAAAGTCGCTTAACGCTTTGGTTCTTTGTCATAGAACTTTTTTGACAGATTTCTCACGGTTTGAAACATTAGACAAAAAGTTACTATGACAAAATACTAATGCCGTAAAGCGTTAAACATCTTTCGTTGCTGACCGTATCTATTCCGTAGAAAGCTCAACGCTGCGCTCTTATAAAACGACTTATTTGAGTTCATACTCTTCCACATTTCCATATGAATCATATCGATTTGGACGAATAATGAACAAGCGCGTTAGAATAGAAGCACGAATGATGAATCCATTCATTTCTTGGGGATGATCTGTTTGAATTCGATCTCCAAATCGGCGTCTCATTCGATTTATTATAATATGCTATGCTATTCATACAAATGGTTTTGTTATAGACTTATTATGTTTGAATTTTGTAGCAATTTTTAAAATAAAAATAAAAAATAAAAATAAAATATATTTATTTATTCACAAGGTATGTAAAATTAAACAATGTGCTGGATAAACCTTTTAAGTATAAAGAAACTTGTGCCAGGAATATCCGCGCTTTTAAGCAGTGCAATGCACTTGTAATACTTAAGTATTGTGTATTCTGTGACAATGCTGAATTATTATATGAAAAATCTCCATTAGGTAAATTTTAATAGGTTATAAAGATTGCACAAAAAACTCTCAAGAAAATGAATGATTATAGCACTTTTCCTCAATATTGTAATCTAAGCCTATTCCCAACAGAAACAATTTACATAAGAAACAAGTTCAAATGAAACGAAAATCTTAAGAAAAAGTGTTTAATTTTATGTTAAGTTTTGAAGTAAAAACTTCTTTAGCGGCGTTGTACGCTTTTTTGTAATGGGGAAAAAATGCTAAACTCGCGTCAGTTAGAATCACGATGTGACGGATGGAGAGTAGACAGCTGGCAGCGGAAGTATCCCCCTCTCTTTCTACGGGGCGCGTTGAAAATGGCGGCGCGTCATTTTAAGACGTAAACACTTGTGTCACCAGCAACGCGGTAATTTTGAAAATGGAACTAATAGCAGCGAACTCTTCGGTGAAATCATAGACTTATTTATACTCTTGACTATAAGTTTAAATCGCAGAATGCGTGCATGTAGAAATTAAATAAAAAAACCGGTCAAGAGCGAGTCGGACTCGCGCACCGAGGGTTCCGTACCATCATAATTGCACCATTAAACCACACTGCAGTGTAGAATAATAAAATTAGTATTGCAGTTTTAGGTCAGCGCCATCTCTTGACCGATAGTGGAACTACCCAAGTAACACACGAAAGCTGCTTAACAGCCGAATAACGGATTTCCATCACGCCTAAAGCTGAATAAGGAACCTGCATAAAGGCTGTATACGACCTTATACAGCTCTTACACCTCTTAAATGGGCACAAATTATTCAGCCTTAAGTACACATAGCTGCTTAAGAGCTGTGTAGCAGCAACTTAACAGTGTAATAAAGGGTAACAGGCTGTTTAGCAGAAATTTAAGAGTGTTATAAAGGGTAACGACAGTACTATGCGCTGAAATTCGACTGACTAAGAGATCACAAGTTACTCTTTATTCAGAAAATATGTCACATGTACGCTTTAATACATATTTTGAACCGCGCAAGGCTGTTTACGGCCTGTGTAAAATTAAGTGAACTAATATTTGAAGTGTAAACGGGAACACTTTATGTTACGTGAATGAATTAGAGTTAACGATACATTGGTGGATAATATTCATATTCATACTCTGTTTGATGTATTATAAAGGGAAAATGAGTGGGAACGTAATTTTACTGACATTATACATATATATTATCTAACAAAATTTTAGTGCGCCACGAAAATATTCTGTTTCGAATTAGTTTTGTGATATAAATATGCTGTGATGTAATCTTGACAAAAAAAAATGTAGTGCTTTGAAAAGAATTATAAGATAAAAAGTTATTATTAAGATATTTCGAAGTTAAAACTGATACATTACATTCCTATTTCTTGCACAATACATCGTAAAGGTTGAAAAATCAATCAGAATTTTTATAGGTTATACAAAAATGGTGGATTATGTTACTAATTACATTGACTGATTACAGTACCACATATGTTCTTTTATTCAGATAACATCTGTTTTAAGGTACTTATGTGAACCATTATAAAGTAGAAGCCGTTAATTCGATACACTAATGAGTCTCTAAGCAGCTGCGAGGCATCTAGTGAATGTATAAACAGCCGCTATGCAGATACTATCAATGGCAGTATAAAGGCTGATTAGCGGTAGACATATTCAGCTATAAGTTGAAATATGCGCCACATATCATCCATTATACAGCTATTCACTTCATAATAGTTCACACGTGCCTCTTTAATAAGTTAGTGTAATAGGAGTTCACAAATACCTTCTTATACAGCATTTGGCGAAATTTTATCCACTAAACAGTCCTTACTAGGGTTTAGGCTTTAGAATATGTTAGAAGCTGAATAGAGTCGAGAAAATATACCTTTATAGCACTCTTAGCGTATTAATGGTGGTTTTGTCGGTCTAAATAAGCCTTAATGCAGCTCTTAATTAGCCTAAGCTGTTTAAATATCACTGACTGCTATTATGCAGCTGTAGGGTCACCAGTGTACTCTTAGAAGAGTCTTAATAAGCACAGAGTTTTAAATAAGTCTAAAAGTGAGTAGTTATACAGCTATCTGTGTTACTTGGGTAATGTTAACTTTTTTAGAAATTTGATAATTTTTAAAGAAGTGTGCTAGATTGAGACGTCGTTTTATTTTACCTGTAATCTTTATATAAACTATTATCACATAGAATTTTTTCAGATTTTTCTCTTTGCAAACTTCGGAGATAAGGGGGGGGGAACGGTATTTTTTTTCATATTTTTCATCATAAGTCGAAAACTATGCAGTCTAGAAAAAAAAGAAAAAATGATTGAAAATATGCAAACGGCGCTCTTTCATATGATACCCCACATGCTTTAGTAGCCCCACTTCAAATTTTTAAGACCCCTTTTCAAGCCCTGCTGTAAAAAACCGGTCAAGAGCGAGTCGGACTCGCGCACCGAGGGTTCCGTACAATCATAAATATATTTGGATATGTTATTTTAGGACAGTCTTTAAAAAAGTAGGATAAACGGCAGACAGGTGGAAGGGCGAACAGGCGGACAGTTAATTTACAAATGCTGCTTATGGTGACTGAAAAACGTTTCAGCCACTCCACATTGCAAAATGTTTATATTACTAGTCCATCAGCCATTTTAATGTCCCCACTGCTGGGGCACAGGCCTTCCTTATGGGTGGATAAGGAGGACGGGCCATAACCCACCACGCGGGCCCAATGCGGATTGGTGGGTGTTAACGACTGCAAATGCAGCCGGGACCAACGGCTTAACGTGCCTTCCGAAGCACGTAGGAGCTCGAGATAGTAAAGTTTTGGTCACCCATCCCATGACCGAACCTTGCGAACGTTGCTTAACCTCCGCAATCGCTGGTCTAGGCGCTAAACCACTGCGCCACCGAGCTCCTCGTTATAATTATATTACTATATTACTAAGTAGGAACTTATTCTTCGTTTATTCGTACGGCAAATAGTAGGTAATTATATTAGAACCAGCCACCAATTTATTATTGTAGTGTTAGGTTGCGCCATCTCTTGACCGATAGTGGAACTATTTTTTTCCCTTAGGTTAGCATGCTTAGGACAGCGCCATCTGTTGACTGGTAGTGAAACTAAAAAAAATTTGTTTGTTTTTTGAATTTCTAAAAAAGTGTGTTATATTGAGACATCGTTTTATTTTTCCTGTAATCTTTACATAAACTACTATCACATAGAATTATTTCAGATTTTTCTCTTTGCAAACTTCGGAGATAAGGGGGGGGGAACGATATTTTTTTTTTACATTTTTCATCATAAGTCGAAAACTATGCGGCCTAAGAAAAAAGGATTTTTTTTTTTAAATGTGCAAACAGCGTTCTT
This sequence comes from Agriphila geniculea, assembly GCA_943789525.1. Classification (NCBI taxonomy): domain Eukaryota; kingdom Metazoa; phylum Arthropoda; class Insecta; order Lepidoptera; family Crambidae; genus Agriphila; species Agriphila geniculea. The sequence continues at coordinate 41,598,442 of OX038869.1, read as the reverse complement.
TCATATGATACCCCACATGCCCTAGTCACCTCACTTAAAATTTTTAAGACCCCTTTTCAGTCCCTGTTGTAAAAAAAAAATATTAATTTTATTATTTCTTTCTTATTTGCAAAATAGTTGGGCAAATGTCATCTTAAACTATTCCAAATTTCAAGTTGATACCATTAGTAGTTCTCGAGATATCCAGCTGTGACAGACAGACAGACAGACTGAGTCACACCATAAGGGTTCCTTTTTTACCATTTTGGTACGGAACCCTAAAAAGATATTTATTTTTTTATTTATTTCTTATTTGCAAAATAATTGGGTAAATATCATCTTAAACTGCTCCAAATTTCAAGTTGATACCATTAGTAGTTCTCGAGATATCTAGCTGTGACAGACAGACAGACTGAGTCACACCATAAGGGTTCCTTTTTTACCATTTTGGTACGGAACCCTAAAAAGCCACTGGCGCGAAATCTTTAGAATTTTTCTCTAATTACACACTGATTGAATTGTGTGACTGTATAGTAATAGGAAAGAAATAATTTTAATCCCTTGCCGCTAATTTCAAAATATCAAAAATGCACAACGTTAATATTCAAGTTTTCACTTCTGCCGGCACTCCCGGAGTGCAACAAAATTTTTTTCATTGAAATAACTATTATGAAATTATTGTGAAATTTCTGGTAAGTTCAGATTTTCAGTTTCCAGTAAAAATGCTACAGAATCTTCAGTTACAGAATATAAAAAGTCAAAGTAAAAACACGAAGGAAGGCCCTAAATATTTCGGTACAAATAAACACCAGATAAGTTAAGCGGCAAAAAATTTCAGAGGAAACTCTCTTGAAGAATCTTTAAAAAGTTTCTCATCGTCAAAGACCTAATTAGCTTGTTTTTTCTAGGGCGATGCGGATGCTGTGATCGACGTATCGGATATTATGGAGCGACTAAAATGAGGTTCCAGCTCAACATGTACTTTTAAAGCTATTCTTTAATCCTTTTATAAGGAGTTTTTTAATTAATCATTATACCTACCTACTGTAGGTAGTAGTAGTAGTAGTAGGTAGTACACGAGCAACTTTGAAATACTGGTGGTGAAAATCAAGAAAAACCAAAAGCTTGATCAATTTTGATCAATTTGGGTTTGGAGAATTTGTTGTGATTGTTTTCCGGTAATAGTTTATGATGATTTTAATAAGAGTACTTAGTCTTAGTTACTACTAAAAAGAATTTACAAAAAAATATATAATTATCCATAAAAGTAAGTTCACAAGTATTTTTTCTCCACCAAAGTTCGTGTCTTGTGAAACGCATTGTTCCTTTCCTTCCTGTGCAACAATATGCAGCCAATATCGCACAAGAGGGCTGCAAATACAATTATGACGGTGGTATTGCGATAGGCCGATCGCCACGCCCCGTAACTTACAGTAGAGATTTTAAATAGTTAGTTTGTAAGTTCTTGAAGTTTCTTCTTTTGCTATAGATAATAGAGGAATATTTTGATTTGAGAAATCTTATAATATACATACTGAAATTTTAATCATTTGGTTGATGATTATAAGCAACTTAAAAATAAAAATAGCTTTATTACTGAAATTGGATAAAATAATTTTACATCGAGATTTTCCGGGAAGTAATCAGAGATACTTGTAGTGGGAATGACTCGTAACTTCCCAATTGGATAACAACAACAATTTCATTCAAAAGGTTACAGCAAGCTTTAAGTTAGGTAATTATACACGCTGAAATTTTAATCATTTGGTTCCCGCCGTGGGGTGGTTCCACTCATGATTACAAGCAACTTTTACTATGGTGCCAACTCTCCTGCTCGCAAAAAAAAAGCTGTTCCATACATTAAGGTCGAGTAGGTACTGCACTTTTGTATGGAACAGCTGATTTTTTTTTTGCGAGCAGGAGTGTTGGCCCCATAACAAAAGTTGCTTGTAATCATGAGTGGAACCACCCCACGGCGAGAACCAAATTATTAAAATTTCAGCGTGTATAATAATATATGTAACATTATTTTTTAGGTTAGTACGTGTGTGTGTGTGTGTGTGTGTGTGTGTGTGTGTGTGTGTGTGTGTGCGCGCGTGCGCGTGTGTGTGTGTGTTTTTTTTCTCGCCGTGAACAATTTCATTCAAAAGGTTACAGCAAGCTTTAAGTTAGGTAGGCTTTAGTATAGGTATTTGTAACATTATTGTTTCATTCCCGCAGTGAGGTGGCCACTGCGGGAATGAAAATTGACAGGTAAATTAATTGAAACTCAACTGGATCCTGTGAAACTGGCTATATAGCTATTTTCGAAGTCTATGAACATTTTAGTCCTGGAGTAAGAATTTAATGTTTCCGAATGCAATGCAATAAGTGCATAAATGACGAGAAAAATTACGAAATAGTAGTTTATGAAACTGATGCATAATGAGGGGTATTAAAAGGCGAGGTTTTTAATAGTATCACACGAGTGTTTTAATACCTAGTTATGTACAGTTTCATACACTACTTTATCTACTCTCATACAATTTTGTGATTGAACCGATTGAACCTACAAAATAAAATATCAATGATAAAAAGAGTTCGGTAGGTCGGCAGTACTTACCAAGGTTAAGTAAGACGTTTTTTCCGTCGCCGCATCTAAAATATCGGGTGGAGTCAAATTTTCACTCACTACACTCACTAATATGATATTTTAAGCAAAAGGCCTATTCCACGGTAATCGATACCAGGAAGAAAATAAAATAACTTTCGAATATGTATACTAAAATAGGAAATAAACAGGCTTTATGTTTTCAATTTTCATAATAAAATACAAAAACATTAATATTATCGCCGATTTTCGTAATATTTTGTGTAAACTCAAGAGGGTTCCAAAGTCGATGTAGTAGTGAAAATATAATGATAAAATGGCATCACATTTTTTACGTCAATTACATTGATAGCCCGCCATTTTCATTTGCTTTCGATGCTGCAACTCGCAATTATTTATTGTAGAAAAAATGAAATTATTCAGGTAAGTAGTAATAATTTTACTGATAATTTTATACTTGTAAGTATTTGTGTAACACCCGTCACAATATGCATGGAAAAGTTAATCCCATATAAGCTATTCTAACTTTTAATTTGTATTGACGTTGCGAAAGTAAGGTTATGTGCTCAAACAACGCTTGGAAAGTACTTGTGTGCCTTAAAAAAGACTTCTCGCTAAAATATAGGCTGCTTTATTAATGTAACACCCGTCACACGTAACACCCGTCACAATTTTCTTTTGTAATGTTCTACTGTTTTTGGTGTACAATCACTGTTATAATGTCCAGCAGTGGATAACCTTGCTATAACAATGCATTACTTTATTTTGAAGCGCTAATAGCTGTTTGTAAAATGGATTTGGAGTGCTTGTTTGGCTTAGTTATCAATAAATTTATTTTTGCAGTATGGATGCGGCTGCAAGAAAAAGGAGAAGTTGAGATATATTTTTAATGTTTATATTTAGAAAGAAAAAATATATTTATTATATTTTCATAACAATTTCTTTTTTTTCTAAATATGAGTGATTTTGAGCAAAAGTCATGTCTTAAATAATTATAATTCATGTCTTTAAATTAATAGATAAAGTCTCAAAAACGCTACCTAATAAAAACATGTTATAATGTACTTATATTATTGATTAAATTCCACTCGTAACACCCGTCACAAATCTTGTAACACCCGTCACAAACTTTTCTTGTTAAAAAAATCATAAAAGTAATATATATCCACAGTAAAATTAATGTTATCAGAAAGGAAGATTCCTTAACTATGTACTTAGATATTTATTTTGTAACAAACATTTCTAATTTAGCTGAACTCTGATGATTGGTCAACAAGGTAGCATAATTTATAAGAGTACTCGTAACACCCGTCACAGGGCTTTAATCCATTACTACATTTTACCGCTTGAATAATTTTTAAATGTTTTTGTTTTATTTTATAAAAATCATTGAAATGAATTGAATTACATTCAAAACACAGACATAGTTGTTCTTATTTACGGATTATTTCAATTAGAATGCGTACAAATGTAACACCCGTCACCGTGGAATGGCCCTAAAGTAAAAATTAAATCTAAAAATGGCGCGTATTCTATTAGAAAAAAAAATTAATGAAATAAGTGCATTCCAGTAGACTAATCGTTACGCTAAGTCATCGATCACCATAGAGTACGTTTTAGTCATGGAAAGTATATGGGAATATCATTGTTTTTTTTTAATAGCGCGGCACTGCCTTCTTCTTCGATTTGCCCTGTATCGTAATGAGAAAAAAAGTTATTTTATAACATTGCTTAGTATAGCGAAGGTATGTTATAAAATAACTTTATCTACTCTCATATCGTAAAATTCGAATTATGAATTTCAAAGCGAATTTATATTGACATACTTTATACACGCAATACCGAAAAAAATTTAAAAAGTTATTTTATAACATACCTTCGCTAACTGAAGTATGCTATAAAATAACTTTTTTTCTCATTACGATACAGGGCAAATCCAAAAAGAAGGCAGTGCCGCGATATAAAAAAAAACAATGTTTTTTCCACATACTTTCCATGATTAAAATGTACTCTATGGTGATCGATGACTTAGCGTAACGATTAGTCTGCTGGAATGCACTACCTCATTATTATTTTTTCTAATAGAATACGCGCCATGTTTTGATTTTAATTTTTACTTTTGCTTAAAAATGTCTGATAGTAGTGAGTGTGGACTCCACCCGATATTTTAGATGCGGCGACGGAAAAACGTCTTACTTAACCTAGGTAAGTACCTACTACCTACCTAGTCGTAGAAAGTCAAGATACTACCTTACCTACTCTTTTTATCATTGTTAAATTATTTTGTAGGTTCAATCACAAATTGTATGAGAGTAGATAAAGTAGTGTATGAAACTGTACATAACTAGGTATTAAAACACTCGTGTGATACTATTAAAAACCTCGCCTACGGCTCGGTTTTTAAACTCACACTCATGTTTTAATATCCCTCATTATGCATCAGTTTCATAAACTACTATTTTAATTTTTTTTCGGTATTGCGTGTATAAAGTATGTCAATATAAATTCGTTTTGAAATTCACAATTCGAATTTTACGATATGAGAGTAGATAAAAATAAAAACAACACCTTGGAACATTTATTACGCACATGCAGACCCAACAATTACAATATGAAAAGTTTGTCAGAAAAGTTTGTTACAATACGCTCGAAACATCATTTTCCTCTGTTCAAATATTTTCCGCTGTAAGTGTTTTGTGGTTTATTTCCAAAACTTATTAACTTACCCATAAATAACACTTTTAGCTAGCTAGATGAAGTAAAGTCCGTTTCTTGTTCATTTTATGTCGTCAAGCTCGGCCTTAGAATTCCTCAAATACCTTTCCTTTTTAGTAAGCAACGAGCTTTCCAATCTTCATAGACATTACGCGCTGTTCCATCCACCCACAATATTCATCGTCGTTTGCATACATACATACATACAAACTAGTTCCGTGGCGGCTCTAATTGTGTTCCATCTCGGGCGCGACCTTGACTCGATTCTCATTTGTTCTTCAGCTCCAATGCTCATTCTTTTGTTTTCTTTTTGTTAATTATTTTTTTATTTATTTGAAATACATGCAGTAATGAAGAAGTTAATTTAATTACGTAACTTTTGTTTGGATCTCAAACAAAAGTTACGTAATTAAATTAACTAAGAGGTTGGTTATTTATTAGTTAACAATCATGATTCCAATTTCCTTTCTTTTTGCACCGGAAACGAGGACTCTTACTAATTAATGTGATTGGCTGTCTGAAAAACACTCTCAAGGTTTTATCTTCATGATATATTTTTTTTATCTCGTATTATATGCATATTACTGTAATTCCTCAGTGATGAGGATTCTGGGTGGAGTGCGCTTCCACCTTCGGCCTTATCGTCACTTAACATCAGGCGAGGTGAAGACCAAGCACTATCACATTGTACATAAAAAAATGATTTTTTTTAAATCAAATAAAAATATGCCTGATTACATACAGGCACCTAAATTCATACTAGGCATAAAGCGCATTATAAGCACAAGTCTAAAGTAGGTAGATACCTAAGTACTTGTATAATCCTACTATTATATTCTGTGATATCACTTTCCACTCCTTTCTTTTAATTAATCTGGTGATTGATTATAATTTAACGTTTCAAATAGGTAACTGAATGGGATCTCCCGCACCTTACCTAACAATCCTATCGCTTCAAACAGGTATGATTCAAGTTAGTGCGATTGTCTTGATCGGGCAACCCCATTTGATTTCGAGTTCACACCCTCCCCGTCTCGTCTACACCATAACAGACAGGGCTCTGATGTATTTCCCATGGGTGCCATGAAGACAATAACCTCTGTGCGCCTATACGTGCACATTTACACTTAGGAGTCACATACTATATGTGTATTGAGTTAAGAAAAGCTTCTCACTGACTCATAAGGATGAGGTATCGAATTGCTCCTTGGCTTTGCGTTAGTCATAGTGTAGAAAAGATGACCTTTATGGTTTCTATGAATTTATATTTAACATTTTAGTTTAAGCAAAGAACCATTTTTATAAGTTAGAGTGCATGGAAGATCTACAGACACTCGGGTTTCTATGTTCTCTGTATAAAAGTACTTTTAAAGCACCATAAACTGTCCATTCCTTATTTTTCTTTCTATTCTGTATAAATAAATGGTTGCCTGGAAGAAATTGCTTTTAAGCGATAAGGTCGCCAATTGTTTCACATTTGTACTGTCCTTGTATGTATTTATTATGGTGAACAATAAAGTATTCATTCATTCATTCAAAAGTGGTTCGCAAAGGCTCCTGAAGATAATATTCTTTCTTGCCCATAGAAACCCAAGTTTAACTTTTCATTCTAGGTCCCTATCTCACTACTTTGTACTATTATGTATTCTGTGCTATAGGCTGTATTTTGGTAGAGCAGCTTTTGCTTTAGCTGACTTATTTCAACTGATTTAACTTGATCTCATGATTGATATTATTTTATGAAGATCAATGTCTGACGTTTAATAGGTTCTCTTCATTTGTAGCTTCTTCTTAGCGTACCTATACTTCGAGTACTAACTAATCTAATTTTGTTATAGTTATTAGTAAAGACGACAGCAATTTTGTTCAATGATAAAGTTGTAGTCATTAACAAGTATAATAATAAACCATACAGTTAAAAACTTTTGCAAAAATTAAATAACTTCTTAGTTTAGTAACCTCGAGTACTAAACCAAGTGAGTAATAAAGGGTAATATCAAACGGAATGACAGTAATATTGTCCCGGGACGCCATTACGACTCAGCACGTGAGCAATCCACAGCTGCTGTGTGCATGTACTGCATCTGTCCCGATAAAGTGATATAAATGAAACGACGATTGAAAACATGAATTGGTTTCTTGATAAAGTAATAGTTTTACTTTTTTGGCACGCAAATTAAATAATCGCGATTTCTTTGGGAGACCTTTTTTGTTTCTTTGAATTATTGACCATGTTTTTGTTTGTATCTCTTGTGAAAAAGATAGACAAAACGGCTAAATTAGGATGCCCCTTTATTTCCTGCCTTCCTATATTTTGAGCTATGGACGTTGTAATTTTAGAACGTAGTCGTTCTATTTACCAAAAGTTTAATTAAGTCACAGAATAGATATAAGTACTACCGTACAGAAAGGACACTCTCCGCCCCGCCCTACAATCAATTACCTCACCCCACCGGCGCCCACCGCGCGACTTCCGTGTGCCGATCCGTGTGCTCATTCAATAGCTCGCACACAGTTGCGCGTGTGCAAAAACGTCATTGTGTAGCGTCTGTGTACTATTACACAGACGCTACACAATGACGTTTTTGCACGTAGTTGAAACGCGACGCTTGTATGGAGTGCCCGGGGTGTGTTTAAGCATAAAAAAATAAAATAAACTGCAAAACATGTACTGACTTAATTAGATACCCATGTTTATTTCATTTAACTATGAAAGAGAAATGATTAAGCAAGAAAATTAATGAAGACCTATTGTAATATTTTTGCCAAATTTTTGCATTAGAATATTGTTTAAACTCAGTTATTTTTGGTATCAAATCTTCCCCCCGTACAGGACCAAATGTATTTCATTTGACGGTAAAATTTATGCCTCTATTTGAATACATCATCAGCCGTCGTTGGATGATTTTTATTCAATTCGAATAAAATTAAGTTATAAAAACGAAATTTTCTGCAATTTATGAAAATAGTTTTATTGATATTTCTAACTTATGTTCTTTTACTAAGTATTATAATTATTCTTAGTATAAAGCTTAAAATAGTTAGGTATACTTTCATTGATTAATTATTTTGCTGATACAATACAATATTAATTTGGCTAATATATTTTTAAACTAATTTATTAAATAAGCATTATTATTATTTTTTGGTTAAGTAAGTAAGTATATTTTTAGCTGGCACCTATTTTATTAAATGCAAAGTGAGTATTGAAAATGCAGTTCAATACAATTTAAATATAGTCCAGCTGTAAATAGTAATATTTCGATACTGCACTATTAAAGTATTTCTGTACGTTATACCTATTTAGTATTTATTTTTGATATCCAAAATGGGAATTTATTGTTACCCGATTAAATACTACCCATGATAAATTAAATAACTTATTTCTCACCAACTTGATATAACTAAGTAATATTGAGTTGTTCTATGAAAAATTTAAAACTTATTAGGTCTTTCCTTAATTATTAATTTAATTTAAAAACTACCTAAAAAAAAAACTTTAATTTAATTGCTTTGCTACGAGCGTTACCGGATAGCTGTATGAATTGCTACAGACTACGAGAGTCACAGATTAGTAAATTAATCTACTACGGATTTGCTACGAATGCTACGAACGAGAGTGCCACAGTCTACAAAAACAACTTCACTCGCACAGTCAGTACTCCCATAGAGGCCGTTGACTTAAAAAATAAAACATCTACTGTCTCTGTCTCACGCGTACATCGACACTCTTCCGTAAATCGAAATCAAAGCTCGTCGGGATTGGAGCATGCTGAAGTTCGCACGTAGTTCGCATACGAGTGAAGTAAATCGCAGGACAGACTTCGTTCAGAATCCAGTAGAAAAAAATACTGTTTTGCATTGTGTATATCATCGTATTTCAAATCAGTAGGGAATATTTTTTTTAAGAATATTTTGGACGTTAAATAAGTTGCTGATAAATTTCTATGAATTATTATTAGTTATTGATATTAATAAAATAGAAAACGAATCGAAAAAGAAGTGAAAATGCAACATGGAGTACTGAGATGCGGATAGATAATTTTGTCGTGCTGTATGTTTTGAACGCGCCTGCATATGGCGATGCTCAGTTTGTGTTTATGTCAATAGGAATCTGATTTTTAACATTTGCGCGGGTGTGGATTTATTTATTATTAAATGAAAAATGTGTCAGTGATAACTGTGATTTGTGTGTTTTTTTCGTGATGATGTTTTTTCGTGTTGAACATTTGGATGACTTGATATCTACAGTATACTTTTAAGGGTATGTATTTATTTTGTTTCTAAAGATAATTTAGGATAGCTTGCTTAGGAGATCATGTAAATAGTCAGGGAATACACTTTTGTATGTTAACAATGGAAGTGTGGTAAGACACAACCATAGGCGGTTATCTGGCGAATGTTTTAGGTCACTGAAGACATTAAACTCGTAGGTTATCGCCAAATGATAACTTTTTTGCCATTTATTACCCAGATACTTTAGTAAACTAAAGAAGTAAATCGTCAAGGCAAGCCAGATAGGAATAACAACATCTTAAAACCATTTCTGATACTTACAACAAATATATTTTCACTCCATTTATCATAAATTGGTATCTTACATCTTAACCCTTAAATCTGGACCTAATTTTAACGTACTTCAGCTCCTATAAAGACAAACATTTTACAACGACATACACAGTTCAGCATAGTTACAAAATGTTATTAAAATTAATCAAAACTAGTTTATTGACAGAAATCATTAAGTTTTTTTTTAATTTTACATTCTACCTACTAAAGCTCTCAAAATCCTTCTATAAAATAAATGAATGCAATAATGATAACAACAATTGTAAAAAACTAGAAGTATTATTTTTTTGCTGTTTCGAAGGGAAACATAAGTACGATACTCTCCAACTCGCATACTTGTTTAAGTGTGTAGAACTAAGATAATAAACATAGACAATCATTATTTATGAAATGTCTTGTTAGCGTGTGAGTGGCAGTATGTTTATGAGAAGTAACATGTGCTGTATTTCATCCCATGACTCATGTGCCATAAGTGTCTCTGATTTATAAACGATGTTAAACTTTGAAATGTGATAATTTAAAGGGTCCAGAAGTGTGGACATTCTTAGATAAATTTCTTTTAAGCGCATTGTTATGTGTGTATATGCCATGAAAGAGATGTTTGAGATATTTCAATATCCATACGGTACGAAAGGGCCTGTTTCATGGATAACACCTATCTTCTCATTTAACTGAACAGAGTTTATCTATTAAATTATCTATCAAGTATTTTTTCTGACACTTATCTGGAGTCTGCTAAAAATAATTAATTTTCATCCACATGAAATTTAATTGAAGGTTGCCTATGTCTTCTGCAGTTCTGACTAGTCTTATTATATTTCCATATCAAAATTCAATCAAAATTGGTTAAACAATTAACCGGAAATATATTTTCTATTGTTGTCCAGACGCCGGTGTCCGTGCGGGCAATGTTGAATTAAGGCAAACAAAAAGAGTTTCTTTTACAGGTATCGCATATTCATTTTCATAAATTATTTAAAGTACTTAAGTAGTCTACTTAGTTCTTAAAAATAAATTTTATAAAGTATTTGATATAATTTAATTGTGAAGATGAATGATGTTACAAACATACAGACTGATAAAATGATATAACTTTAATATGTACAGTTTTTAGAAAACAATAAGATTCAACATCTAATCTATATTACTATCTGAAAACTAGATATAGGGATTATCTAAGTTCGGAAGATTGTCTTAGGTTATCAATCACAGACAATAAAATTGATAACCATAGGTATATAAGAATAAAAGATGATTGAATAGTTTTATTAGTATGGAGATACTATTTTACCGCCTGTGTGGTCTAGTGGTTTGCCCACACATGTAAGATACCGGGTTCGATTCCCAGGAGGGAGGTACAAAGTACTCGGTTTGGTTGATGGTAACGCTTATTTCAAGTCGGCCTGGCTAGCCACCACCATCTTACCTAAGTCTGATGTCATAACAACAATTTTAAAATTGTTGTGTTCCGGCAGTTGGAGGTAAGATAGCCAAGCCAGTTCCTCAGTGGTGAGGATTTTTTTAGTGCGCTTATACTTTCGGCCTTATTATCACTTAACGTCAGCTGAGGTGAAGGCCAAGTACTATCCCGTTGTGCATAAAAATATAAATAACACTCTCAGACAGTTGATAAGTGTTGAATAAGTTATTTATTCTTTACTTAAAAACATTTTTGTAAACTTATTTGTTACAAACAGACACAAATAATTTCTGTAAAATCTGGTTTAAGTAACTTACTTATCGACTTACAGGATTTGAGTAGCAAATTATTTATGAGTAATGGTAATATTGAAAAATAAATGGATAATATTTGGCAACTGCTTAGAAAAGGACATGTCCCATCGCGCCTATGTCATTTGCCCCACCATTCTAAAAATATCAGAGTAGGTATTTTACTCTAAAATCAGATTGATAATTATTTTATGCATTAAAAAGTGGGATTTTTAAGTTAAAACGCTTTTAAATCACAATTTTTTATCATCAGAGTACTATTTACTTAAATTTTTTTCACAAAATACTTCATAAAACAACTTAATGTTTTTGTAATTGTTTTTCTAAATATAAAACAATTCTTGATTTCTTATTATGAAAGTAATTAAATACAATGAAACTGGAGCAACGCTGGGACATCTCCTTTAGCACTGCAATATAAATTTACTAAAAATGTTTGTTAGAATGTAAATTTATCCTATTAGAAAATGTTATTGAACATCAACAAGTTTTGTTAGTCTGTTGTGAAAGTATCAGAATTTAAAACAAATAATGTTAATAATAATAATAAACACTATTGCACACAAGACAGGAAAAAAATTACAAACAGATACAAAAAACAGAAAGAAAGCACACAAAAGGCGGCTAAATAGCAATCTCTTCCAGGCAACCTTGAGTAGTAAAAGAGACAAGAAGAAGAGGATTTAGGGGGAGTGGGTGCAATAATTGGAAGAGATATCAGATATAGATAGATATAGATATAATGATTTCAATTATTTAATGAGATTGTCAATTCATGAATGGTGAGTAAGTTAGGTATATTATGTTTTATGATTTATCTCAGATAAAAAATATTGTCCATTGGATATTGGTCAATTGGTAACGCGCCTGGCGGCCATGATTTTAACCTCAAAAACGAAAAACAATTGTATTTTTTTTGTATACCTAGACCCTATATTATTAAAAATAATAATTCAATAATTTAATTAAAAATTCAAAATTAAAATTCAAAATTCAAAATTCAAAATAATTTATTCAGTCTAGGCTGTTACAAGCACTTGTGAATGTTATAGAAGCTACGCCATCGGTTCGCAAACCCTAAGCCTTGTAACGAGAAGAACCGGCAAGAAACTCTTCAAGGGCTGCTTTTTTCTTCCTGTATATTTCATACAGAGTCGTCAACATTGAAAAATGAGCTCCACGTTTAAAGTGAGGGCATTTTCCATCACAATAATTAACAAAAGTTTGCACACAATGGGTAGGTAGGTTAAAATTAAATATATCTACTACATTCAGATAGGTAAATGTGAGAGTAAATAACTTTCAACTAGTTGAGAAATCACTCTGTCTGCTACTCGAACCAAAAAACACTTGATGCAAGACATAAAAAGTAAAAACGCAATTCTTACAATTCAATATGCGTTAAGATAGGTACTCAGAAACAGACCCATTCCCACTGGCAGCACCCGTTCACGAGCATGACGCATGGACCAGCCATCGATTCGCTCAACCATATTTGAGGGAACGTAACGACCCGCCCCACACGACACCACCGCAGAAATGATTAAAGAGAGCATGACATACTTAGGCTACCCATCCTAAGGCACTGAATTGAAAACTAATATCCAAAAGCTTTTCATAGGCCTTTACTTACAAAACTATAGACGAAAAAATACGAAAAAATATTACGAAAGCAAAATAATAATTTTAGTCATTAGCAATAAAAAAAGTGAGAAATCAAAACAAGGATTAGTTATTAATTTATGTTTTGAATAAGAAGTGCCATACAGATTGATAATATTAAACATGAAGAAAAAAAAAATAAAAAAATATATGCGACGCCCTTAGTACAAGCAGACAGAAGCAGACCCATTCCCACTGGCAGCACCCGTTCACGAGCATGACGCATGAACCAGCCATCGTTTCGCTCAACCATATTTGAGGGAACGAAACGACCCGCCTCACACGACACCACCGCAGAAATGTTTAAAGTGAGCATGACATACCAAAAAGCTTACAATACGTTTTAAGTAGGTAGGACAATTCTCTCAATTTTCACATAGAATAGAAAAATCTACGACCAAGCTGTTTTATCAATTAAGTAATCTTTAAAAGTATGGTATCCTTTTTTGAGAAGACAATTCTTTACATGAGTCTTGAAGTTTTCAAATGGTAAATCCAAAATATTACTTGGAATTTTATTATAAAACTTTATACCAAGACCTATGAAAGAACCACGGACTTTTTCTAATCTATACTGACGCATTACAAGTTTGTCTTTATTTCTGGTGTTCCGATTGTGCCAATCACTATTTTTTGTATATAAGTTAATATTGCGACGCACGAAAAGTATGCAGTTTAATATAAATTGTGATGCTGCTGTCAATATACCAATCTCTTTGAATCTATCCCTAAGAGATGTTCTAGAACTTAGTTGATAAATAGCTCTTATTGCTCGTTTTTGTAAAACAAAAATAGTATTTATATCGGCTGCTATCCCCCACAAAAGAATACAGTATGACATAATGCTATGAAAATAGCTGAAATACACTAATCTGGCAGTTTCTTCATCTGTTAACTGTCTAACTTTTCTAATAGCATAGGCAGCAGAGCTGAGCTTGCCAGCCAGAGCTGCGATATGTATATTCCATTGAAGTTTACTGTTAAGAGTTACACCCAAGAAAACTGTTGAATCGAGCAAATCTAATTTCTCATTATTGATTACAATTTCAGTGGGATTCGCCTGTACATTAGGTAAAGTGAATTTAACACATTTGGTTTTCTTAGCATTAAGCTGGAGATTATTTACATTAAACCAAGTAAGAACCTGCGAGAGTGCTTTGTTCCCATCGTCAAAATCAGTTTTATTCCTGTCAACTTTGAATATTAAAGAAGTATTATACGCGAACAAAAGAATATCACAGAACCTCTCTGCAAAAAAGGGTAGATCATTTATATATATTAAAAATAAAGGGTCCAAAATGGAGCCTTGCGGAACGCCCATTTTTACATAAGAAAAAAAAAATTTTTTTTTATTGTGATAGCTGGTGGGTACATTAACAATATCAGTTATGGAGCAACCTTTTAAGTAAATAAATACTTGTTTTAGTTTGCCCCGCTCTTCATAATATCATTATTTTTTAGGAACCTGATGAACTTACTCCATTGATATTAACTGTTTGAGTCCTTGAACTGAGATACGATAGTATTAATTTTTGGGCAATATTTTTTACACCGTAATGATTTAGCTTCAACAGCAGCGTCCAGTGGTCCACGCAATCAAAAGCCTTGGACAGGTCGCAGAAAATGCCAAGGGCATTCTGAGACCCCTCCCAAGCCTCAAAGACATGCTTCAAAATCGCAACCGCAGCATCAGTTGTGGAACGACCTTTCGTAAAGCCAAATTGTTTGTTGTGCAGAAGTTGATTTACATTAAAATGACCTAATATATTAGATTACCTATTAGAATTTTCTTGTTTCATGACATTTTTTTAGTTGTGGATCACGTCAACGTGGATGTTAATGTGACAAGGTTCCAGCGCATTACCAATTGCCGGGGATAATACCTACTATTATTCTGTGGTTAAAATAATAAATATGTAGGTCTATTTAATAACTCATTAATAGGTATTCATTAAAACAATGTATCGTATTTATTGGCTAATATGCATAATTAGGTCAGCAATCTAGTGACAGAAAATATCCACCATTATTCTGAAATGCAAATCCGTGTTTTATTTAAGATCATTGCAGGGAATCCTTATAGGTACTAGTAACAACACAAAAGTCTGTTTTTCGGGTTCCGATCCCAAAGGGTAAAAAGGGGAACCTATTACTAAGACTCAACTGTCCGTCTGTCTGTCACCAGGCTTGAACTGTGATAGCTAGATACCCAGTTGAAATTTTCACAGATAATGTAGGTATTTCTATTGCCACTATTACAACAAATACTAAGAACAGAATAACATAATACGGAACCCTACGTGCGCTGGTCCGAATCGCAATTGGCCGGCCGCAGAGAGAAAAATTACGTCCCACATTTTTCGTCATTGCACATTTCGGTTGTACATGCTAATTTTATATTCTTAAGTTATTACATTATTCTGTATGTAAGTATCTAAAATTGAATATGAACCAGACTCTTATGCGCTCTCCAGACTCACGCGCGAATCGCGCGCGAAGCCGCCTATTTCACGCCTTAGGCGTGAATACACAGAATCGCAGTTGTGGTGCTCGCGGCGGCGCTCGCGGCGGACCCGCGGTGGTGCCCGCGACGGCAATTCTCGATGAAACGATGCCCGCGGC
Source organism: Agriphila geniculea (assembly GCA_943789525.1). Classification (NCBI taxonomy): domain Eukaryota; kingdom Metazoa; phylum Arthropoda; class Insecta; order Lepidoptera; family Crambidae; genus Agriphila; species Agriphila geniculea. The sequence goes on along the minus strand of OX038869.1, from coordinate 41,582,574 downwards.
CGGCGGGACCTTCTGCCATCTCTCGCTAAACTAAAACTAAATTAGTCGTTTTGATTGAGCGCCGCCCGCGCCCATGGCAGCGGGGTCGGCGCGTGCATCGCTACCCGTTTGAAGATTCGCTGCGGGCACCGCCACGCTGCCTGCGACGCGTCTCTATGAACAGCATCGTATAGTGCTATATGTTTGTGTTTACGCGTGCGATGCTGAGTGCCGCTTCACGCGCCGCCGCCTCTCCGTAAACAGAAAAATCGCCCGACGCGCCGCGAGAGGCCCCGTCGCCCGCGCCGCCTGACGCCCCGCGTCGACGTAAACGAGCATTCAGGCAGATTCGCAAGCGATCCGCGCCGCGATTTACGCCGTGATTCGCGCGTGAGTCTGAAAAGGCCATTAAAAATAAAATTCTCAATTATATTATCAAACCATTTTAAATTTGACAGATAAAGTTGTTTTGTCTCTCTAAAGTAGTATTTTTTTACATCGGTCGACTTGGCAGGCAACTTGTGGCGATTATGGACAACAGCTTGAAAAATCGAATCGCTACCTCTTCAAAATTAGTTTTGCGATTAGATTTTACAAGCGATTGTGGATAAAAAGCGCTAGCTGATTAAAATCAACCAGCAAGTTGCCTGCCAAGTCGACCCGTGTAAATACCACATAATAAAAAAACAGTCTGTTGTTTTTTGTCGTAAAATAATATATAAGTACTTACCTACAAACGATTTATGAAAATGGATAATTAAATAGCATTTTTTTGCCTTTATTATAATACTTCTATATCTACATCTGACAATAACGTCATCAGTTATGTTAAGCAGACACTAGACGCGTTCCCAACTTGAGTGTGATCAAGTTATCGCGTAACACAGTTCGTTGACACCTTACCTCGTAAGCCGGTAACACACCACCTCGTAGATCGTCTGCCCTGCCCTTGAAATTCCCATAGGCCAAACCAACTTTGGTAACTTGAGGAATTATTAAACTACCTAACGATCCCCAAAACGCAACTAATAAAAGATAATGCTCTTTCTTAAAACTTCACAAACAGGCGATTACTCTCAAAGGGATTGAGTTCAGGATCAAAATCGAATAAACGTCAAACGGTGCCATGGAAACCCTGGAAACTGTTTCCAGAGTACCAAAATAGCATATTTTGACGTTTATTCGTTTAAGATCTGCCCCCTACTCATTCCACTAAAATTAACGCTGGTCAATGATACTTAATTTGACGCTAGTTGAATAAAATTTCAATACATAGGATTGACATGCTAACGCTTAGCTCATGTTAATCACATATTGTCGTTCTATTCTACTAGCGCACTTGGTCGGCAAAATTATTAGCTGACAGAGCCAAAATGTCAATACATTTATGACTAAGATTTCTCTTGAGAGTCAAACTTAATATTAACTCTTCCCCGCTTAACCAACAAAACTATGTGCAAGTGTGCATACTTGTCCTGGAATTCCAGAAATACGTAGTTGTTCAGTGTATGTATTGTTTTCTCTTTAGGAATTTATTGTAGAATATTTTTTTAGGAACTTTCTTCACAATACTAACCCTCGTTTCTATAGATGAGTCAGTAATGACTTGAGTAAAACTTACAATTTTCAAACGCTTCTAATATTATACCCATTCACATGTAATTTAAAGTATTAAAATAATTCATCTTCAATGCATCAAAACTGCATTAAATCTGCATTTAAGTGAAATAATAAATTACATGTGAATATAATATTAGAAGCATTTGAAAATTGCAAGTTTTACTCAGGTCATTACTTACTCGTCTATAGATAGCAGCGCGCTACAAACCTACAACTGCCGACAGTGCAGCGACTGCGTAAAGTCGGCCACAGCTGCACTACTGGTTGGAATGTATATGAAATGGCTTTCAAGCGCCGCGGCAGCAGCACATGCAGCCGACGGCGACTGCACGTGCTGCTGCCGTCGCACGGCGCCGCCGACGGCATACCAGTAGTGCAGCGACCGCCAAACAATAAGGCGCTTCTATTGGCTATCGGCGGCGAAAATATTCTAAGTGATTGGCCACCTCCTAGTCTTGGTTGTGCAGTCGCTGCATGTGCCGCCATTCTTCGAATTATTCCGGCTGCATGCTCCAATTGCAAGTGCTGCAGCTGCCGACAGCCGCTGTACGTGCTGTCGTGTCGGCAGTTGCAGTTGGCAGCTCGCTGCGAAATAGCACCTTAGACAATCACACTTGCTTGGTTGTTTCATGATTTAAGCATAGCCGTCTCCCGTTCCATGTCTCCATAACCACCAAAACAAGAAAATATGATGTAGTGTAGTAGTATATCGCTTTATAGGTGTTGGTGGTCATACTGGTCATTGTTTGTATGGTATGGGGCATCTGTACTGTACCCGAGTTATGGTTGTATATCTTGTTTATGTAATTACTATAAGTTCAATTCAAACTATAAGCGACAAGCCTCATTATTTATGAACGATCATGTCCTAGTATTTATTATTTGCATTAGAAAAGTGGCCAGCATCAATATCACTTTTATCATTCCTTGCCAGGCACATGCGGTAGATTTATTACAGACAATTTGTTACGGCGGGCGATTGCCTCTGCGAGGCAGATTCTAACCTTGTTATAATTCTCGTCTTGTTCATTATAGCCAACTTACTGCGAAGGGAAAAATTTATTTCTTATTAATGGTGTTGTACTCCGGTTATTGTCGTTTTTTATAATACTTTATTAGCTCTGTAAGAGAGATTTTACTCTTACATATTTTATTGTTTACAAATCAATTAATCCATCAGCTCGTTAGTCTAGTAATAAAACGTATTTGTAATTTTACTATTGCCGTGTTATTAATAAATTCATTCAACGGTGATACCGTCACGTCACCCATTGACTCGGTAGCTGTGTAGTGGCATATTCTATTAATACCCAGCTGTGTCATCCTTAATATCCACAATGTGTACGCTATAAAATCGGCCAGTTGATAATTTTAAATAAGAACATAGCTGTGAGCTTTTGCCAACCATGATAAGCCTCAAACGTCAAGAAAGCAAAACTAAAAAAATCCAAACTACATATTTTAAAATAACACCTTCGTCCGAAAAAAGTTTTGACATTTTGTGTTGAAACTTTTTTTAATACCATGTTGTGGTTGTGGCAGGTGGTTGCAAAGGTATAATCTCCATTCTGTTGTTACTTTTGTACATTTGTGAAGTCGAAGAGACTTTAATTTTTTAATTTTTTTCATGCAAACGAATATTCTGAAACTTTTTCCTATAATGGTTTATGGCGGGTCCATAGCGAAGTTTTTTCGAAAACATTCAACAAAAAGATTCAACAAACTTAGTTTGTTTTTTTTGTTTTTCTGAAACATGTTTCTCTACACACGCCATCCATAGCGATTGCATGGCTTGTGTAGACAAAACTTCTGTGTTGCCAATTTAGCATTTTATGTTAGCACTAGAAAAAAGCGTCGCTTTCAAGTTAGACCCTATTTACAGCGCGAAATTTTAACATTTATCAAGAATTAAAAATAGAAGATCGATTTTCGCTCACTGACCTGCATGAAAAAAATTTTTTTCATGTCAGTGTTTTCGCTGCTCCGAATCAAATTTCGAAGAATTACTTTCATTCAAACTTGGCGCACAAAACGCTACCGAGTTGTCAAAATGACAGATGATTATGACATTGCCTTGCCCCTCGATCCGCGCAAAATATTTTGTGTACGTGTATATCAGTTTTCAAGTGTATATCAGTGTCTGTCTGTATTATGAGTTTACTCGATAGCGACTGTAGTAAGCAAATTTGTATGCAATTTGGCACAACGTCTCTGGCGGTAACTAACTACACTAAACCGTTAGTACTATTATAGTAGTTTTGCCTACTATATATTTTTCCAAAAAATATAGTAGGCGAGCCCTCAATATAGTAGTATACTATATTATATAGTAGGGTTGGCAACCCTTATACAAGTGTCAACTACAGTCGCTATCGAGTATAGAGCGTAAACTCATATCATATTATTACGCCTAAGATATAAACTTCCAACCCGCGACTTCGTCTGCGTAGAATTCCAATTCCTGTAAGGATTTCGATAATTCCTTAGGGGTTGCCTAACTTCATAATAACTCTGTACTTACGCCAAGTTTCAGTAAAATCCGTTCAGCAGTTTGAGCTTTGCGATGATGAGTCAGACAGGATAACATTACGATGTTTTTATATGAAAATGAAAATGATGGTGAATTCAATTGTCGTCGGATGATTGAAAATATGTAGGCGATATGAGGTAGAAAATTAGTTTATGCAGAGCAGTACATTTGTGTTTCCCACAATACGTTCCGGATCCTTCCGTACCGTACCCCATTCATGAGAGCCCACAGACCGTATAATTATTTTAGAGTTTATCAGATAAATCGGGTCATGGAATTACCGTACGTCTCTCTTGTTCTGCATGTCTTGGTAGACTAGAGTAGGATTAAATAAGATTTTATACAGTCTAGATGGCTAAAGTAATTTTTTATTGATTTATTGAGGTTCAGCATTTTAAATATTACCGAGACAAAAGTTGCATCTAGGTTTTAACTATATTTCCATTAATCTTGTCTTTTATACCTTCCGAAAATGCCAAGACATTTATTATGTATAGAAAGTCGAACTTTTTTGTCTTTATCGGAAAAGTCGTAAAACAAAACGTTGTTGTTTATGATGTTGATATTCCACTCCTGCGATGTTGTTGGTGTTTTACAAATAATCCTGATAGTATATTGCAGTTTAGGTAGTATGTATCGGTTCAACCGTACGGGATAAGACCGGACGAACTGACAGACAAGACAGTTAAATATCCGTTTCGTTTACCGACTGTCTCGAAAAGTAAGCTATGTTTGGGGCACGAAATACTGCTGCGCTAAAGACCCCAAGTTTGGGGTCAAAAGGGAACATGCAAGAGTCACCGATTTTGATGAATTTGAGCTTGATCGCTGCGGACACGTATAAAAACATGATGGAACAGAAAAATAAAAAATAAAATGTATTACTTTTAGTTTTATCACACAAGGGAAAATAACGTTTTTTTTTTCGTTTTCGGATATAATGCACTTAACAGTCGGATAGAACATCAAATAAGAAATAATATTTTGTATGACACATATGTACTTAAACGCAATATTTAGGGAGATATTTGAAAATTCTTGGCTAACTCCATACTAATGCACTGAAACGTGACATGAGTGACGTCACAAATGTTGACCTTTTTGTATAAAGCGTTTTTCGGCGGGTGCTGCTGCGTACTAACTTCAAGTAACTATATCACGAGAAAAAAACACAAGAGAAAAGTTTTAATATTACAGTTGATTTTCTCACGCATTATACTTTTGATTTTGATACAAAAAAAAATTGATGCATGTTCCCTATTCAGCTGATGGGTTTGCTTGATGATCTATGTTGATGATATACCTCAGGTAGCTTATGGGTTTGCTTTGCTTGCTAGAGGCATAGGTAGTGACGACTCCTTGATCATCTTAATTTTTTTCACATGATTAATGATTTAAATCATAATTTTATCACGAGCTAACGATGAATATATTTTTCGTATAACAACCAAGTTAATTTTTATTACCACTCCTTTTTCATTGGAATTGTGGTGAATGAAAAGTATAGGAAAACCAACACCGGGTTCTTTTGTAACGAATCTTTTGTGAAAGCATACTTATCTTCGAATTTTCTTTTCAAGTACGAATTGTAAGAAAATGGGTTCGGAAACTCAATGAACGAGAGTGCTAGTTAGTTTTAAATACTAAAATTGGTGATTAGCGTGTTTTTAAAATAACGGCTAATCATTTTTTTAATTATTCAATGGAGTAAGTAGAGCCAAATAGAAATGGAAAATATTTGAGTCAGATTGGGAAAATTAATTTTTAGGGCCGTATTTACAAACCGCTCTCATATTAGACCTATCTTGAGATCATACTTGAGATGCTGTTTTTTATATGAACAGTATCTCTCAATAGCTCTCAACGTTGAGAGCAGTTTATAAATATGGACCTTAGTTAGAGATTATTTTGTTTCCGTGTTCCATGTAGGTATAGATGCTAATACGGTCTCGTAAATGACTGGCCATAACAAAACCACTATCTCTGCAGTCTTCAGGTTAGTAATAAGGAGGTATATCTACGAGTACTATGATTTATTTATCTACTAACCCCCTTACTAATAAAGATTGTATAGCAGCTGCATAGTTACACAGTGTTTTGTCACTTTCTTTTTAATGTCAAATTCAAATAGTTTGACAGAGAGTAACCATTGTGTAACTAAACATCTGCTATTCAATCTTTATTAGTAAGGGGGTAGGTATCTATCTGCAATGTTCAGTTTAGTTAGTAAATCAAAAAAAAAAAATATTTATTATTTACTACAAGTAATATTTAGCAATGTGTGGTCTTTTAAGTTTGAAAAAACCTGTATTAGAAGAGGCCCCTCTCTTTAGTTTACAATAATTTATTTGTAGTACATAACTAGACGCTTATTACTTCTTAAGTTTTAACATAATTAATTATACCTACAAATTTACTTTAATAGTGCAAAGTGAAATATTTTTCATGCTTTATCTAAATTTGCTATCCTTATTCAAATAATATTAATATATTACTTTCTTACAGTTAGTAAATGGTATACTATGATATATTTCTTGAAGAGCTTCAGTCAGTGTAGGTAATATGGTAATTGGGATTTTTATATTTCTCGTTTCCTTGTCTTGTAACCTCTTTCATTTGACGTTAAGTGTGTGCAGTTATTTAATCAACGCCAGGTCCTATTTCACTCTGACCTTGAATGACGATCAAAATGGTGTTATGTTGAAGTTTATGATTTCTATCAAGAAAGTGATTTATGTAATCCACACATTGGTTTACCTTATCTTGACCTTTGAAGTGTAATACAATAGACTGTGTTTGTTGTTGTTACTTCATGTTGTTGTTATCGTCTCGTCTGTAGACAAATAAACATAGGGTCGTGTAATCGTGTTACTTTTAATGTAATGAGGTCGTCGTGGTGATTGGTGACTTGGTGACAAAGACTAATCAATCACACATTACTTACTTACCTTGATTTTTACAAATCACACCATTAATTAAGCTGCAAGTTAAGCAATGCTTTTGGGTAACAGGGTAATTTGGAAACACCAACAACCTCACAGGAGTAGAACTAACATCATAAACAACAACGTATGTTCTACGACTTTTCCGAAAACAGACAAAAACATATTCCACTTTCCACACAAATGTCCCATCCGAAAATCTGATCGAGATTTGTATGAAAAGTCGATATTTTTGTCTGTTTTCGGAAAAATTTGAGAACAAAATATGTTGTTGTTTATGATGTTAGTAATCTACTCCTGTTAGGTCGTTGGTATTTTACAAATAGCCCTGTCTGTATATGCTTAATCAGGATATACGCACCCGACTCTAATTCGTCACAAAAGTTTTAAGAGTCGTTCTTTGCTATTATTTTCTTATGAATCTACATAAAACCTAGGGTTGCTACCTCTTGGCTGTTTTAATCCGGAAGATAGAAATCTTCAAAATAAAACGTAGTTTCATTTGTTTGTACAATTTTCAATATTTCTGGTTTAGAACTCACAAATTAAAAAAGAACTACATTCCATTCGGAAATTAACGAATGTGTGGACTTCTGCCTTGACATGATGGTTTTCTCTCCTTTGTCCATATATCGAAGAAGACGATACTAAAAATGCGCTCGCAAAGAACTTACAAATCGTAAAACTCTACATTCCATTCGAATATTCTTACATGTGAAAACTTAATTGTTGGCTAATGATTAACCATGGTACATTTTGTTATATAAACATAGTGGCTGTAAGTTTTCCAAGAAATAAAATAAAATAAAATAAAATATTGACGAATTAGAAATTCCGGAATAATTTGGATTACCTTAAAATAATTCCGGGAAACGGGAGATTTTTGTTTTCAGGGCACGATTCCGGGGGACTCCCGGAAATCCGGGGAAGGTGGCAACCCTACTGAAATCCCAAATTATAATTACCACCAGTCAGTGTTAAAATATTATTAGAAGACAGGCATTACGTTACGCCCCCTCTTATAATCGAACAGCCAAACAGCATAGCATAGATAACAATTCCATAGAACTTGGCAATATTGGGACGTTTTACTGATTCTAACTATTAGATACTTACTGTACAGTATCAGTCTCAACTCAAGAGTTGCAAAACGCAGCCGAGTCGAGTAGGCGCAATATTTCATAACGCGCGCTACACATAACTCTCTGGTTTAATCTAGCCGGCCAGCAAAGTTATCGCCCACACCTGCTATTGTAGGAAAGCTAAATCAGATAGTTACGTACTTAATTAAAAGTTTGTTTTATCAAAAATAAGAAGCAAGAGATGGCTAACAAAGTTTTTTTGTTTTGTAGTCAAACAAACTGGTTTCCTAGTCCTATTAATATCATCTTTAATTTTTTATTCTTATTCAAGCTATAGTAATTCAACCAATTGCTAAATACCTACTTCATCTATTGCTCGCCATCTCATCTTCGTACTTTTGATCGAGTTGATGATCGAAGGAATTGATGTAAAAACCCAAAAGTGAGACCTTTAAAACCCTTCCCCCCACTCCGGCTCACCTATATAGACGAGAGGACTTTTAGTAACATCATTTTGGTTCATCAAACCCTTAGCACCCTAAACAAGTTTCTGAAGAAATCGCGTATGTACAGTCAACAAAGTTTTGACTTTAACAGTTTGAAAACAAATCGCTTGCAAAGATAGAACTAAAAGTTCGTCTTCTACCTGCCTCCATTGTTTATCTACAAAATTGCTTTCATAACTTTTGGCTAAATGCAAGAATACTGACTACTCAATCTAGAAATGAACCTTAAGGTGTTCAGCTCATAGCTTTGCTGACCTACCCGCTTAAGCACTCTACACCCCCTTTTGAGCCTATTAGTAGTTTTGAGTGGACTATTAGTGGAATAATCAAACATGTTGACAAACACAAACATACCACCGCGCGTTTCTGGGAAAAATAATCTTGATAGACAGACAGCGAAACGATCCTATGGGTATTTTTGAGTAACAGAACCGTAAAAGTGAAAACTCAAAAGTGAATTAAATCTTAAAAGTGCAATACTATAGGCACGATGTAGGTTTATTGACAATACAAAAGCAACATTCTGAGTTTCACCAAGTTAGTTTAATACTAAGATTCGCTACTGTTGAAGTTTTATCTTTCATGCTTCATTGTGCCCGCCTATAGCAGTGTGCCACGGCTCAATGAATGCATTAAAACCCAATTACCCGATAATTATGTCAATATCAGGCCTATTAGGGGCCATTGTTTATAACAAAATTAGGTGTCTGAAATATAAAGCTCTACCTAGCCGACGCTAGGAGCTCGATGGCGCACTGGATTATCACATTAGCCCTGCAATTGATGCAGTTAAGCAACTTCCGCTAGGCTCGGTGATTGGATGGGTATCGCAAAAAAGATGTATGGTGCCACCTCTATCTACGTACACTAAAAAATAGGCAAAGACAATAAACAGATTCCAAACATCACATTTTTCTAAAATCGCTTTGTTTTTTGGTTGGTATTTATGATTTTTTTAATATCGTAGGTTGGAACAATATAAATTATGCAATGCAAACACATAACGAAAATTCATAATGGCGGAAGATGCCATTTTGATGATATTTGTCATGCTATTTGTCTATCACTGTCAGAAGATACACCTGCAAGAACTTCTGCGAGAACTTACACTGACAGCCTGTCACACAGTATGTAGCTCTCAGACCAAATAAAAAAGGGAAGACGTAGTCCTCTGAACAAACCAGTGAAGCCAATAAAACTACGCCTTGGCGTGTACATACACAGTTACACGCACACACATGTAACGAAACTACGCCTTTTCTTAACAGCCAGCGTGCGAAGCGGACGTACCAGGACGTACTAATAAATTTTAAATTCCATCAAAGAAAATGCCGAATTGTGTAGTGAAAAGGAGTAAAAACCAATCTTCGACACATAAAAAGCAGGATGGTGTCACACTTCACACGTAAGTAAAATTGGAAACTAATATTTTCACTAATTCAAAATAAACATTAAGGTATTACTTGAAACACAAAACCTCAACACAAGTGTTGCCATGCCAAACGTTCTATTTTAAACCTGTTATTGGGTAACATGGAAAGTAACGTAACGTTATTTGTTTCTTGTTAAAAATAACGCGTTAATTATTTCTGTTTCCGGACTGTTTTTACCCACGACGGACGGAACGGAATGGAGGCGGTATATGCGTTTGGGGCTAGAATAATGTGATCCATCAGTATTTAATCACGGACCTATTTCATAAAAGATTAGTAAATTTACTATAGCAATTTACCATTGTTGTTATTGGGGTAGAACTGTTTCTTAATAATTATAAAACATAATTTCTACCCCAATAAACTACTACAATGGTAAATTACTGTACTTTTTCATACTTTTATGAAATAGACCTCTGATTAAATACTGATGTTCTCGGTATTTACCACGCGTGTAGCCGTCACCTTAGAGGTTGTTTGTTTGATTGTCTATGTCTGTTACCATTTTCCTCGGAAACTTTTTAAACCTTTTTTATGTTTGTTTTGAAGTCGGTTAAAAATCCGGATTTTTACTAAAAAGTCCTGACATTTTGCTAAAGCAACCATACGGAGCGACGTAATCACGATAACATTTTTTTTTAATAAATAAGTAATTTATTGTTGTTTTCTGTTATAATGACGTGTCAAATTAAAATTTCAAGTCAAAGTCAAAAATAGCTTTATTCAAATAAACTTACTTAATTAAAAGTACTTTTGAATCGTCTATATTTTCCTACCACCCGTTCAAGACTTTTTTAACTGACAAGAAGAACGGGCGCAAGAAACTTATCAGCTTTAATAGCAATAAGTAACGATATTTACAAACTTAAATATATCGTTACCAGATAATTACAACAGGGTGACAGGATTATTGACAACAAACATAGACTTATTATATTACTATCATTGGCAACAAAGTACTTATAGTAGTTGTGTTACATTATTTCCACGCACTTTGATCTTTAAGATAATCGTCTACTTTATAATAACCTTTACCCATGAGCGTTTTTTTAACATGGTTTTTAAATTCATGCAAAGGAAGATCAATTACTTGTTGTAGAACTTTATTAATAAAGGCTATGCCTTTCCCCATAAATGAACCTCTACTTTTTGCAAGCCTAAATCTTGGAACGGCAAGTTTATCTTTATTTCTTGTATTAAACTGGTGAAAATTGCTGTTCTTAGCAAATGAATCTAATAAACTAAATTTTCATATATGTATTGGCCTGCCAAAGTTAAAATATTTATTTCTTTAAACAGTTCTCTCAAGGTGTTCTCTCAAGGCGGAGAGCCGCCGAAGATTGTATATGCCGCGAACAGGTCTTTTTTGGAGTACAAAAATATTTTCAATACTGGCAGCTGAGCCCCACAATAGCAGTCCATAAGACATTACACTATAAAAATAACTAAAATATACTAACATTGCCGTTTCAATATCAGTTAAAAGCCTTATTTTCTTAACAGCGAATGCCGCTGAACTAAGTCTACTTGACAAGGCTTCGATATGTGGATCCCATTGCAGTCGAGAATCTAGTGTAAATAGTGTAATACCTAGAAATTTTGTACAAAGATAATAAAAGTAAAAGTTTTAGTTTTGTGTTTAAAGCTTTAGTTGTTCAGTTTATTATTTATAATTTTAAGTGTTAATTAGTTTAAAATTGATTTTTTATTGCAAAATTTGTTGTTTTACTAAAAATGTTCTAGTTGATTGTTAGGTACAAAAAAGAAAAATAAATATTTTAAAGCCAAATTATAGGGTTTGTTTTGCTATAATGTGAATAATCCAAAAAAGCCTGACATTTTCTAAGTCCGGCCGGAATGCTGACACAAAAAGCCTAGTCTGGCCAACGAGTCATGTCATCGAAAACTAGCGGCAAATTTAAAATTTTGAAACTTTATTCACTCAAAATACTGCGAAATAGCAATTTTAGACTTTCATTAAATTGTTTTAGCTTGGATTTTTGTCAAGATGTACCTAAGATGAAATTGATATTTCGCAGTATTTTGAGTGAATTAAGTTTCGAAATTCTAAATTTGCCGCGCGTTTGAGATGACATGACATGACTCGTTGGCCAGAATTACATGGTTATGCATTACAGCCACTACATGGTCATGCAAGCGTCAGTCAAATTCCATCAGTCATGAGTTTGACTGATTGATTGATGGAAAGAACAAATCACATCATGCAACCATCAGTCACTACATTACACGGTAGGTTAATCGTCAGTCACAGTTCGTGACTGTGGTTAAACTGACAGCAAAACCTACCGTGTAATGGATGCCTAACATGTCAGGACAAACATCTCGCCTTAAATACACGAAACTTTAGTATTCGTTAGTTTTATTTTTTACATTTTTCCTATTTCCTTCCTACTTCCGCCACTACTTAAAAGCTACTCACAGCCCTGCATGCAGGGCTTTGAGAAGCTCACTTTTTCTATCTATCATTAGGCGACGGCTACACGTGTGGTAAATACTGTGATCCATCAGTATTATTTATCAGGGATCTATTTAATAAAAGAATGAAAAAGTACAGTAATTTACCATAGTAGTTGTTTATTGGGGTAGAATTGTTTTATAATTAATAAGAAACATAATTCTACCACAATAATAACTGTGGTACATTATTATAGTAAATTTACTAATCTTTTATGAAATAGGCCCCTGATTAAATACTGATGGATCACAGTACCAGGCGTGTAGCCGTCGCCTCACACCCGAGTCAGAATGGCTGAATGCCTATCATAGTCTGCGTCTCTTTCATCAGTAATAAATAAAAGAGACGCTTTGATAGCCACTCAGAAAACTGACAAGTTTTAAGAGTTGGGTAATAAATACCCCCCTTGGGACCGTATTATCATCTCTTGAATCCAGGCAGTTTTTGTTTTGATTCTGATATGTGATAAATAACGTTATTATTTCATAACGCGTTATTTTTATTACATTGGATCATTGGATTGATTGGGGTAATATGAATTACTATGGCAACACCGGCTCACACACTAATGCATGAAAAAACTGGCTTCAGTCCCTTGCTTGGAAGACTCCGTCTTCCCTTTTTTATTTGGTCTGAGATGTAGCTTGTGACCGCGTGACAAACTGTCGCCAGTGCATTTGCTATTAGTTAACACTTGTAAGCTACTGTCTGGCAGCCTGTGGGACACTTCTTGCAGAAGTTTTCTTGCAGGTGGAAACGCGGCCTTAAGGTGGCTGGTCTGAGCTGATCTCCCCTAAGCCTCCCCCTTTTTTTTATCAAGAAGGAGAATGCATTTAGGCATACCAAACGGCATGTTGGACTCGGTCACGCTTGTGGCATGTCCCTCGCCGCACCCGGCCCTCCTGCCAAGCCTAGTAGGCTTCGCGTCAGGGCCGGGCGGTTCTCACCTCTATCCCGCCCCCTAACTATCTCGAAAGATCGAGAGGGGGCCGGACAGAGGGAGGGAGCCTCCTCCCCTGCCCCCCATAAGGCTACCTACTTATGTGGGCAGACCAGATAGGGCGAACGGGAGAAGGCACCACTACCAACTAAACTCCTCTCGAAGACCTGCGCCTTTCCGCCGGGTCTGTGGGTACGCGGTGGCACGCTCCACTTGACCCGGGGAGAGTGACCTGTTAGGGTTCCACCCTATCGGGAGCAGAGGGCCTTACTGCGCCCCCCTCCCCCTTGCGACTAGGGGAGATCGAGACGCGCACGTTGGCGTCTCGTTCTCCCCCGCCGCGCACGTCGGAGTTGGCTCGCTGCGACGTCCGCCTCGCGGACCCTCTCCGCGGCCTCCTTCTGAGAGATAACGTCCTCGCAGAAGGAGACCACGGCCTGCCATCCCCCCTCGCTTCGCAGCATCGCAACAGTGATATTGGGAAGCGAGAGGTCCGGCCCAACCGCAGCGACCAACTCCTGGCGCTGCACCGCCCACGCCGAACACTCCTCAAGTGTGTGGCGTGCAGTGTCTTGTAGTGCGCCACAATGGTGACACACCTGGGCCTCCTCCCTCTGTATCCGACACAGGTATCTCCCGAAACACCCGTGTCCGGAAATTACCTGTGTCAGACGAAATGTAAGAGCCCCGTGGGCTCGTTCTTTCCACTCCTTGAGGACTGGGCGGATCGCCTCCACCGTTTTGTGACCGGCGACTGGTTCTGCCAGTTGCCACTCCCAGTCCTCAAGACATTGCGCCTCTGCCACGCGCATAAGCCCGGCAAACTCTTATGGGGCAAGGCGGCTGTCTGCCGCCCTTATTTGTTTCCTACACCTGTACGCCTCCACAAAGACCTGGGCTTCCAGTTCCCAGGGAGGCGTACCGGCCAAAACACATGCCGTCGTCCACGACACAGTGCGGTAACCTCGCACCATGCGTGCGGCCACTATCCTCTGGGGCCGTCTTAAAGCAGCTTTATTAGCCTCATTTAAGGCATCAGCTCATACAGTAGCTCCGTAGAGGGCCATACTACGGATGACCCCTGCATAAAGTTGCCGCCAGCTCCCGTTCGGCCCGCCCAAGTTTGGCAGTATCCTGCCAAGTGCTGCCGCTGCGGCAACCAATCGGGGAGCAAGCTGGACAAAATGGTCGGTGAACGACCAGCGACCGTCAAGTATGAGGCCCAGATAGCGCATGTTAGGGCGCAGACGCACTTCAGCCCCATCTATAATTATGTACGCCCCCGGTGGAGGACCCTGTCTCGGGCCATGGAAGCCCCTAAGCCTCCCCTACTCTTTGGCAATGAGCAGTTTAGTGTGTTTTTTAATTCGGCGCAAATGTAAAATACTGTAAACCTAATTAGTCCCATTTTAATTAACCTTAAATTACTTAAATAATTTATAACATTTAACTAAACAGAAGGTTATTTCAATATTTTCGAGGTCGCTTTCATGTTCTCAACAACTAATTAAAGTTAATATAAGTTAGGTAGTAATTTTGTTTTGCCAAATTAAAGTTTGTGCCGAAAATCCGGCGGAAAGCAGTGGTTAGCGTTATATTTGTACCAAGTAACAAAGAACATTGTAAGAAATAGATCTTTTATTATAGCAACACTTTTTTATGAACTACCTACTTAACTACCTACCTACTTCTTCAGCCTTATTGTTTGGCCTCACTACATTTTCATGTTGTGACATAAAGCACATTAGCAGAAGAAGCACATTACTAAATAGTTGTAAAATGTCAATTGTGGTCAAGTCTTAGAATAATAACACCTAGAAGCCGTGTCCTCGTATGCAAAGTGAGGCAACTTATACCAAGCCAGAATGGCTTAGTTTTCAAGTTTATATCCTTCATACATTAACTAATCGTAACTGAAACCCAATAATATAGTAACTAGTCTTATAAATGTGAGAAAATTGAAACTGTTTTGTACTTAATCGGTATGATAAGGTAATAATGTAGAAAAACAATCTGAAAACGGAGCCATTTTGATTGTTTTAGTTGCCTCACTTTTGACAGTGCGCTTTGTAGAGAACTATCGTTCTAGGTATTATTATTCTAAGGGTCAAGTTTGATTCACAATGAAGATGGAAGGAATAAACCTATGTACCATACAATAATTTGTTACAGTTTTATTTCATCAATATTGTCATTCAAACTTTTTCGTCTATTGGAAACTAGTTAGTAAGTTCAGGGAAATAAGTTTCTATAAGTAGGTAATTACTTAAAATTTTATTTTAAAATTCCAAACGAAAAAAACATCTTCAATTTTATAGAAATAAAACTTTTCTAAAAACCAACGATGCAATAAATAAGTACTTGATAATAAAATAAGCTAAGTCGAAGTCACTACTATCTCAAAAAAGTTTCTATATGTAGTTACTTAAGTTTTATTTTGTAATTCTCACCATACTTACCATACAAGAATTTGTTACTTTTTAATGAAACAATTTTTTTTCAATTTTGTCATTCAATTTTTTCGGCTATTGGATTGGAAACTACATAGTTAGAAAGTTCAGTAAAATAAGTTTCTATAAGTAGGGTAGGTACTTAAGTTTTATTTTGTAATTCCAAATAAAAAAAAGAACGGTTCGAAGGACCATGTTTAATTTTATAGAAATCAAACTTTTCTAAAAACCAGTGACGACGCATTAAATAAAAGTATGTAGGTACAATAAATATCATTTTTTTTTGTTTCAGACTTTTAGTTCCCGGCGCAGTTATTCTGAGATGATCATCAAAACCACACCCGTGAGTACTTTTCAATAATTTACATGTTTATGAAACTACAATAACTACAATAAGTTCAAATTATTGTGTGTTTACAACTTTACGCGTGTTCCTCAGTGGCCGGACCACATTTTAGTACTCAGATGGTTTAGTTCCACATAGTTGCTACCTGAAGTCTACCTTCACAGGAATATATCATAATTAATAGTACCTCAACAGATAAGGAAATATTTAACAAATAAAGTGGTCCGGCCGCAGAGCAATGCTCTCTGGCCGCACCAACTCCATATTTAGAAAGTGTGATACATTTTCAAGAAATATAAATCGCAGTAAAACCTACCTAAATAGTACCTTCCACACGACAAGTTTCGTAAAATAAAACTCATTGGCTTAGAAGTTACAAGCCGTAGTTTGTGGTCCGGCTGGGAAGCATTCTCTGCAGCAGGTCAATATCGTAACTGTGATACATTTTCAAGAAAGTGATATCCCAATAAAAGCTACCTAAATAGTACCTTCCACATGACAAGTTTCGTAAAATAAAACTCATTGGCTTAGAAGATACAAGCCGTAGTTCGTGGTCCGGCTGGGAAGCATTCTCTGCAGCAGGTCAATATCTAAGTGTGATACATTTTCAAGAAAGTGATATCCCAATAAAAGCTACCTAAATAGTACCTTCCACACGACAAGTTTCGTAAAATAAAACTCATTAGTTTAGAAGTTACTAGCCATAATTTGTGGTCCGGCTGGAGAGCATTCTCTGCAGCAGGTCAATAACTAAGTGTGATACATTTTCAAGAAAGTGATATCCCAATAAAAGCTACCTAAATAATACCTTCCACACGACAAGTTTCGTAAAATAAAACTCATTGGCTTAGAAGATACAAGCCCTAGTTTGTGCTCAGGCTAGAGAATATTGCTCTTTTATTTCATCAAACTATTAATTTGTATAATTAAGCTCAAAGTATTTAATCCGGCTAGGAAGGACTACTTTTCAGCGAATAGAAGCAAATTCGCAAGGGTCGGTCATGGGATGGGTGACCAAAAAGCTGTAAAATAGTATAGACGCGTTCACAGGTTATGGGCGCGTTACATATTGATATAATCAAACTTACAAAAAATACAAAACAATGAAATAATTTTTTATTCGTATAAGTAGCATTACAAAGAGGAAAAAATCATCAACAAAAATGAATAATTATGTAGGTTCTCTTATTTCGTATAACCTTACTTAAAATTATTCCTTACTTATTATTTATTATTCCTTACTTTAATCCTTACATATAATATATAAGAGGTTGAACTTAAAACTTGGCAGTGTTCTGAATGGCTATTAATGCGCCTCTTTTATTTGCTATGCAGCGAGAAAGAGATGTAACTATAGCAATTCATAAACCTGACAAGTTTTAAGAGGTTGTAATAACCCCCTGATCAAAGAGTACTATTACAATACTAGCTTCCGCCCACAACTTCGTTCGCGTGGACATTCAAGAAAATCCTTAGGGAACCATTAACCAGGAAAAGAAGTATTCTATGTTTAAACGTTCACACTGTGCGCGCTGCCTTGCGAGGCAGGACATTAAAACATATAATACTTTTTATCCTGATTAAATGTTTCCTAAGGATTTTCTCGAATGTCCACGCGAATGAAGTCCCCACTGCTGAAAAGAACTGTAAAGAAGATGGGCCATCACCCACCATGCGGGCCCTATGCGGATTGGTGTGTGTTAACGACTGCAAATGTAGCCAGGACCAACGGCTTAACGTTCCTTCCGAAGCACAGTTTTTTGGTCACCCATCCCATGACCGACCCTTGCGAATTTGCTTCTATTCGCTGAAAAGTAGTCCTTCCTAGCCGGATTAAATACTTTGAGCTTAATTATACAAATTAATAGTTTGATGAAATAAAAGAGCAATATTCTCTAGCCTGAGCACAAACTAGGGCTTGTATCTTCTAAGCCAATGAGTTTTATTTTACGAAACTTGTCGTGTGGAAGGTACTATTTAGGTAGCTTTTATTGGGATATCACTTTCTTGAAAATGTATCACACTTAGTTATTGACCTGCTGCAGAGAATGCTCTCCAGCCGGACCACAAATTATGGCTATTAACTTCTAAGCCAATGAGTTTTATTTTACGAAACTTGTCGTGTGGAAGGTACTATTTAGGTAGCTTTTATTGGGATATCACTTTCTTGAAAATGTATCACACTTAGATATTGACCTGCTGCAGAGAATGCTTCCCAGCCGGACCACGAACTACGGCTTGTATCTTCTAAGCCAATGAGTTTTATTTTACGAAACTTGTTGTGTGGAAGGTACTATTTAGGTAGCTTTTATTGGGATATCACTTTCTTGAAAATGTATCACAGTTACGATATTGACCTGCTGCAGAGAATGCTTCCCAGCCGGACCACAAACTACGGCTTGTAACTTCTAAGCCAATGAGTTTTATTTTACGAAACTTGTCGTGTGGAAGGTACTATTTAGGTAGGTTTTACTGCGATTTATATTTCTTGAAAATGTATCACACTTTCTAAATATGGAGTTGGTGCGGCCAGAGAGCATTGCTCTGCGGCCGGACCACTTTATTTCTTAAATATTTCCTTATCTATTGAGGTACTATTAATTATGATATATTCCTGTGAAGGTAGACTTCAGGTAGCAACTATGTGGAACTAAACCATCTGAGTACTAAAATGTGGTCCGGCCACTGAGGAACACGCCAACTTTACACATCATAACCATCAAGTTTTGCCTACTACCGCCATCTACCAGAGACACGGAAACCAACGATGAAGGATTTCAAGGATGCAGGCTATCAAACTCGCTTGTGGTGTTGTTAGGGTAGGATTAAATGCTAAAAGTTTCGCTAGATGGCGCTATCACTAAAAGCACCTCTGCTTCTGGTTGTTTTCGCAAAACCGGTGGCGCTGCCGAGCTCTACTAAATAAAGCAGTTGTGTACCAAAACTTCGTTTCACAACCCTCCGTAAGATGTCGTTGTCATACCAAATCAGCAAAAACTCCATAGTTCCCTCTTGTTAATTAATTAGGTAAAAAATTAAGGTGCATGTATAGATAGATACATTGGTCTTATTTAAAGCTTTTATCATAATATAGGAAAAGGGAAACTTTGGTTCCTGAAAATCCTCTCTTACGTAAAATACGCTGAAATTCATGCTTAATTTAATGCCCTGTGTGGAGTTCGCACGTAGCATTTCCGCATAATTTCACGAGCTCTTCATTCACATTTGTGCACTAGAGTCGAATTAAAACATTTTGGCTGTAGAATCTACTTTTAAAATAAGTGTACCTACGTTGTATTTAACAGTTTTCAAAGTAGGGTTTTTCATTTTTTAAATAGTTGTTCCTATAAATAGATCCATATAAACTAAATACTGCAGTTGTTTGCGATCGCGGGCTTAGTTCTGTAAATAGTAATTAATTTTGGCCTTTCAAAAGTTGTCTAAAACTTTAAAATGCGATCAAACCCCCTAGCCAAAGTAACATTTGCAAATCTTCGTTATCGCTTCGCTTTCGAAACATGTATGGGATTGACATAAGGTTTCGTTAACTATCGAATTTTAAAACGGCAAATCCATACTTTTTACGGAGCGAAGCGATAGCGAAAATTGTTAAATGTGACATTGGCTACAGGCTCAGATCAGATGCATTACAATCTGATGATTTCATTGATTTTTTTAATCTCATAAAGATATTAAAACCAGACTTTCGTATGTAAACAGTAAATGCAAATCAATACTCGTCTAACCTTTCAGAAACCTGCTTTCATTAGTTGTTTGAAAACAAAAAGTGTGTGAAAAATGACTCGTCTGGGAGGTCTGCAGTTAATTTAAGTCAAGCCAACCGTCCCGCCCCAAGCTAGTATCTATCTCAGGTCTGTGCTGGATATTCAACGTTAGGAGCAGGTTTATTAAAACTAAATATTACAATTCCAGTGCAACTATTGCAATCATTAGAATTGCTAATGGGCTGCACAAGGAGCCGAGTGAAAAGATGCGATTGCACCCGACCCTCCCCGTGTTGCAGGCTTCCTGTTTTATGAGCGATGAAATTACAGTTTCACGCCGAGTTGCCAACTTCAGCACAGTAGCACTTTTTAGACTAATTTAAATACTGTTGTTTCTTGTCAGACCAGCGGGACTCTTAATCTCAGACTGCGCGAGTTTTAATTTTCATTAAACAGCACTGAAGACTGAAGCTTTTGTTTCAGTGTCATGCAAGAAAAAAATAACAATGACAATAATATCTCAGTTGCTCTTGAGCCATGAAAGATAACTCGTAGGGAAAGGGGCTGCGGCTTGCAACCACAAATTACTATGATTTAATATTGCTTAGTTATCTGCGGGCTGGTAATTTGTTAGCGCGGATCGTGAGCCCGCGCCGGGCGCCATTGTTGGCCGCGCCGCTTCGCCTTTTGTTCATCGCCCACCTCCGAGATACGATCTTGAGTTATTATGATTAGGATTCTTTGCCAAGTGACGCAGACTCGCTAATTCCTTCATTATCGTTTTAGTTCAGCTCACTCGAGGCGGCTGAAAGTGGAGCTTTTGTCAAGCTTTTTGTGCCGTCTCCACTTGTTTGGACATGAAATCTTGATAGTAACTGCGGGCATTAATATAATTGCGTTCATAAAGAGAAGGCGTATTGCATCGCCGCCGCCCCGGCAGTAAACTACTCTATTAATTTAACAAACGAAGCATACGTTAGAGGTGACCCCTAGATTAATAAATGTCGCCACCGCTCGTAAAGTCAATGGTATTCATATATCAAGCACCACGTCACGCCATGCCGTATGCTGCCTTTCATTTCATATAGTGCTCTTAAAAGGATCGATCTGTGGGTGGCTTTTTCAATTAGTGAAAACATTCGATTGTCATTGTGTTTATAGTGTAATTGCTGGTTTGTTATCCATCCATCTTGACCGATGTAATGGGAGGCCATCAGGGAAATGAATCGCTCTACTGTCCGGTCGAACAGAATGGGAGCGTTGTACAAGTGTTCTCTGTGCGAAATTGCTTTCCGTTTTAATGTCGGAGGTATCAAGGGATGCGGTATTCCCACGTTGATTGTTAAGCGTTTATTATTTATGATTGTGCGTGTTGAACCGGACGGAATCGATGTTTTTAAATAATGAAACCGTCGAACATTCATGCATGACTACATAAACATAACCCACGCGGAATACCCTCATAATATCGCTCTGCAGCTTGTCATAAAATTCGCAATACGTTATACATTTTCACATTTTATAACCTTTCTGCTTTTCCTTTTCTTTACCTCATCCTCTCCTTAACATTTTTGTTTTATTTTTCAGAATTCCGCCTGCTGTTGAAACCAAAAGCCTCCTACAATTACAAATTATTCCTTCCTGCTTGAACTCCTCTTCCTAAGCTTCGTAATCTCTTCCCGTTTGTCCTTCCTGTTATTATACCTAGTAAAACAATACTGAAAATTAACTTTCGTTTTATTTTGATCATCATCATTTAATAACAAGAGTCAAAAGTTTATATCAAAAGCACCAAAACCGTAAATATCAGACTATGGTATGGCAGCGCAGTTAGCAAGGATTGCAGATACTGCAATGGCATGCGGCGTGCGTGCCACACCCCATTCATTAGTCGGCGAGTGCTTCCGCGCATTTATCAATCTACCCACAACGGCGGCGCCTACACCTACCCGCAATGCTTGAACTCCTCTTGGGCTTCAGTGTTAAAATATTTTCAAGAGAATCGTGATTCAAAAAAGCAAGCAAATTAGATCATTTTTACAGTTTTTGATATGGATTGTTTTTTTATTTATTTTTATGTACTACGGATTAGTGCTTGGCCTTCACCTCACCTGATGTAAAGTGACGTTAAGGACGAAGGTGGAAGCGCACTACACACGGAATCCTCACCACTGAGGAACTGGCTAACTTACCTTTAACTGCCGGAACACAATGATTTTATCATCACATTTTAATTTAATAAACGTGGAGTGGACTCAATTTATATCGGATATCGATAAAGCAATCGAAAACTCGAAATTTCCAATTTGTCAAGCACCCAAGCGCTTAAAGTAAACGGTGGCCTTTCAACCCATCGTTGGAACGTTCCGGGCCAAATTCGTTGTATAAAGTGCGGGCCGTAATGTCCGGTCAGGCCCAGGCCGGGCACCTGCGCCCGGTGATCCGGGATTAGTGCCCGTTGCTCGCAGCTGAGATGCGATAGATAAAGCGCCGCCCATTAATGTAGCTGAAATATGGCAAACTGAGTCTCCTTAAAGTCTCCTGAAGGTCTTCAAATTTTGAAATCGCTATGGAGTTTGCTTTTAGCGTAAATCAGATAACTTAATTTGAGCCCACAGACATATTGTTGTAGGTATGGTCTGTGTTTGAGCCACAGACCTTGTCGCGGCGTCCAGCCTCCTTTGACTAATGACTGACACACACAGACGGTGACAGGGATGACCAAGAACCTTTATATGACTTGAATATAAGATTCTTGGGGATGACGCACCGGACGAACGGACTGATGACGATCTACTAAAAGACGGAACTGGTGTTGAACTGAAAAAAGACCCTATCAAGACGGGACCCGGGGGCTAATTGTCTAATTTTAAAAATCTATCGCAATCGCTTTCGTTCGACAGATGGATGCGACACATTGCTGCATTTCTTTGGTAAGTTTTTATTTGTGTCAAAAAGAAGATTCAATGTGTTACATCCTGACAGCGATTGCGATAGATTTTTAAATTAGACAATAGAAAGGCAGGACCGACCCCTGACCCGCAGGCCGACAACTGCGACCAAATAAACCTATAATGCAATCTTGTTTCTCTTGTGACTTGTCTTTGTTTTTCTTGACGTCGGTTTACAAACCCCTACTACTGCATTATTAACCTGGGTATTAGCACTATTATTCTATAGGTACGCATTAACGTCATTCTCGGTAGCCAACAATATCATGTTATTTGCAGGTAAGTATGCCTTTTATACCGGTTTAGAAACGATATTATTATTATATCATCAGCTTACCCAAGCTTCTGCTCAGAATTGCCTCATAAATACTTAAGCATACATTCTGAATTCTCGCCGCACCAACTCCACCCTATGCAGCGCGTAATGATCTCTAAAAGTCTAGAAAAGTGAGTACCTATGTGGTCGGATATTCACATTCGATCAAGCAACTCCGGTTTGCGGTCGAACCAAATTGAATCGTAAAGAAGCGGTGACATGGAATGAGCGAGAAAACTAGATGCCACTCTTTTGGGTTAGAACGAGAGATTCGCTATGGAACTGGGCCCCTTTGATCGTTGATGCGCATCGGGGATGCGGTTTAAAATGTTCCACAACAATACAGTCGGTATTTTTTGGAATACCTTTTATTGGCAATTGTTGCAAATAGAACGAGCATTGGTAGAATATAAAGAAATGTCTTTCCGGTAGTATAAATTTGTTAACCACAGACGTAACTGGGAAAAGTCATATTTTCTTCGTTCCGTTCACGGTTTTTAGTTAAATGCTTTACAGTGGCAATATTATGAAGAATATAT
The DNA here is from genome assembly GCA_943789525.1 of Agriphila geniculea. Taxonomy (NCBI): domain Eukaryota; kingdom Metazoa; phylum Arthropoda; class Insecta; order Lepidoptera; family Crambidae; genus Agriphila; species Agriphila geniculea. The sequence continues at coordinate 41,558,739 of OX038869.1, read as the reverse complement.
GAAGCGCTCATGGCGGAACTTGACAGACTAATCGTACTCGATCACGTTTGTTAAGCAACTCTCAGTCCGGCCAGGTGTCGGATGGGTGACCGTTAAGTGGCATTACAACTGAGCGCTTCCGTGCTTCGGAGGGCACGTTAAACTGTCGGTCCCGGCTGTTGTCATTTGATAACAGTCGTTAAGCCAAGTTGGAGGCCTTACAGGCGGCTTGATAAACTCTCTAACACCAGAGGTGGCCACTATCCCTCATTCGATAAGTAAGTAGTGGCAATATTATTGCACATGACATATTGTATACTTGTTTAATAGATACTATCAGTAAATACTATAATGAAGTACAACAATATTAATTCCATGAAATCTCCTGTGACTAACGCTAACAATACACAGTATCGAAGTGCGGCGGACGCTTCGCGCGTTGATTATAGATAGACTGATTTGTGGGCAGTCGTGCTGTGTTCGCGATAGCTGTCACTGCACCGCCCGATTGGCTCCATTCATTACACGCCATTAACCGGCGCATATACTATGTCGCTAATGGTGCAGTGGATTTAATTAACCGCCTACGTGTCTTGCACTATTTGTATGCCATATTTGTTTGGCCATATACAAGATGATTGTTTCAAGCCTGCTTCATTGATCAATTTGAATCATGTGCCTTAGAGTAGGTGCATATGTATAGATTTAAAATTGGACCTACCTATTTGAATGCGGATTGGAATGCGAAAAAATAACGCCACTTATCTATCCATGCAAAATCATGCTTAAGGGGAGCTTGGTAGCCAGTTACCACTCCCTTTTTAATTAGTTAAAACATATTTTCACTCTTAATTTGACATCCATCATAGATAGATAATACATTTACCTATATATCCGTAATTGACTCCTATCACGGCAATGCCAATGAGATGAGTGAGGTGCATGGAGATGTTAAAGTGCACCGCTGTAGGTTCCATTGATACGCCGACTACTAATGGCCTACCCGATTTAATTAACGCGCAAGTTTCGTTATAGAATGCACATGCTTCATTACGACGGAGACTTTTGAAAAAGCAAAACTTTGGCGCTCATTATGAGACTTGTGTGATAATGAAAGGAAACAAAAGTGTTGAATTTGTGTGGTTTAATTTTGTGGCTGACATGTTTACATTGCAGTGCAAATCATTAAGTAAGTTAGTAAGTTTTGATGATAGTAAATCATGAAATAATTTGATTATGGTGACACCTCCGCTATATGTATAAGACTGTTTTGTGTGAAATTGAGATTGGTAAGGCTAGAATAATGAAAGTTTAACAACATTTTCATGTAAATGTCTTAATTGCGATTTCAACAATAGAGTATCTATTCCCAGAACTCACTAACTAGTCAGTCAAAACTTTAAACAATTTAAATACCTGTGATTCAATTAAGTTGCCAACTGAAATGAAGGTTGAAAATTGAAAATGCGCGGCCAATTAGACTTGTTAGGGCGTATGAGAATAACCCTACCTACTCAATAGGTCCCCGGATTATGGAATATCAGGATGACGGGTTGTCAATTAGTGTGGGATGTTTATTTACTTACTTAGGTATTGTTAACGTTTTTGCTTGTTGTAGAAATCTATTGCAGAATAGTTGATTGTTATATAAGGGTCCAAAGGAAGCATTGATGACTTTGACCCGTGTTTAACACTCTACTTTTCATTTCGAATATATAAGGAAAGTAAAAAAATCGTAGTTTTTTCCAAAATGTTTATTAATAATAACATGTAGCTGGTACCTTATACTTATTATACCTATTTAAAATTAATCGAAAAATTAGAACAATTATATAGTGTTTACATTGTGTTTTGCACTTAATGTGCTCTTGAGCATAGAGTACTTGCTCCATAGAAGGCAGTATTTTCTTTGATAATCCACTGAAATACGTACTTTTTCTGAAAATGATTTTATTTTGTTGTTTGCTCGCCACTTCATAAAATCATTGTACGCATTTAAGTATTTTTCCTTCGAAACTTCTGGCAAAAGATTTTATATTATTTTGTTTGCCGCGTTTGTTACTGAATCCGGAGTCAATATTTCAAAATCGCTTGATGAACTAATTTTTGGTAAATATAAAATCAACTCAACACACACAGCTCAAAGTCACAGAGTAAGGTATCCCGCCAATATTTTATAGTTTTTCTTATTTTGAATTTGGAACACGCCGCGTCGCCAGCCGCTCCGCCCAATATTTTTGATTATGCACTGGCTGGTTATACCATGTTTCATTTTTGTTCGTGAATGCGCCCTATCCATTTTTTTTAAACCATTACCAATGAGGTAACTCTATGGTTGACTATGTAACCAAATTCAGTTCTATTTTTAATTTTTTTTTACTCCCTAGGGTGGAACGAAGAGTTTTGGACCCGCTGCTCAGTTTAAATATACATCACTTTCCGAATATGAGAAATGAAAAAATATTTCCACTTCATACCATACTATTTTTTATGCACAACGGAATAGTGCTTGAAACTTATATTATCTGTGTTGAAACTAAGGAAGGAAAACATCCTTTCGAAGGATGAATTGATTGTACCTAATGAAGACAACGTGTTCAATCATTTATGCCATCATAGTGAACAAACCAATGTAAAGGAAGTAAATTACTTTTCAGTTATTAAAGATTGTGAAATGGCACTTGTTTATGATATTGATAAGGTTCTGAAATCCCAAAACCCAGAAAGGGAAGAAATGATTCAGATCTTCTAACGATTACGTCTGATACGAAAAATTTGTATACGTACAACTGGTAGTGCTGAAGGGAATAGCAGTTCCCCGAGGCACTACCGGGAGTAGGGTTGCCAGATTGGAAGGCCAAAATATCTGAAGAAAATTTGAAAATATCGGGATATTGCGGTTGTTGACGGGACAAATAAATTTTTAAAATAAAAAAAAAGTAACTTAAATGCTCAAAATATAGTAAGAAAACGGCCGCGCAGTGCGATTCATAGTGAGTTGCCTGTCTATTGTAGAAAAACAGCAGCGCAGCACGATTTTTAATCAGTTTCATCCACTACTCTTATAATCTGTGGTTTCTACCGCGAAAATTATTGTTTTCTAGAGAACTTTCGGAAGAGCTGTTTTTCCGGGAGATGTTTAGATTTATCGGTGAGTCGGGAGATCACTTGAAATTCCGGGAGAATCCAGGCGAATCCCGACCATCTGGCAACCCTAACCGGGAGTGTCACGCGGGTTTGCTACGGATAAGAAAGGATCTTTATAGAATAGGAAACTTAAACTCATCATATCATGAACCACACATTTTTAGGTACCTTTCAAACAATTATCTCGTTCTCACAAAATATACCAAGGGTCACCGCTCATTTGGTATTCCTCTCTCGGCCCTCTAATGGAATAGAGATGTGGAGTGGACGCCGCCGCGGCACTGAGCGATCGATCTATATTTTATTTTCGTAAATTGTACGGAATGATGACCGGTGAGGTAGGTAACCCTTGTCAGCCCGGCGTAAATGTCTGCCGGCCGACGAGCTCGCTAAAATCACGGCGGCTATTTCTTTTTAAATGTCATTTTTGAGCGGGAATTATTTGGATTTGGGATACGAATTTTTAGTCAGCTGAGCAAAAAGTAATGTGATTATAGGCTCATGGCGGAGCTTGACAGAGGTTTGTTAAGCAACGCTCGGTTCGGTCAGGTGTCGGATGGGTGACCGTTAAGAGGCATTACAACTGAGCGCTTCCGTGCTTCGGAGGTCACGTTAAACCGTCGGTCCCGGTGGCTTGATAAATTCTTACACCAGTGGTGGCCACTAATTCTCATACGACAAGAAAGAAAGAAGGGCTTAATATTCCCCTTAGTCAACATACTAACAGTAAAATTCTCTACAGCCGTCTTCCTACATAACCCAAGCAACATTAAGCAGTAGGTAACCTAACTGTGGAAAAATGTATTTTCTTGATATAAAACCTTAAAACCAGTTTCTTTAGACGAAATACTGTGAATGTGAAATATTTATTAGTTAAACCGTTTAATTAATTAAACCCTCACGTCAATTACATATCGAAGTAAGAACTAATTAGAACTATTAAATTTAGATTTATTATTTCTTAACCAGTAAGTAGCCTTAGCCTTGTTCGAAGCAATAATTAAATTTCTACTGAATTTCGAATTTAACAGTCAAATAACTTTTATTAATACGTGCTATCTATTTGATTTACCGCTTGGATAATGAATGGTAATATAGTAATGGAGTTTGTTCACAAAACGAGGAAAAAATGATGATAGGCACGCAATTCTGCGGCGTAATTTTTATGTTATGACACCGCCACAAACTTGCGACTTTAGTTTGGAATCTAAGGTGCAGTCAGGAGGAAATAAATCGCTCAAAGCGACTGCATACTAGATATCTTGGATACTAGCCGGCTGAAGGAAAATACCAGAGATATAACATCGGCCAATCAAAATACAGGAAGTATTTTGATACGCTATTATTTTCCTCTAAAAGCTATAAATTCTACAGGAACATAGCGTTTCCCATAAGTACCTGGATTTTTGTACTCTATTATTTGAATAGGTACTTTTATCGGGAATTCGAGACACTTTTATCGCGACAGAATAGTGTTCACATAATTATATGTGAAACACTATATTATAGTTATCACATATAGGCTTAAATATGCGAACTCGGTAAGTATTAAAAATAACCGTTGCTAATACAAAACTGATCAAACATTACAAAATTACTTAACTCACTCCATTATTGCTCTATTATAAAAAAGACTGAGTTATTTTTTTCATGAAAAAAAGAAAAAGTTTGTGGCTTTGTCGGGTACCTAACTATAATGGCGAATCATGAATTAATCGCACTTTAAATTGTGGTAAGCTTATGAGGTTTGAACTTGGAACCTTTCATTGTTAGCACTAAATCGTTTTCCCGGAGAAAAACCGCAGTGAAAGTAACAGCACATTTTGATGTAAATCGACGATTTGACTTTATTTCTGATATCACTTCATAATTTGTTGTAATTTAGAAATGCAGGTTGTTCCATGCTCAGACAAAATAAAAAAGTAAAGACGGAGTCTTCCGAAAAAGCTGTGAGGCCAGTAAAACTACGCCTTGACTGTGTACATACACAGTTTACGCACACATATGTAACGAAACTACGCCTTGGCTTTCGTTCGTCATTGGGCGTTCCATATCGAACCCTACGCACGCACACGTGTACCATCAAAAACCGGCCTCACTTAGTTGTTCGCAACCACTGCGCAACGCTCCATCTTCCTTTTTTATTTGATCTGAGGTTCCATGTTACTTAACTATATCTATTATCTATATTTTAACATAAGTAATTATAAAACATTTAATATTAAAGTTAATATACAAATTTATAAGTGCTACCTATTGAAAAGTATCTGCCTACATTGGTAACTTTTGAATTTTCACAGATTATTAATAATAGTAAGTAAGTACTTACCTTAATAAATGGTTAATTTAGTAATTTTGGTTTATAGGTAATAATTATTCATTAAATAATTCAGATCCAAATTCCAAGGTACGCGCGCGACGCTATTGATAAAAATCTCGAAAGAGCTGAAAAACGGATATTGTCGAGAGCCATTACCGACACGAAACAATATCGTAACTTATAAAATCAAAATAATCTATCGTTTAAATACGAAGGTGTATCTGTGTTGGAATAACGATATATATAGTAAGTTTGTACCTAGCTCTTACTTAAGTCAGTTGTCTTCGTTTACTATTTTTGTTTATAACGTGCAATTTACGCTGTGTAAATGCAGCTTATGTGGCAAATTGACACGCGACCGAAAGAATTACGAGCCGAGGTCCACGGAGTCAATATATAAATTACCACCGACGGCGGAGGCGTGAGCTCCGCCCTGGCCGGGTAGTGATGTGCCAGCACGAATATGCTGATAATGTGAAAAGCATTTACGGTTTTCGCAGCTGTTAGGTACTGCGTACTGGCGGCAGTTTTAGTTCTTTGAACGTCTCGCTCCCAAGCAACTAGCATTGTCTGGAGAAAAAAAGCGAACATTAGTACAATTTAATAAATAAAAAAGATAAGACGTTAGTAAATTGCCGAAATTATTCTCTATACGTTTTGTTCAATACTTAGGTACTTACCTAAAAAACAAAAGAAGGATAGCAGACAGTTCATTACTGCTTATAGCTGTTTTGATCGCTTTGATATTTGTGAAATTAAGAGTCAGATGTTAACGCACCACGTCATTCATTCGTCAGTCCTTTCGGTCGTTGCTCACCGCATCAGTCCTAAAAGAAGTCCATTTGCTCTGTTCAGGTACTTACCTAAAAAACAAAAGAAGGATAGCAGACAGTTCATTACTGCTTATAGCTGTTTTGATCGCTTTGATATTTGTGAAATTAAGAGTCTAATGCAAGAATCTTATATTCATATTCTAGATGTGAACGCACCACGTCATTCATTCGTCAGTCCTTTCGGTCACCGCTCACCGCTTCAGTCCTAAAAGAAGTCCATTCACTCTACTCGGCCATTTTGTCTGCGACACCATCGTATAACGGACGAATAAGTCAGTGTCACGTTAATAACGTTCTCTTTAATTACCTACTTCACAATTGTATTTATATTTTACTGAAATTCAGTAAACAACATTATTCAATTAATTCTATCTCTTCATTGCCCTCGTCCTATTTCCAGTGAAGCCTCACTATCACATAATAACAGATTGCCTAGATAAAGGTTAGTTTAGCTTTAGGTTAGTTAGCCGTAAGCTGGTTGGTTTAGCTAAACGTAAGTATAACGCAATCATTGAATTATTTACGTAAGTAGCACATAAGTACTGTCTCTATGAACGCGATGAAATGGAGCATCACTAGCTTTGGTTATTGAGACACAGACGGCACTTTCCGTTCTCCGCAAAATATAATGCAGCGCATACTGAAGCATACTTTTAAAATTGTAAGCAGCATGATAACACGAACTTTTAACTGAGAGTCGCGGGACAAAATAGTTGGTGAAAACTTCTTAATGGCTTGTGGTAATTTTAACTTCCAATTTCCTGGGAAATTCAGACAGCTGTAAGTATTCCGTGTACAATAGAGAGGTCTAAGATGGTTTTTTGGGCAATTTAGTTTTGGTTATTGTTTTTTCTAACGGTGTTTCATGTATGCAAAGGTAGGCTATATTTTGAAAATCGTTCGAATATTTAGACGAGTTTATTTGAAGTTAGAATTCTAAAGGTTTGTGAGAGCTTGTTCTAATTATTCAAACCTTTAGGAATAACAAAGTCTTGTATTTTATGTGGTATAATTTGTGAGGTCAATGAAAGTGTTCGTTTTTTTTTTCATTTATTTAAGGCCAAACAACAAAGCAAACACTAAATACATGATCTACAATACAGTTGCAACTTAATCTAGGAATAGTGTCACCTTAATTAAAGGCTGCCACAGCATGCAATAGAGAATAAATTATAGTCTGGATTAAACTTAAAATTAATTACCTATCTTAAATAACTAACAAGGTTGGTATCTAAATTTAACTAAAAATATACAGTAAGTATGCAGTAGTAACATTACTAAATTACTAAATAACTAACAATTTTAACAATTCCGTTTTGAATTTACGGATTTTAAGGTGAAATATATCTAAGCGGCCTTTTTCATATAAACTATTTTGTAACGAAAGAATTCTATCAAATGTCGAAAATTTACCTAAATTGCTTATACTAAGCTTACGAGTAAACAGAGAAAATTTACCAGGTTATATGGCAAGTACTTTTTTAAGGATCGTAAAGTAGTTGTTCGTATAGTTTTATGGAGTGTGAAATCCACAGGTACCTACTACGTACGTAACCTGACCTGAGACAAAAACAGTTAAAAATATATTTGCACCACAAAACCCAATGAACCGCCATCGCCAGTGGACGTGGTTGCCAACTTTTTTAACATCGAATAATATAATTTTAGAGATTATTACTTATAGAGAAAAGTAATTGGAGAAAAAATTAAAAAACCATTGTGATTTCTAATGGATTTTGTTGTTTTTTTGCTGCTTTCCGATGCATAAGCATTCCGGTGCTTAATCTAGTTAATTTTTTTGATTTAAACAAAAATATACTTACCTATAGATTTGTCGATTATACTATTTCAAAAAATGTAGATAGTCGAGCCCTAAATATATTAAGATAGATGCTATATTTATTATATTTATATAGTAGGTTGGCAACCCTAGGACATGGCGAAAAATATCAATTAAAGTCATACAGGCGAGCAGTGAAGCGTCGCATTGTGAAAGAGTGCGAGCATTTTACTTCTTTTTCGAGTTTAGTTGCGGAAAAATAGACTTAAATCAAGCGACATAACACATTGCATCGTTTGCAGCGATTCCTGTGAAATTGTTAAGCTGTTTCGTAGGGTGTTTAAAACGTTTTTACCCGTTTTGCTAATGGACGCGTATCCGACCGCAGGAGCAGTTGCTTACCCGAGAATCATCCTTTTTCAATCCTTACTAATAATATAAATCCGAAAGTAAGTTTGTTTGTTTTTACGCCTTTACGTCTTAACATGGTAATGCTTAACTACTCAACCGATCATATACATGCTTACACTTTGTCAGAGAAGGACATAAGTAGGACAGACAAAGGGCATAGTTCTGCATCCAGGTCATTTCCTTTCTCGAGTGCAGAATGTACCGATAGCTAAGCTACTTTTCGTGATATCGAGTGAAGCCGCGGGTAACCTTTAATTAAACAACCAAAATCCGAAAAGACTGAGAGGAATCTATTTTATTTTTTTGCTTTTCCCTTCCCATGTCCATATAAAATAGAGTTCTTTGTGTGATAAAAATGAAATAACAAAAGTTCGTTGACGAGACACGTCCTATATTTTGGCGCCAAGCTGAATTTTTTGAATGCGTGGTTTCAAAAAATACGGCTTACTTCCAATAATACACGTTGGTAATTTTTGTACAGAATTTCGCGTTGGCGACTTTGCGCGAAGACAGATGACAATCGGCTTTTTAAACTGTATTGATTTGTTTACAACACCTTACACCCATATTTACAAACATTACTTTGAGGTCTCACAGTGCCTATGGGCGTAACGGGCGGACGCACAGAGCGTCCCAACCAATGATATTTAATATCATTGGTCCAAACTATAACCACCCGGCACATAACTTGGCAAGATAAACATGAGACAAAAGATGCGCAGCAGCTACAAACACTACACTCGGCGCATCTTTTGTCTCATCTTTATCTTGCCAAGTTAGTTGCCGGCATTTATAGCAATCACGTGTACGGAAAACAAACGAACTATAATTACAGAGCTCTATTTTAACGCAGTGCTTTTGCATAAAGGGTTGCCATTGCAAGGGTCATTTGAGTATTGTTCTTGGAATAAGTCAACGATATGGCTGAAAATAATGATGATTTTTCTTCTGGCACGACAAAAAATAGTAAATAATTAAATACTTAAAAATTTCCAACTACAATTATTTACGAATATAGGTATAATCAACTTGACCTTATTACACCTGTGATAGTTTTTTGTGATACTTTGACCTTACGCCAATTACGCAATCGCTTGAATAGACTAAAATCAAGATGGTCTTTTGAACTTATTGTATGCCAGCAGTTTTGATTTACCGGATGATGCTCCATGGGTAGACCCCGATAAGGTGGACCGACTATCTGGTGAAGGTCGCGGGAAGCCCGTATCCAGAATCCAGGGGCGTCTCAGGTCCGATCATGGTGGAGATCCTTCAAGGAGGGATATACCTATGCAGTGGGTGTCGTGCGGTGCGACTGATAATGATACCAAAATGGTCGGAAAATAACGAATTATCATAAGTAAAAAATACAATTCTAACCAGACCTTCTGATACATCCATTTGCTTGCTTGTCGTGACGCGAGAGCGCTGCAAAGCCATTCGGGCTTTTTCGAACTTTTTTGCGCCATTTTTTCCCGCGCTCGCGAAATAATTTTATTTATTGCCATCGCAGTCCGTTGTTGCACAACCACTGTGTCTCGAGATTTTTAATTAAATTATTCACTATATAATCGGCGGTCGGGGACTTATCTGCATTGCAATTCTAACTTTTCAACGCTTTCCAACTGTCTCACTAATGGAAGTTCATTGCTTCTATGATGTAGGTTAATTCTTTCTTTTTCGTTTACATTCGTATTTGCATCAGTGCATAATAAACTTAAGTTGATAGAGTAGAAGTAAGCTGTTGTCGATTAGCAGTTTAGTAGAGTCTGTCTAAAAAGTCAGTTTACATGAGAAATTATTAAATCCTTACTAATATTATAAATGCGAAAGTCCGTTTGTTTGTTTGTTTGTTACGCCTTCACGTCTTAACTACTGAACCGATCATCATGAAATTTTGCATACACGTTGTCAGGGGTGCAGAGAAGGACATAGGGTACCTTTCATCCCGAAAAAAAGTATTGTTCCCGAGGGATAGCAAAAAATGTTTCAACGCAGACGAAGTCGCGGGCGGCCGCTAGTTATTTATAAAAACTTATACTGGTAACCCTGTTGGTGCTGTCAAAATTCTAATTGTAAACATAGCTTTACTCAATTTTATTTAGATGGGTATTGGTGGGGTGCTTGGGGATTTAGGTGGATATTAAAATTATTTTTGAAATTACCCATGTAAACTGACTTTTTAGACAGACTCTATAGTACCTTCTCGGCCTTGATCTAAAGTTGTGGTCAACTGTTTGTTTATGCTTTACTGCTAATATTGGCCATTAATTTTTTTCAAAGAATTTTCTCCCAATCTGGTACAGTTTTTCCATGCTCTTTTAAGTAGGTAATGGTACTAACTCGTGGGCTCATTATTGTACCTACATGAAAAAGATTTTAAAACTTTATCGATCAGGTTGTTTATAATAGAAACTTTGTTACAAATTTAAATAAAAAAAACACAACGTTTTTCCAGACTAGTTAGACGTCAATCTAAGACAAACTTTCAACGGAATAATGCAAACAACTTCGTATTTATCCGCTCAGCTAATATAAAAGTTCTCTCAAAATTCAAGATGTTTTAATAAGTTCAGAACAAAATTATGTGGCAGACTTCGTTGAGCACTGCGTAAAGTGTAAATAAATATTGTTCGCGCTAGGCCACGATTCAATAAAGGAATTGTTGTTGAAATTTACGCCTCTGGGACTTTTTGGTTAATGAGTAAGTTGCTGCGTGTGCCGTGGCCTTAATTTACGTACTGTGCTGGTGTTGCCAGATTAAACAGGTAGGAAATATGATTATTTATCAAAAAATTTAAACACATAGACCGTAGCTTTCAGGCGCTGGTTGTTATATTGTAACAAGATCACAAGATATGAATTTGTGAATATAACGTGTAAGATTTTTAATACAATTATTATTGTGAACTTGTTGATATCAATGGAATAAATTCTTAGTTTTCTCAACATTCCGATAACGATAAGTAAAGACCTAAGTAAGTACCAAACATGTAACACAATAACAATGCGTTACATTGTACAACTGAAATTTGTAAGTAAATGTCGTTACTTTTGTTAAAAGTTGTTAACTTTTTGTGGCGATTGTTCTTAATAGCTTAAAGACCACCTCAATAAGTGAAAGTTTAGTAACTTTAGTAATAAGAATATTCCACGCCCATCTGGGTAGACCTTATCTACTTATAACAGGTATATAAATGTGGACGTATGGTCGTCTCGTATAATAAATAATAATAATAATGGTCGTCTCGAAGAAAACGTGAACGTCTGACTCCTGGCAACACTAAGTACATGTGTGCGTAACCACAGTATGCAAACTACGTGTTAATTTAAATTAGGATTAAGGTTGTATACATATTTAATTACATGTGTGTATATTTTGGAAGTGAGGTGGTTTGTTTTAATCTTGCTGGTACAATCTCTTGAGGTTACGTAGTTTCAAAGATTTTTTATATAAAAAGAAAAAAAAACAACATTGTATGTGGTACGATAATATTATGTATGGTACCTATCATTGCCCAAATCTTAAAAAGATTTTATAAATCATAAAATAACAACTTACTTATAGTCGTTGCTTACGTTTTTCCAACTGCAATTCATAACGCTGTTATTTTAATTAACACAAAGTTGGAACTTCATGTTCCATTTTCTTTAATAAATAATAAAAAAATATCAAAGAGTAAGCAGATTTTTCCGGCTTTTTAGTCAGTCCAAGGCCAGTCCACTCGCTGCACTTTGAATAATTACCAACACGCAGATTATACCAAAATGCAGATTTTTCTTAAAACTTGAGGAGTGGCGGCGTTGGTCATCCAGTTTTGGAAAAAGTACGATTATGATTTTTTTACATATAAGTACACATTACAGGTTTAGGTATATCTATATTTTTTTGTGATTATGTATAAATTTATTGCAGTATTTTAGTATTCCACACAAAAAATATCCACACAGAATGTCGCTGAAAACAAATAGCATTTTACGTGCTCGTACAGGCAGTCAAGGACCAAATCGCTACATACTTCTATAGTAACATATTTTTTTTTTGCATTTTTTAGGGTTCTGTAGCCTAATGGCAAAAAACGGAACCCTTATAGATTCGTCATGTCTGTCTGTCTGTCCGTCCCTATGTCACAGCCACTTTATTCCGAAATTATTAAGATTATACAGTTGAAATGGTAGGTAGATATATTTTGTGAACCGCTTTACGATTTTTATACAAAAATAAAAAAAATCTAACATTAAGGGGGGGCTCCCCCATAGATGGAAGGAAACAGAAAATGAAAAAAAAATTCATGAAACCTATACTTGCGGGTTGTTTATAGATAGGTCTTTAAAAATTACATTGAGGTTCCTATTAGACTATTTTTTCTCAAAGTCAACCGTTTGAAAGATGTAGACGTCCAAAGTGGTAAAATGTGTCTAACTTTTAATCCCACTAACTTTTAAAATAAGAGAGTGAATATATATGCTGTAGATCTTAATAAACACTTTCAACCAAAATTGGTTTGAACGAGATATATTTAGTAGTTTAAGAGATATAGTACATTTTCCAAAACCTTAAATATAACTTTGTCATTTATACAAACACTATGAAAAACAAAGTAATTTTTTTGAGATTAATAATTATAGTGGTATTAAATAAGGTATGGTATATGGCAACTACGGAACCCTACGGCGCTTGGCCCTACACGCGCTTGGCCGGTTTTTTAATACTTAAGCAGCGCTTCTTTAAAATACCGACGTAATTATTTTGTGCATTCGTTTTCAATGCTTTACATAAATTAATTCAGTCTGGATTGAATCGTCCAAGTAATGGTCACTAAAAACCAAAGGTTGCGGTATACACAGTGGTATAGGTACACGTTGGAACGGTGATGTATGCGTTCGGGAGGCGAAGTTAAATTAAATAGCACACTTAATGGTTGAACTTTGTGCTTCATGGCGAAATTCTTAAGTCACCGTTTTATCTCTTCAAATTGAGAGACGAGATCATTACTACACCAAAAATGATGTTTGTAATCATGAAACATACATTGATAACCTTAAATGGGAGCATTAGCAGATTAACATTTAATTCTGTAAATGGCTGTTATTTTTTTTTATTTTTTAAGTATGCCATTGCCAACACCAATATGAGGGTAGCTTAATTTTTGCTTCCTAACATCCTAACAGAGCCAAATCTTTTTTTACAGATTACATTAAGGTAAATTAATAGAAAAACAAGATTTAAGTAGTATTTCATAGCGACATAATTTTCATGACAATTCCTAAAAACTTGACGAGCGCAACTTATTTAATTAAGATTCCACCAGTCCATCCTTTTGTTGAGTATTCGAAACTCCAAACTTTTTAATCAAAATCATCATTTTACGAGTTAGTCTTCTAATGTCCTTCATACATACAAAATACAAAATATTTATTACTAGCGTTCGCCCGCCACTTCGTCTGACTCTGCGTAGACAGTTTTTATTATGCCTCGGGAACCAGAGGTATTTTTTTTTCTGGACGAGACCTACCCTATTTCCTATTTTGTACCCCTGACCTTATTATCTATTCTGTGCCCTGATAATGTGTATGAGTTGGGTCGACCCATGAAAATGTAGAGCATTTTAGCTCTGTTTACTTAGACTTACTTAATGACTTACCCCCTTACTAATAAAGATTGTATAACAGATGTGTAGTTACACAGTGTTTTGTTCCTTTCTTTTTAATGTCAAATTTAAATAGTTTGACAGAGTAACCATTGTGTAACAATACATCTGCTATAAAATCTTTATTAGTAAGGGGGTTAGATTTAATGACCATTGATATTTTAACTCGTCAAGTAATTGATACTTTGAATTTTGCTATTTTGAAGTTGTACATAATGACTTTCGACATTTTAAAACATTTGAATTTGAATCCTCGACATTTTGAACTTCGCCGTTTTAACTTTAGACTTTCTGATACGTACCCACAATATTAGTTAATTCATAATAATTGATTTGGCCACGTTTACGGTAGTTATGTTCAATTTAACAATTTGGCTTTACCTGAGAGCAAAATAATGTAAAATAATAGCGATCAGGGAAGTTAATTAACAAAGTTTAAAGCTTCTGTCTACCTAAACTAAATTTTAGGCGGAATTTGATTTGAATTAATTTGCGAGATAACTGAATATTTTAAATTACCTGTGGATTCTAACTATAACTTTTGCGTTATAATAACTGTGTGTTGTTATGAAATTAACATTTGTTGTTTGTTCGTTTATCAAAGATGAAGTCAAAATAATCTTAATTCAAATAGGCTTAACTATTTGAATTAGGATTATTTTGACTTCATTAGTGCCTTGAAATCGTCAATATTTTCCTGCAACACATTCAAGATTCATTTAGTTTATCACCAAAAAAAAAATTAAAACAAATAAACTCCCAGCAAATGGTAATGAAATGAATGATAGAGATAGTTGAGTTACTTAAACCATCGTAAGTATAAGTACTGACTAAAAACGCTGTTGTAAAATTAGCCCTTTATATCTCAAATACCTCAGACTTTTCAAACTTGTAATGTGTAATAATAGTACTTACATTACAGGCGAGCGCGGGAAGTGAGCAGGCGAGGGCTTAAATCATTCGAGGCAATGTAAATTGCTTCCCACACAAGGCGTGTGTAGTGCTTTTCTCAAGAAATGTGAAGAAATAAAATTTCCTTATTGAAAACGTACTTTTTCGTAGGCCATAAATGACAAGTCATGCAGCCATAAAAATAACGCTGACGAGCTTCGAGCAACAAAGGCTTCGTTTCGTCTGTAGAAGCCCGTCTTACTCTAAGCTGACGAGTTTTGAATTTGGAATAATTATGCGGGATGAAAGTCTTCGATCACGCCCTTAGAGTAAGACGGGCTTACGAAGCCTTTGTTGCTCGAAGATCACGCCATCACGCTGCCTAAAAATCAAAATGTCTACGAAGCAAAATTGCTAAAATACTTTTTGAAATTTATTCCCTGGGCTGAAATTCTTTAAAATGTAATGATAATATTTCTGGGCATAAGTAAGAAAAATAATAAAAATGACACCTATGATATAAATACAAAAACATCATTTTATAAAGCTCTCTACGGCTGAAATAATAAATAAAGACGAAGGATTCACTTCCCCTGTGTAGCTGTGGAAATAGATGCTAGGGTTGCCACAGATTATACGCGTCCATCCATTAGGGACGCGCCCCTATTCCATCTTCCGCGATGGACTAATGTACGGGACTTTTAGCCGAACCTTATTTCACTATTTCGCAAATTACATACACTTGTTGTAATAATATTGTGGTTTTATGATTCGATTGTCTATTCATTGTAATGAAAATAGACGTAATAAGTCAGTTAACATGTGTATTTAAATTTTAATGTAAGTAGTATAGTTTTATGAAAGTAAAAAAAAAGATTTTTGGGTTTTTCTACATTTAGATTTAATGCCTTTTGAAAGACAAAGTATTGCATTATAGAGCTATAATGTATCAGTTTTTTGAGACAGTTTTATTGAGATATCCTGTGGTTTATATCCAGACATACATATACCCTGTTTATAAACAGTACCAACATCAGAATGTAAAAGGCTAGACGCTAAATCATGTTGGTATTAAAAACGAACGATGCAGGGTGACTAAGCGCTCTAAAATCTGAAAATCCATTTGCCACACCGACATTTTAGGGCTGTCACAATATTAAAACGATAACCGAGTGATTGCAAACAAAATATTAGATATGATGTTTAATATTGTGGAAGTCCTTAAGAGCGTTGACGAAATACGGCATTCCATACAAACTTTCAAGTCCTTATTTTTCGAAATCACTGAACCGATATTAATGAAACGTCATACACATGAGTAGAATACATTGGTCTAAAGATTTAATATTTATTTAAAGTTTTAAAAGAAAACATTTTCCATAAACAGTGTAACAGCTAAATAAGATCGATTTTAAATTTTCCATAGCAACAAGATAGCAACTGAAGTTTTCAATTATCTTTTTTTAATTATTGGTTACAGAATAAGTATTTTTTTTAATCCATTTGAACCGAATACATCCAAATACGACCCAAACATTCAATTCAGGTACCGGCACAGAATAGATATAAATACTATACCGGTAAGTGCGACAACCCTACCCCCCAGGATGGGAGTCGCGCGGTCACAACCCCTGTTTGCATTGAAGTGTCCATTATCCTGATGAAGCCTCCATCCGCGGCACAACATAAAAATGTTCAACATACAACAACTACGTAAACGTATGGCCAACATAACTGTATGTTGTACAAACAGCTGCGCACAATACCTACGCCTGCGTAGGGGCGTTATTTTATAATTATTGGTTTACTAATATTTTTGTTGGTATTTTTAAATTTATTACTTGTGTCATGTCACTTTACATTATTAAATTATTATATAACACAGAGAACTTCGTTATAGATCGATATAATGCGGTGTAAACTTAGTGCTCCTGACTGTAATTTATATTTTAATCCTTACTAATATTATAAATGCGAAAGTCTGTTTGTTTGCTTGTTACGCCTTCACGTCTTAACTACTGAACCGATCATCATGAAATTTTGCATACACGTTGTCAGGAGTACAGAGAAGGACATAGGGTACCTTTCATCCATAAAAAAAGTATTGTTCCCGAGAGATAGGAAAAAACTCTCCACGCAGACGAAGTCGCGGGCGGCAGCTAATTAAAAATATAGCAATGCTAAGCCAGTTAAAAATATAGATTTTTAAACTTTCCAGCTTCATGTCACTAGTACTTATTTACCTGTAATATTTTAATACCGCTCTGGTATTAAAATTATACTTATACCAAAAATTTTCAGCTAAGACACAACACATCACTAGATCCACTTTAGAAAACCTTTGTTACTCTTCAGGCTGGCGTGTTTTCAGATAATTGACTGAACTTTAGCACACGACACTCGCTACTCGTTCACATTATGTAGTGTAGTAGTGCTCCAATTTAGGGAAAGAAGTATTTAAATACTTTCTGTATTAACCTTAGAATAATAACTGCTAGAAGCCGAGTCCTTGTATGTAATGTGAGGCAAAAAAAAAACTGAGCCAAAATATCTTTGTTTTCAGATCTATATCCTTCATTCGTTACCTAATCGTAACTAAAATTCAATAAAATAGTAACTAACCCTCTAAAGATAGGAAAATTGAAACTTTTTCGTCCTTATTAGTACGATTAGTCACTTTTGACAGTGTGCTTTGTAGGGATGTAGGGAACTATCGTTTTAGGTTGTTATTATTCTAAGGTATTAAGGTATTTGCATTTCAACGAAATTACTGTTTTTCCAATGAAGTTATCTAAAGAATGAAAGCATTTTTATTGATGGAAACTTTAGTTTTAGGAAACTCTTAAATTAGTGCCGTATAGAGAGAAAAACTTATTAAATTGTCAGGTATTTTAAAACGAAGACAATCTGTTCAAGTTGAATTTCAAATTTGCTTGTCAGAGGTATTTTTCAAAAACGTTTCAGCTGTAGCTGTAACAAATAAGAATATGACTCATATTTATTTTTTCACTTATTGTTTGTATTGTCAAGGAGTTCCCTATAGAGAGAAAATTGAAAAAAAATGTTTTTAATCACAGAGAAATAAAATATTAAGAGGTATTTGTCTAATGTATTGCGTGTTTTGTATATACATATATATATTTAATAATTGAATAGGAATTTTCAAAGTTCGCCCTCATTACGGCTCGCGCAGAGTTGTTTTGATCATTTGTATTGAAAATTTAAAAATGGAACGTGATGCGAATCTACAGCCTTAACACGCTTCGAAAGAGTAACAACTGCCGGCTAAGCTCGTTCACGTGCACGGTTTGTACCGGACCTGGACCTGTACCCGGCTAAAGGCCTATTCAAATCTCAGCGGTATCCTCTACCGGTGGCGGTAACGATATCCCAATGGGTATGCGGATAACGCGCTGTTCAAACTATAGGGGAATTTTATCACTACGTAGTAAAAGTATCGCCTACCCATGCGGTATGCGGTTCCGGTTTTGCGAGAGCTGCGAAAATGCCATACAAAATACCCAGCGAGTATCGCTCGGGATTACCGCTACCCACGGCGGTAGCGGATACAGGGTCAGGTTTGAGTATGCCTTTAAGCGTGGCCTGGTTTTTTTAACCGACTTAAAAAAAGGAGGAGGTAATTGTTCGCCGTATACGAGACCGCGCCGTGCGTACACCCGGCCTCATCAACAAGCTATAATTGACTGCCATACGGAGCTTAAAAAGAGCGTTTAAAAATTAAAGGATTTTAACTATACCGAGATAAAAGGATTTTAATAAAGTTGGATTTACCTTATTTATAGTAAATTTTACAACTTTAACCTTAATCCTTAACCTTTTGCGTGGCATAGATTATCGTCTGATCACGGTTTACGGTCAGGATTGCGATATTAATATTAATTCTGTAGGTACTTTTATTTAGAATTGAGGTGTTGCATGATATTTATTATTAGGTATGTCATTCAACTATTTTCGCTATAAAAATTGTTCTTAGCTCATTATCATATGTGGCAATAGTTAGTCAAAAACCTGTGTTTTCATAAATGTCACTTCTATTTTCTTGCTTCCTCAAACCGCTTCTAACTTCCGAAACACCTCTATCTGACGTATTAGCAGCACATTAGATAGAATGTTCGTAAGTGCGAACATTTGTAGCTTATCAGAAAGTGCGTAACATTGTTACCGGTTGTTCGGCGGATTGGTCGGCGGTCACGATCAATACTGGCAGCTTGTAACAGTTTTATCTAGTCTTGTATATGGATGGTTACAATGAAGAAGAAGATATAATTGAGTATTTTCAATACAATTTTTTTACATGGCCATCCAAATGTGTTTGAGAAGTCATCTATAGTAATCTGTGTCTATAGTGCCTACACTACAATAGTAAGATAAAATAGGAGAACTGACCCTTAAATTTTTCGAGTTTTCTATCACTTAAGTTCACGTAACCTTTTTCTATGGCTAAATATTGTATTTAAGGGGTAAACGATCGAGACATCATTCCTTGGAAGATATGATTAGTAAGACCACATAATATGCGAAATGGGATATCTTTTGGGAAATATACCCATATCTAGTCAGTAGGTGGTAGGTATACGGTGAAGGGAATGTAAGAAAAAAGAAAAAAGAAAATAATAAATAATATGTGAAATAAAGACCGATACTTTTATAAGCAAATCCTTAATTAGGACCACTAACGAAGGGTAATAACTTATATTATAATTGGTTTCCAGAAATAATTTTATTATTAGTAATATAAAAATAACTAAACATAATCTCCAGACGAAATAAAAACAAACAATTTCACTAGCTTTCAGAAAAATAATCTTTGCTTCCTCCTACAGAAATTAGGATAATCTAATGACTGTTTCATAATTGTGTTTATCATCTGCCAATAACAGTTTTGCTATCTCCAGACCAGACGAAATAAAACAAACAGTTTCATTAATTTACAAGAAAAAAAATAATCATTTTTCTCTTACAGAAATTAGGCACAATCACGTGACTGTTTCATTATCTGCCAATAAAACAGTTTTGTTATCTCCAGACGAAATAAAACAATTTCATTAACTTTCAGGAAAAAAATCATCTTTGCTTTCTCCCACAGAAATTAGGCACAATCACGTGACTGTTTCATAATTGTGTTTATCATCTGCCAATAACAGTTTTGTTATCTTTCCGTCCGCGGCAACTGCTGGCGGATATAAAAGAAACCAACGAGGAAACTGCGTGGACGGTGAGAATTATATTGTTTAGGTATATAAGTTTTATGTAAGACAATTATTATTTATATCCTTATTTTTTTCCGCGATTTACGTCTTCGTTCCTATCTATGGTGATTTCTAGAATAATAACAGCTTATTATGTTCTTTTTTATGATCCAACACATCTCTATCAATAAAAAATATCAAAATTTGGATTAGCATATTAGTTATTATACTAAGGAACCGAAACGTGGACTCTCACTCTAGGGCAAGTTCAAAAATTTAAAAGCTATGGAAAGGCTATGCTCGGAGTTTCTCTAAGTTGGGTCCGGAACGTGGTGATCCGACAGAGAACTAAGGTGATCGACATAGCCCACCGGATTAGCAAGCTGAAGTGGCAGTGGGACGGCCATATTAGCCGTAGAACCGATGGCCGCTGGGGCAGACGAGTTCTTGAGTGGAGACCGCGTATCGGCAAAGTGGGACGCCCTCAGACAAGGTGGAGCGACGATCTTCGCAAGGTGGCTGGCAAAACTGGATGAGAGTAGCCGCGGATCTTGTTCGGTGGCGTGCACTTGGAGAGGCCTATGTCCAACAGTGGACGATGATGGGCTGATGATGATGATGTGTTAGTTTAAAAATAAATACGATTAACAAAGAGTCACGGGTTCATGACCGTTAAGATAATAAGAGCGTTGATGAAATTGTGAAAGTTTCTGAAAAATGAGAAGTGAGAACCACAGTTCCGAAAGGTGAACTGAATCTTCCAGATAAAATTATAATATAAATTACTAAAATAAAATATTGATAAACAGCTATAGACGGATTTGGATGTTGGTCCACAGTTTATGACCTGGATTAAAACCATAAAAGTTAACCAGGTAACTTAGGGTGCTGGCACATAATTTGTCTGACGTTACGTGATAACACGCCGTCCATCAGATGACATCGGTTTTCATAGTAAATGTATGAACTAGAAGCACAGTTATTTTATAACACGTCCATATAAAATACGGCGTTAACACTTACGTCAGACAAATGTGCCAGTATTTATTCTGGTCAAGAGTTCCCTATGATCTACGCGGGTGAAGTCGCGGGCGGCCTCTAGTCATAAATAAAGCGATGTTCTCTTTAATGCATGAACACAAATTGATCTAAACATCATACTGCTCGAGGAAAGTTTAGCGCCGTTACTGTTTGGAACATTGAATTATGTATTAAAGTTTCCTTCCCCACAAACTTTGTCGAAGCGTCTGATTAAAGCAAGTTACCTATACTCGGGTACCTGTCTGCTAAGTGTTATGAGAAATATAAGCAGAAAATTTATATTTTCTTAGTCCACTTTCCCCTAGCTTATGGCAAAAAATACCCATAGATTTGTAGCAGAAAAACTGAGCAATATGGAGGAATGAAAAGAGCATGATTTTTAAACAGTATTAAATACATTTATAATACTATAATACATTACCTATGTATGATGATATAAAGAAGTAGTCTTGTGAAGTAGATATTTTATTCTAAGTAGTCTGTAGGTAATAGTAAAATAACTTGGTTAGCGTCGAAACCGTATTACGAAATATTCAAAATTCCATTTTTGTAGATGACTGAACTAAATAGCAAGCCTCTCCTAACTAATACAGGTTTTTAACTTAAAATAATACCCCCATAGTTTTGTGAAAAATTAAAAATAGGGAAAAAAAATCGAGAATATGTGTGCGGAATACGTCAGTTTCTCCTATTTTCAGGACTAAAAAGAGAGACTATAAACACCTAGAGATTTGTTATTATTTAATTAATCAACTACGTTAAATGATCTTACCCAACACAGGTTTTTAACTTAAAATAATACTCTCATAGTTTTGTGAAAAATTAAAAATAGGGAAAAAAAATCGAGAATATGTGTGCGAAATACGTCAGATTTGTCCTATTTTCAGGACTAAAAAGAGAAACTATAAACACCTAGAGATTTGTTATTAATTAATCAACTACGTGAAATGATCTCACCGATTTTATATAATATTCGTAACGGACATTTGGGCATCACAAAATCCACTGTTTCGATCGTCTGCTATGTATCTATAGAAACTTCTAAAGTGCATATATTATTCAGTACGGAATACACTAGCGCAATGGCAAAACTGTGTTGCAGTCTGAAGTATGAGAGATTGTAGATGCATTGCGGATTCAAGATGCAATAATACCAAACTTGTCTCAAATATGTTACCAGAAAGTATTGGAACTGCTTTCAACTTTGTCTTTATTTTGTCTCTCGCTTTGCTACGTGGAATGATTAACATTAACTTGTTTATCTCGTAATTCAAAAGTTAATCCAAAATTAAGCTCTCAAACAAGACATTCTAAAGTCTTATCAAATACATTTAAGTTTCTTCCGCCATAACTCGACCGTAGAGCGTAGTCTACATCAAAACGTTGACCATTCTCAATGTTGGGACTAATTAAACTCGCCCCAATTTCGGCCTAAGATGCGTCATTATCGTTTGGCATAATAGCTCACGTGCAATATAACGGCAGTTGACGTGACAGTGACGTCGCTGATAACGCTGCTTACTCGTACCTTGGCTTTGGTGAAGTTTGTCAGATTAGGATAACCTAAGTATGTCTTTTCCCTAGATTATGAGGTTAAAAAGCATCCTACTTTTTTGAAAGCTGGCTTAAAATATCTCTGCCAAAGGTTGCTGGTATTTCAGATCAGATTGGGACAGCCTACATCTTTCCGATGGATTATGAGTTAGCTATGTCCTAATGCATGCAAGATGGTTTACAAGAATTACATCCTTTGTTTTCTATGAACTCTAGATTTTGTATATCAGGAACCATAAGAAGTGAACAAAGTAATGTCCAAATCAAATGATACCACCTACTTACATAAGCCGTTGCTCTGCGTCTTTTCATACATAACTCTATCGTACCGGGTCAATATGGCGTTTACCTTACCTTGTAATAAAACGTTGGCTGGAGGGAGATAACCCGACAGGTAATGGCATTTGGCATTCATTAGTTACTGGCATGAGTATTTGCATTTCAAATGCATAAGCTCTTTGTAAGTTGCGAACATAAAAAGGTAGTTTTTTATCAATGGCTGGTAATAAATTATGCAACTGTTCCCTATTATTCGACTATAATAATATTGATATTGCCTTCAACAATCCTAAATTGAAAACAAAATGCAATCCTACCTAGAATCCAATCATTTTTATACATATTGTATAGATATTGTTGCAGCTCTCGCTCTAGAGTACAATTTTTCAGGGTGACGGAAAGAGAAAGACCAATAGAAAAATGTGATGGATGACGGGTAGGCCAATGTTTTTTTTCGACTAGAGTAGAGGAGTAACATACTACTCTCTACTATGCGCTTTCAGAAGCTATCCTGAAGGTGCGGAATACGGAGCGAATGCTCGCGCTTTAGCAATACGCTTTCCATCGTCGATATGCTCTGTGGCTACTACTTACTAGCACAGCATTTTTGATTATTGAAGCGGGTTTGATTCGCGCGCTGAGTGGACACGGGCTGCGTTTGAGGTGAGTTTGAGTGGAGTTCGGGTCTTGTGGTATCGTCTGAACGTAGCCTTACTTTAACCCGAATGTGGCTTAACCTTAAACGAGCTAATTCACATCACAGCTTAGGTTTCCGTCGATGGAGTGACACACCACGGCAATTGCGTGACATCCACCAATTAAGAGGCGCACATTTTGTTGCTTGCAAACACCTCTATATTATTGAAGCTACAGTGTCGTTAGCCTGTGGTGTAATTGAAAATTATACGTGCTGTAACCATAGAGTTAAATAGAAAAGGAAGTTAATACCTGGGATAGAGGTCAAGGAAACAAGTGAAGGTTAAAAACCATTTGTTTAATAAACTTTTGATTATTAACTGACAAACATGTTACAGTATAACTTTTACAACATTGGTTTGCAAGTAGGAGCCAGGAAGTAAAGTATGTAATCTCCAAAATACTCATAAAATGAAGTCTTACTTACTACATAATATTTATGAAGGTAATTATAATATAGCTAAACATTTTATTATAATATGAAAACGGGTAGAACAATAGTTTTCTATAACTATTATTACTACGAATTTGTCTAACCAAGCATTCAAATCTCTAATTTACGAAGGTTCCTAATACTTCTTAGCGCTATTGCACACGGGCAACTTGATTAAGTTCACTGGGCAGCGAATGCCCAGCAACTGTTTTGTCTCTCACATGGTTTGTATGAAAAGTTGCCGACGACCGCATCGCTTCGTGTGCGCGCTTCCCCGTATACCCGTGGACTTGATGTGAGAGACAAAAAAACAGTTGCTGGGCGACTAAGTTGCCCGTGTGCGATAGCGCTTATAATCAGGCGTTCTTTTCTGAACGAAGAGCAAATCTACTCTCTGGCGTCTTGTCGCGCGTCAGTCGCCATTAAACAGAGTGCGTTCGGGTAGAGTGCTTGGCGTATGAATAAACAGGCAAGAAACGCTCTCGATGATTGTGAAGATGATATGAATGACAGATAGATGTAGTGCATTATTGACGCTTAACATCCTATAATATTATTAGTGTGAAAGTGACACCCGTATTCACAAACATTACTATGAGGTCTCACAGTGTCCGAGGATGCACAGCGTCCCAACTACCAATCACACGTTACACGTAAAACAAACGAACCAATCACATAGCTGTATTTCAACGCAATGCATTTAAGCCCACCGGTAACGATCAATTGCGATTGACAATTTTTCCGCAATTGACGCCCATTGACGGAAAAATTGATCGTTTACGCGTGCAATTGAAGCGATTGTCAATTGCTCCAACAATGACATTGACGGAAAAATTGACAATCGCAATTGATCGTTACCGGCGGGCTTTACATAGGCAAGGGTCGTATTTTTAAATTTGAGATTTTTGCATTTACAATGCTATTTTTAAACAATACTAAATAATATACTAGAAAAAATACGACTCGCACCAGATCAATACTCAGACGGGAATCGAACCCGCGACCTTTGGATCTCAAATTTAAAAATTATATAGCTATTTCATCTTAATCAATTGTTAAAATATCTGGAAAGATATTTCAATTGAATGTCGAGGTAATTCCTCACATTGGTGAAATAACGCTGGCTTACAGCGTAAGAGTTTAGGATATACTAGGAAAAATTCGACGATGTCACTAGTGACTCGGTAGCTCAGCGGTCAGAGCATTGGACCGGATATCCAAAGGTCGCGGGTTCGATTCCCGTCTGAGTATTGATCTGGTGCGAGTCGTATTTTTTCTAGTATATTATTTAGTATTGTTTAAAAATAGCATTGTAAATGCAAAAATCTCAAATTTAAAAATTATATAGCTATTTCATCTTAATCAATTGTTAAAATATCTGGAAAGATATTTCAATTGAATGTCGAGGTAATTCCTCACATTGGTGAAATAACGCTGGCTTACAGCGTAAGAGTTTAGGATATACTAGGAAAAAAAATTCGACGATGTCACTAGTGACTCGGTAGCTCAGCGGTCAGAGCATTGGACCGGATATCCAAAGGTCGCGGGTTCGATTCCCGTCTGAGTATTGATCTGGTGCGAGTCGTATTTTTTCTAGTATATTATTTAGTAAGGGTCGTATTGTTCTTGAATATGGGTGTGACTTTGTGTGTGAGGTTTGACTCATTTCAAAACGTGACGAGTTCACCCACTTATGTAGCGAGTTAACAATATAATAACCCTATTAACCGATTAAGAAATTTTGCATACCCTCACCCCTGACAACGCATATGATATGCGTTGTCAGGGGTGAGGAAAAGAATATACTTAGGGTGCTTATCATCAAAAAAATACTGCTCTCGAAGGAGATAAATAACAGGCCACCGCTAACTAAAACAGTCGTGGCTTATTTAAAATAGTTTTTTTTTTAACTTACTACATACATCGTTCATTAGTGTGGCTTCAAGGTGTATTAAGTTTTATGTACAGGCACTCTGAGTATGAATAAAGATAACATTTGGTAACAAACATATTTTGATATCAATCTATTCGACAGCTCTTTTCCCGAAAAAAAAGAAATTGAAGATCATTTCAACCATAAACTACATAAAGTACTTACATTTCCTTCTTCTGCCCCCTAGCATGACTACCGAAACACGATATAATAGTGTTTTATCGATCGACATCGACACTCAACTGTCAAAATCCGTTGTCTTTTGACAGTTAAACATGATAAATAGCTAGCCTATATCATATCACGTTTCCGTGGTCATGCTAGGAGGCACCATTAAGTAAGTGTGAAAATTAAAAAAAACTGTTTTATTTTCAATATTGTTAAATTTACTCTAACAATATTTTTTCATAGAATAGCTAGCTTAGATGTGAAGTAGGACTTAAGACTAACAAGTACTATCAATCATATTGCGGCGATACCGCCTCCAATGCCAAGTGGATGTGTGTGAAACCGTTATGGATTAAAATGTTATCGCTCTCCGCCATCACCATCAGCCATTAATATTTTGAATAAAGAATTTTATGTAGAGTTTCGCTAGAATCGATGTTGTTTTGGGAAATAGGTACTACCTACTTGATTTCAACGTAGAATAGACTTAAAAAGTTTGCGACCAACAGAGCTACGGCGTTTTTTCCAGTAGACTTTGATCGTGTGCATGCATACCTACTTATGTTTTTATTTTCTAATAATTCAAGCAAAACGCTGTTTTTGTGTATGGTTGAATTCAATACAAATGCCAATACGGATATCGAAAAGTATGTCTATTTGCAAAAGTATTTTATTCATTCAAGCTTAAACATGGCTTAAAAGCGCCATAGATTAGAATGGGATACGCGTATTGCAGGCTACACAGTAGATGGTAATTAATAGAAGGTTGAAGCTAATATTTTGTTAAAAAATATAATAAAAATAAAAATGATAAGTAATAATTTGGAATAAGAAAAATAGTAAAATAACAGTCTACTACCATGATTTCATAGAATTGTCATTGACCCGTTTCTGAGTTTAAAGTAATAAATTTTACTTTAAACTACATAATGTAGATCCCTCAAAATTAAAATAACATTTGTATCTTTAGTTTATATTTTAAACTTTAATGTAAATTTATGATAGGTAAGGTGGTATGGCCTTTTTTCAAAGTTCTTACTATATTCTGGATTAATAAAAAATCTGTAATGTAATCGAAACCAGACATAAATCTCGCAATGTTCGTTCGTTTGTAAAAATCATTCACTTACCTTCTAAAAAGACTTGCTTTAACTATTCCAAAACAGCTGTCACAAATAATAAGTTTCGGTCAAAAATTGAATTTTTGGTACAAGCTTTTATTAGCGACTGCACTTTTGTCCGCTATATTGTACTTACAGTGACTTCACTTTATTTTTCGAGTTATTCACAGAAAGCCCTTTTATTTGGTACTGATATTGTAGAAGTGCACTTAAAATAATTTGTTCGCCATTTTGCGTGTTCCGCCATCCTGGATTTAAGATAACGTCACACAGCTAACCATGCATTGTCATCCAAACTAAACGTGTATAAAAAAATCAGTGCAATTAGTTGAAGATATCTGCTTTAAAATTGAGTTGGAAGATTCCACCGAACATCCATACATACATACCTACCTACATACCAGCGAACTAAATCTATGGAATAAGCATTCTGCTCAAAAAATGGCACCACATAAAAAGTACAACTAAGTGGATAGAGCTAAAAATGCTAACATTTAATTATGCAGCACAAAGCGTCTGAATACTGGTTCCTTATTAGAGACCATAATTTGTATACTCATAATTATTTTCTGTACTTAAACGAAAAAATAAGATACATTTTTTCTGCATCTTTTTACTGTCTTCTTTGCATCTTTTACACCATTTGACTATAAAGGACGTCATTTCTAATAAAATCTCTCTTTCTATCTTTTCTTCACAATACAAGCTGCAATTTATTGAAAAAAACACTGACGTCAGTCACCGGGTGCGTGGCTGGCCCAACTAAAGCTGAGCGGGTTGTACTTTTTCGGCCCCGTGGTGCCATTATTTAAGCAATATTTGTTTGCAATTACACTTCCATAGATTTTAGTTCGCTGCTACATACATAGCAAGTTAAATAAAAGCTTGTAAAAAAAACATTAAATGACTCACTGACCCTTGCTGCTGCTGTGGCTCCCACACAGAAGGAATCATGAATCTTTTCCTCGTAAGCGGTAGGAAATTGCTAGCAAACAGTTGCCGATTTATAGCTATTTATATTTGCTGGAGTGCTCCAGACGGACGGATTGTGGTCTGGGAATAAAGGTTTAATATCAATTTCAATGTCCGGACACTTAATGGAAAACGCCATCTGGTAGATTTTATTGTGGAAACTTTATTTTCTTTTGTGTAAAGTCCATAACAAATCTCAGAAAAAATCTGACGATTATTTACTGCAATTTTTTCAAATATTATGTAAGTATACAAGGTGTTTGGTAAAAGCCTTATAAAGCCGAATATGGTAGATAGGGACCATCAAACTGAATAACTTTTACTATGGGACCAACTCTGAAATCGCGAAAAAAAATCAGCTGTTTCATATACAAGGTCATTTTGTATTCACCATCCAAATTTTGAGAATGTGTTCTGTCCATGAAACTGAACAACTTTCTCTAAGGAACACATGGTCAAATATGTAAAATAAAAATCGACTTTCCATACATATTAAAGAGATCACGTGATCAATTTAGTATGGGATGACCTAAATTTTGTGGCTAAATTTGACACGTTTCTTAGAGAAAGTTGTATAGTTTCATGGACTGGATACATTTTTTTTAAATTTGGATGGTAAGTTCAAAATGACCCGATATACAATCTGATATTTTCGTTATTAATTTTTGTATGAAATTGCTGATTTTTTTTTCGCGATTTCTGAGTTGGTCCCATAGTAAAAGTTGTTCAGTTTGATGCTCCCTATCTACCATATTCGGTTTTATAAGATTTACCAAACACTTTGTATAGTCTGTTTATCTTTACTTTTCTTTGGAAACACCTTTTGACAGTTGTCATTATTTAAAAAACCGGCCAAGTGCGAGTCGGACTCGCGCACGATGGGTTCCGTACCAAAAAACGGCAAAAAAATTACGTTTGTTGTATGGGAGCCCCCCTTAAATATTAATTTTATTCTGTTTTTAGTATTTGTTGTTATAGCGGCAACAGAAAGACATCATTTGTGTAAATTCTAACTTTCTAGCTATCATGGTTCATGAGATACAGCCTGGTGACAGACAGACAGACGGACAGCGGAGTCTTAGTAATAGGGTCCCGTTTTTACCCTTTGGGTACGGAACCCTAAAAATAAATGAAATTGTCACTAATAAATTAATTAGTACTTTCTATCGTATTTATTTCGAATCTATGTGTGGAAAGTAAAGAGTTGGGTGAAGATTGTTTTCCAAATAAGACATGGGATAAACAGACTTATATGACAGTAATTAAAACAGCATAATTTTTAAATTTGAGATTTTTGCATTTACAGCATAATGTTTATTCTCATTACAATAATACATTACAATAATATAGAAATAATAAGATTATGAGAAGGGCTTGGGAATAATTCTGATTTATTCGTTGAAGTTAAATGGACAGTTAAGAATTTTGGGTTAAATTCAACTGCTTATTTTTCCTGTAGAGTGTAGTAACCTTTGAGAATACCGAATAAATCGAAAAAGGTTCACTCAAATGGAGTTAAATATAAACGAATAAATTCTTGAATTCGCCATTTTGTGTGTGTTTAATAATCCGCGGTAGTAAATATAGTTTAACGCAAAAGTCCGGCTCCCTCGCACAGACAAATACGCAACGTTTAATCGCATAACCGATGCCAATTTAAATACAATTCTAAACCCGTAAGTTAGGCTCCCCGGCCTTATCGGGGTACTCGATTAGCACCACTCGACTGTTTTCTATTGAGTTTTTAGATTTTTCGTACCACTGAACAAGCTGTGAGAAAGTTGAAAAATATGCTGAATTTATTTAAATTTGATTTTAATCATACTGCAATACCTACCTGTACTGGGTTTTTAGTGTTTATTTGCGAGGTTGTTAGTGTTTATTTGTTAAACACTAACAACCTCGCAAAAGTAGATTACTAACATTATAAACAATAACGTTTGTACTACCTACGACTTTACTGAGAAAAGACAAAAAAATCTTTCCGTACAAATGTCCGAACAGCCGATCGAGTTTTAAAGTAAATGTAGTTTTATTTTTTTATTTTTTGTGGAATACACCACAAAACATTAAAGTCTATTGCGTTCGTTATCCACATGTGATTATAGTGTTATAATTTTATTAGGTTAGGTATTAGTACAATCATGGACCAAGGATAATGGTCCATGGTACAACTTATAGCCTACGTCTAAAGTATTTATTGAAGAAAATCTGAAGAGAAAAAAATCCGTAAGTACCTATATTTTTTTATCTAAACATCACCTACTAGTTTTCTACTGTTGCTCACATAAGGCAGTGCCTACCGGTCGGCTGAGTGAATCCGCCCATATTTCAGGGAACGCGCCGCAATTTACATAATTAACTAACTTCCTGCGACTTTCGCATCAACCCTGCCTGTTGTACCTACTTGCAGACGACCTGTGCGAGCTTTCAACGGGTTAAGATTTTTGGATCGTGACGCTACTTTTGACAGCCCTGCCTGTCGAGAGTCAAAGTCAAAGTCAAAAATAGCTTTATTCAAATAAACTTAATTATTAAGTACTTTTGAATCGTCTATATTTTCCTACCACCCGTTCAAGACTTTTTTAACTGACAAGAAGAACGGGCGCAAGAAACTTATCAGTTTTAATAGCAATAAGTAACGATATTTACAAACTTAAATATATCGTTACCAGATAATTACAACAGGGTGACAGGATTATTGGCAACAAACATAAACTTATTATATTGGCAACAAAGTACTTATAGTAGTTATGTGTTACATCATTTCCACGCATTTTGATCTTTAAGATAATCGTCTACTTTATAAAAAAATAACTTTCGAACAATAACCTTTACCCATGAGCGTTCTTTTAACATGGTTTTTAAATTCATGCAAAGGAAGATCAATTACTTGTTGTGGAACTTTATTAATAAAGGCTATTGCCTTTCCCCATAAATGAACCTCTAGTTTTTGCAAGCCTAAATCTTGGAACGGCAAGTTTATCTTTATTTCTTGTATTAAACTGGTGATTATTGCTGAGAGATGACCGGAATATAAATTATTTGTTAAAATCAGTTAAAAACTATACAGGGTTATTTGTAAAACACCAACAATCTCGCAGGAGTAGATTAGGTACTATCATCATAAACAACAACATTTGTTCTACGACTTATCCGAAATCAGACAAGAAAAGTTCGACTCTCCAAAAGTCGGAACAGCTCATCGAGTTTTCTATGAAAAACGTTTTTTTTACTGTTTTTGCAAAAGTCGTAGAACAAATGTTGTTGTACATAAATGATGTTACTATACACCTGCGAGGTTGTTGGTGTTTTACAAATAACCCGTATAATGAAACTCATTTTCGTTAATTCAGCGATAGTGTAGATTTCGATTGATGTATTTTTTAATTCTATGTTTATTTTCGGAGATCACTTACTTCCACAATCCTAACTTACGACTTTTATCTTTTAATTTCCTAAGTGTATAACATTTTCGAAACTAATGGCAGAATAAAGGTAGGGTTATCAGCTTCAGTTCTCACTTCTACATACTCTAGTGTAGTTAAAGTTCATGCACACTCCTTTATTTATGATTTTTCTAAAGTATAATACTCATGCCTGCTTCATACCTCTGCATTTTGGTCTTATTTAAATTTTAAATCGTCTCCGAATCCCAACAAAGTAGCAACACTGCTTTTTCACTTGTAGATCAGTATAAAAGTATCAAAAATTAAGTATAATGTTGTATAATTTACGCACCGTTACTTACCCCACCATTTCGCTCAACTTTCCTCTTTGCTTACAAAAAAGCTTTGCGCAAAGTAAAAAATAAACCGCCGAAGTTGCACCGAACGGCACGCGATCAAAATTTAAAATTTAATTTTGCGAAATAAAGTTTCGCACACAAATTGAAGGCGTCCTAATCTTGCGACAACGGACGACGCGACGGAAGTTTCTGAATAGATTTACCGACTTATAAAAGATACATTTTAAATATGTCCTACGAAATATATAGCCTGCTCTCGGCTCTGTTACAGATGTGTAAAGTTTAAGGCTGGCTATGATATATATTATATTTGTTTGTTAAGAAAGTTTGTATCAGTTTTCAGATAAAGTAACTTATACAGGGTCACTGGAAATATGACGTATTCCTGCTAAAAGGTTATAGATGAGGTCAAAACAAATATTTTTTGTCATATTACTTTTTCTCAAAAAGTTCATAGTTTTTGAGTAAATTAAAATTAAGTAATTTTTTACCAAAAGTACGTTTTCAGATACAAAAAATTAACATAAAAGATAACTACTCGTTCGATTCCGGTTTTTTTATTATTTTGGTATATAAAACAGTCTAAATGTTGATATTAAATAAAAAAAGTTACAAAAAGTACATGTGTTTATAAAAAAATCAATCCTTAAAAACATTTTATATTTTTATTTTTTCAGATTTTTTAGAAAAGGCAGCAAATATCTTTAAAATAATCCTAGTAACTAAGCGTGCATAATATTTTAAAAACATCATTATCTATTCAGCTTTCAATTGAGATATAAAACTTAGTAATAACTTGAATAAAAAATGAGAAATTAAGACTTAAGTGAATTGCAGTCCCATTTCATGTAGCAAAAATTTCCTATTTCGAGCGCTTCGGAGGTGGCCGTATTATCCTACTTATATCATAAATGTGAAAGTTTGCTTGTTTGGATGATTGTTAATCAATCACACAAAACGGCTGAACCGATTTGGATGAAATATGGCGCACAGATATTTTAAAAGCCGGATTAAAACATAGGAGGATACTATTATCTTGGTTAAAGGTTCCCTGTGGATTTTCTCGAATATAAATGCGGATGAAGACGCGGGCGGAAGCTAGTTTGCCATAAATGGTCGTGCTTACTAAAAATACTTTCGTCCGAGTGAGTTTCGAGACAGGATTATTTTCCGCCAATGAGTCAAAATTTTATACAGACGGCATCAAAAATAACCATGCATATCAGCCATTTTTAATGCCTTTATGCCAGGCCTTCCTTTTGGCTTGTAGATGGATAAAGTGGACGGGCCATAACCCACCACATGGTCCCAATGCGGATTTGTCGGTGTTAACACAATGTACCTTACATAGAGCCGTTGGTCCTGGCTACATTTACAGTCGTTAACACTGACCAATCCACATTGGGTCCACGTGGTGGGTTATTGCCCCGTCCGCTCTATCCATTCACAAGCCAAAAGGAAGGCCTGGCATAAAGGCTTTAAAAATGGCTGATATGCATGGTTATTTTTGATGCCGTCCGTAAAAATTTTGACACATCGGCGGAAAATAATCCTGTCCCCAAACTCTTATCATTATTTTTAGTAAGCATGACCATTTATGGCAAAGTAGCTTCTGCCAGCAACTTCATCGGCATTTACATTCGAGAAAATCCCTAGGGAACCTTTAACCAAGATAATAGTATCCTCCTATGTTTTAATCCGGCTTTTAGACTATCTGTGTACCATATATCCAAATCCGTTCAGCCGTTTTGTATGATCGATTAACAATCATCCAAACAAGCAAACTTTCACATTTATGATATAAGTAGGATAATAAGGCCACCTCCGAAGCGCTCGAAATAGGAAATTTTTGCTACATGAAATGGGACTGCAATTCACTTAAGTCTTAATTTCTCATTTTTAGGGTTCCGTAGCCTAAATGGCAAAAAACGGAACCCTTATAGATTCGTCATGTCTGTCTGTCTGTCTGTCTGTCTGTCTGTCTGTCTGTCTGTCTGTCTGTCTGTCTGTCTGTCTGTCTGTCTGTCCGTATGTCACAGCCACTTTATTCCGAAAGTATTAAGACTACACAGTTGAAACTTGGTATGCAGATGTATTCTGTTAACCGCTTACCGAATTTAATACAAAAATAAGAAAAATAAAAGATTAAGGGGGGGCTCTCCATACATGGAACTGAAACTGAAAAAATATTTTTCTTCAAACCAACACGTGTTGGGTGTCTATAGATAGGTCTTTAAAAATGACATTGAGGTTCCTAAGACAACTTTTTCTCAAAGTTAACCGTTTCAAAGATATACATCGCCAAAGTGGTAAAATGTGTGTCCCCCCCCCTTTAACTTTTGAAATAAGAGAGTGAAAAATCTAAAAAAAATATATGCTGTAGATCTTAATAAACTCTTTCAACCAAAATTAGTTTGAATGAGATATAGTAATTAGTTTTTGAGATATAGCACATTTTCCAAAACCGCAAATATAACTTTGTCATTCATACCAACACTGTGAAAAACAAAGTTATTTTTGCATACGAAAAATGATAGGTGGTATTAAATATGGTATGGTATAAGGTAACTACGGAACCCTATGGCGCGTGGCCCGACACGCACTTGGCCGGTTTTTTATTTAAGTTATTATTAAGTTTTATATTTCAACTGAAAGCTGAATAGATGGTGATGTTTTTAAAATATTATGCACGCTTAGTTACTAGAATTTTTTTAAAGATATTTGCTGCCTTTTCTAAAAAATCTGAAAAAATAAAAATAAAAAATGTTTTTAAGGATTGATTTTTTTATAAACACATGTACTTTTTGTAACTTTTTTTATTTAATATCAACATTTAGACTGTTTTCTATACCAAAATATTAAAAAAACCGGAATCGAACGAACAGTTATCTTTTATGTTAATTTTTTGTATCTGAAAACGTACTTTTGGTAAAAAATTACTTAATTTTAATTTACTCAAAAACTATGAACTTTTTGAGAAAAAGTAATATAACAAAAAATATTTATTTTGACCTCATCTATAACCATTTAATAGGAATACGTCATATTTCCAGTGACCCTGTATACCTACCTATTATTATTCTATCTCATGCATTTCTTAGTCCTTTCAGAAAACCATTTTTCTATTTAGAAGTGTAAAATGACAACAATTCTCGTTTAAATCGATTGAAATCGTTGGAAATTAAGTAAATTTGGCAGTTCCTGGTGCTAACAGAGTACTCTATAACATCTGTTCTAACCGCCTCAATTTCAATCGATTTAATTGTTAGCACTAGCAGTTAGTCAGCGTTTTTTAATGAAATATGGAAGATATAGAAACCAAACAAAATCTTATGTAAAACATGAGTATGAAAAAAATCTGATTGGAACATAATATGAACCCTCATCGCCTAAACATCCTATTAAGAGCAGTGTGTATGGAAAATTGTCGATCACAGTTCAATGGACATCGGTACGTCCGAAGCTGGCTTAATTAATTTTTGACGTGAATTATGTGGGTTCACGCATCTAATTTGTTTTTCGATTGATTAAGCACTTGAGGTAAAATTCGGGCATATTCTAAATTGGTTTGCTTATCATTAATTAGTAAGAACGGTCCGTTTTTTACTTGCCTACTTGCTGTTAAATATTTTTATTATATTCTAGTGGTTTTCTATTAGAAAGCTGGTTGCTTCTGTTTATAGGTAAAAATAGGTTTTTGTATTAATCAAGTTTTGCTATGGATTAAAAGGGCAAACTGTCGTAATGTCAAATTAAAAGGGCAACTTTTTGGAAAGTGGAATGTAATATTCTTTTTCTCATATTTTATGTTGAAAGATGAAATATTGAATCATTCGATGTTAATATTGGATCATTGTTACACAAGTGCTAAAACTGTAAGAAATAATATTAATTTTGATAATCTCGTTGTAGAGTCCTAACACATTATACAAACCTTAGTGGTTTCCTTTGTGTTAGCTATAGTGAATAAGTCTCATTGTAAAAACATTTACCTATGTGATAAATAAAATAAATAATAATAGAGCAATTAAGTAATAGGCAGATACCAATTTTTTAACGAAAATAAAAGTTAAGTATGTTTTGTAATTGTAACTTTATATTTGTAATCTACGTTTGTAATATTCGAAATTGACTTTAATGATTTCTCAAGATCGACGAGGTAAGGAACAAAATTGAAGTGTGTAATCAATTATGATAATTAATTTGATAGAAAACGTCTGATATGCGAGTTACTACCTGAAATTAATTTGGTTCTATGTAATCTGATTTGATATTCAATAGTCTTGTAATGTGATTAATATGATTAGTTATGATTATAGATTTATTAAAATATAGGGATGAGGGTATAACATTACCGCAGGAATAATTAATCACCATTATTTTATTTACCCTGTGTTACCATGGGAACAATGAACATATATTTTTTTACCCTGTGACAATGTATAATAATCCATAGTCAGTGCTTGTTTCAAATGACGTTTGATTGACGACAATAAAACTGTTTACTTATTTTATGTTGTCTCATATAAAATTCTCTACTTACCTACCTATTAAAGTATCAAACACATCTATAACCTTTTTTCATTGCCAACTGAGAGTCATTTAATAATATTTAATAAGCCAATCCTACTGTTATTTTTACTATTTATGATTGTTCCTGGATTATTATTGTATCTATGAAATTAAAAAAAAAAGTTTGCAAAAGTAAACAAATTGACTATCCACCCAATAGTTTTGACTTCACAATTTATTACACCCACAGCTATTAATTTGTTAGGCCAACTGTTATGATTAACTGTCTCGGTGGGAGTTTAAAGCTCCAACAATCAAGATTCAAGAGTAACTGCCAGACGGATCTGCCGACAAAAACTTTATTAGGAATGGGCGGGCCGTCCGGGACAAACGTCGGACACACTCGGCCGTCCAGCCGCGCTGAGTGTGCGGGGACATTATATGTTTATCTTCAATGAGATACTGTGACACTATTCACATACTTTTGGGTGAATAGGCCTTACGAGTTCCTTCTTAAAGTAGTTTTTTGTCAATGCTACTACGTGATTCTGTGTGACTGCGTCGTTCATTTTATGCAGAGATGTTTTCTCGATTTCTGGTTATGTGATGAGTGACAAATCACTAAATTTCCATGCATCCTACTAATGTATAGTTCAACTATTTCTAGTTATTTCGCTTGTAACGAAAACAAAGATTTGGGCGGGGAGAGAAAAAACTCTTTGTTTAGTATGACTCGACCTACAGTACGACGCATATAACTTGAAATTGGGTGGGGATTGCGCGAAACGCGTATTTTGGGTATGCGTAGCCGTGAGGGGTGCGGGCGGCGGGAGAGGGGTGCGCGCTATTGGTCGCTAAGAGCACATGCGCGAACTTATCCCCACTCTGTCGAAAAAATTTCAAGAAACGTGCCTAGTACTGTAACCCTGGTAGCCCTGGTAGGACTAGATTGCAAACATAAACTACAACGTTTGTTCTACGACTTTTCCGAGAAAAACTTGGCTTTTCATACAAAACTCGATCACTTGATTAGGTATTTCTATGGAAAGTTGTTTTTTTTTTCTTTTTCGGTACCGAAAACAGTTCGAATACGTCAAGTTATTTGTAAAACACCAACAACTTCCGAGGAGTAGATTACTAACATCATAAACAACAACATTTGTTCTACGACTTTTCCGAAAACAGATAAGAAAAATTCCACTTTTCATACAAAACTCAATCAGCTGTTCGAACATTTGTATGAAATGTCGATCATTTTGTGTCCGTTTTCAGAAAAGTCGTAGAACAAATGTTGTTGTTTATGTTGTTAGTAATCTACTCCTGCGAGGTTGTTGGTGTTTTACAAGTAATGAAATAACCCTGTATAGAATTGCATTTTCAATGCCATATGCCAGGTTTTCAAACGTGTAAAGTTACGAACGGAGACTTGTTAGTTAGGATATTTAGCAGAAAATAACTTTGGTATACATGCGGGTGCGGTGGTGTGACACCGACAAATATGGGCGTCTGTGGCGCGCGCCTCGGCGACCACGTCAGGCTCCTTCCGAATGTTCATAATATGTACGTACACATTTGGATTGGGCTTGAAAAAAAAATGGTGTTACTTCTCAAAAACAGACTGAGTTCTGTGTCCATTATTAAAGGTATTGATATTCTTGAAGAAATTCTTGAAATATTCTTGAAGGTTAAAACCATTAACACTGTCGAGAATGCAAGTAGGTGTAGATCTTAAAGTTTATGCTCATTTGTATCCTTATGTAAGATTTTTCGTATAAAATGTTAACCTATTTTGTTGGCACACCTCCCCAAATGATATAACGCATAAAAATCAATTAAGTTCAGATCGTTATTAGAGGGAAAAAAGTAAATAAGTAGTAATATTAAAAGAAAATTTCCCTAATTTTTCGGCACTCGTACGCTGGAATTCAATTTCGAATATCCATAAAAGCAGATTGTGAAATTCCAAACACTAATTGCGAAAGGTCAATCCGTACGGAAAAAACATGCTTTTCTGAACCAAAAAGTACACGACCCGCGTGCCCCAATTCACTGCATTGTGTTTCATAAAAGTTTTGTCCTGGGGGTAAGTTTTGAAGCAAAAAGATAGAGGGCGCCAGTGACGGCTAGTGTTCAGCTGGCCGCACCACTATGTACCCCCTAGCCTTCATTGTGCAAGCAACTATTGTAAAATGTCTTTTTATAAGAGCAAGAGATACTTAGTTTTGGTGACCGACAATAACATTATAACACAAGATTTTTCTCTTCACTTTAAAAAGGTTATTTCAAAGTTTTTTCATAGCATCGTTTTTTTAATTGTACGTTGGCATACTACGTATTTACACTGAGGATATCAGTTATTGTTATTAGGATAATCAGTAAAATCACATATTTATACACTTATGCAAGTAAAAGTACGAAATTATGAATATTA
Organism: Agriphila geniculea; assembly: GCA_943789525.1. Taxonomy (NCBI): domain Eukaryota; kingdom Metazoa; phylum Arthropoda; class Insecta; order Lepidoptera; family Crambidae; genus Agriphila; species Agriphila geniculea. The sequence goes on along the minus strand of OX038869.1, from coordinate 41,519,629 downwards.
TCAACATTTCTCTTTGGTTAGTAAACAAATCCATCTTTTGTGCTCTCACTAAAATGAAAACAATTGGAGTTCGGAACATAAACTCCCCATTTTACCCGAGAAAAATGGCCGATACAGCCAGAAAGAGCGGACAAAATAAATAATTTATTAGCAAATTAGTCGCACTGTCTGACCTTACCCTTTGCTTCATTGGGGTGAAAATTGTTTCGTTTTGTGTTGCCATAAACAAAAAAGGATACCAACAATGGAAATGAACCCCTTGGTCCATCTTCATTAGGTTTTTGCACTATTAGGGTTTAATGATAAATGCAATTATGTTCCAAACAAAACTGAGGGAAGGGTCGATTGTAAATAATTAATTGTTTAATGGTGTTGGTATTGTTCATTTTTAGATGTTTTGACGATTAAAAAGGTTGAAGTAGGTTGCACTTAGCTTTTAAAGCAATCAGATCAGACAACCAATATTTGAATTTTAGTGAAAGTACTCTTAAGATTTTTTTATCTTTGTAGATACTCATCACATCTTTGGTTTAAAAGAAACATAGGTGTAGTTTTCTTCTCAATTTCAAATGTATGTTGAGAGAAAAATAAATATTGTTTTATTGTTTTTTAGGCCAGTTTCGTAGGTGTTACGGATATGTTGCATTTCTGAGAGGATCTTAAATTTTTTTAATTTTTTTAATAAAACTACAAGGTGGAATTGCTTTGCTGCTGTAAAAAAACACCCTTTTCAATATTGTTTGTTTGTTCTAAATCACATTAACACAAAATCCGTTGCCAGCCAAAAGCTCGCGGGCTAGAAACTAAGAAAGTTCGTGACATCAGGGTACGGTAGTACTTTATATCTATTCTGTGATCAGGGCTAGAAAAGAACTATACCTAGTCTTAGCGTCTGTAACACAGTTTTCCAAGTATTTTCGAGACAACTCTTACGGCGAGCGGTTCATAAATCATCCCGTGATTAATGGCGCATAGAAGGCAGTGGCCGGACGCACGCCTAATCATATCATGGGCAGTCAGGACGCCGACCTTGCGTGAAATGTAAGGAAACTTGACTACCTTCATTGGTCTAAGTGACCTTGCGCACTACACGGCCACAACTCCGACAGCTCCGACCACGAAAGAAACTATGGCTGAAATCGCGCACTAGATCAGCAAGATTCCGGTTTCACCGATATAAGCTCATCACATTCTTAATTTTTTGCGTTTTTTTATGAAATATAATTTAATTTTCCATTTTCAAAACCTTTATAAAGGCCGAGAGCATTGCAATTCACAGTGGTTATTACAATTCGTAAAATGTAAGCATTCATAAACACATCATATCAGCTGGACAAAAGCCTTTATAGGCATAGGTACACGAGAATTACTACCCAACCCACTTAATATTTTTTAAAAATTCACGCGGAAATCTTAGAAGTGAACACCAAAGAAAATACTTGAGTCCGTTTTAATGTATGTGCTCGTTCTTTGTCCGTTTTTCTGGGAAGATAAAGTTTTGCAGTTTCGTGTCAAAGGAGTAGGGGGATCTACGTGTGTTTTATACTGGTGTCAAGTGTCCCGACTTTTTCAGTTTTTCTTCGGAGAAAACACATGTTTTTTACTGCTTGAAATTGATCCTATATATTTTCTTTAAGAGCGGCCTACAATCTTTTAATGTTATCTTCAATTTCAATAAAAATAGTCTGTTCATTTAAAACAGTACTTACACTTACCTAAGTATACTGAAGTGATTAGAAATAAAACACTATCGTTTGGTTAGCGATTTTCTACATTCTGTAAAATACAATTTAGAATTTTTGCGAGTTAACGAGTATCTTTTAATTATGCTTGCTTATAACTAAATTAACTATTAAGTACTGTGCTAAAATCAGTTATTGTAAAAACTTTTTGCACATACGGTCCATTTACTAACAAAAACATTTAAAGCTTTCCGACTAACTTAGGATTGGACAGGAAATAATTTCCTACTGACCCTCATATTACTTCTCCCCGCCTAATTACAGCATTAATTCAATTATACCATACTTGGTGCGTTATTGTATCTATTATGGCGCTTATTATCCTAGTGTTGGTCCTAATAATCCTAATATAGTTACCGGTGACAAGGGCGCCGATATCCCGGTAATTCGGCGCTACGTGGTTGCGGTGACAAACGTTTCCCCGGATATTCCCAATTTCCCCGGTGGTCCCGTTTGCCCCGGATTTTGTGTCACCGTGATGTTGCATATTTATGACGCTTTGATAAAAACTGTAGCTATTTGATTTTTTTTCGTTAAATGAAAACCTGTTATTGGCTTTTCATAATGACATATTTAGTATCTAGATAAACATTTTAATACTAAATAGTTATTATGAAAAGCCGTTGTTGTAAAGGTGTTGGTTGGTTGGATGGATTCATGAAATAGATAAATAAAATAAATAAGTTCTTTAGATTTATTTGAGATATGACAATTTTTAATAAATGTTACTTAGTTGTTGATGCTCCTAAACAGGCTTCTAATAGATAACTATACATTTATTTAAGAAAATAACGATTTATATTTCTTTAAATTTGAGCTTTAAGCATTCACAATGCTTTTTTTGTACAATACTAAATGATTAATAATAGAAAAAATTCGACTCGTGACCAGCATTATCTCAGGCGGGAATCGATACAATTCTGGTGACGAATCGATTTTTTTCTAGTGTGTTATTTACTATTGTATAAATAGCGATTGTTTTTCTATCAGTTACTTAAACTTTTCCCACAATCTCTAAATTTTAATTATTTTGCCCCTTAGTTTTACTGAACAATATAGTTTTCCATCAGAATATCAAAACGAAACAACTCATTAAATATTGTACAAGTAGGTACATAATAATGCCCATTACATAAACTATTTAATTTCATTGACCTTTATGAAATAACATTATTCTATTTCGTAGTTTGCTTATATCTAGACGCGAAATTGTTTTCTTTTCTTAGAATTTACTCGGAAGCTAGAAACCACATCACATACAATATGTAAAGAGTCTTGGCTTTGAGTGACATGATGACGCGAGGCAGTTATTGGAGCATTAAATAAAAAAATATACAGTCAAGCAAGTTTATTGAACCAAAATTCTAACATCCGAAATTCAAGACATGATTTGAAAAAGAGTTCAGACACACAAACTTTATTCTGTATGTTTCAGACAGTACCTAGCCATACCGCTGTTCTAAGCTAAACCGTGCCAAGTTTCTTTTAGCAACGATGTGGGTTTGGTTAGTTTCAACCAGAAAAATCCATAACTCTACAGTCATATTGTAAATATAAACGATCTAAACATAATGAATTAGACTAAACTAATCTTCTTACCAGAAGAACTAGCTTCCGCCCGCGACTTCGTCTGCGTGGAAAGTTTTTTGCTATCCCTCGGGAACATAAATTTTTTCGGGATGAAAGGTACTCTATGTCCTTCTCTGTACCCCTGACAACGTGTATGCAAAATTTCATGATGATCGGTTTAGTAGTTAAGACGTGAAGGCGTAACAAACAAACAAACAAACAAACGGACTTTCGCATTTATAATATTAGTAAGGATGTATAGTTACGTAATGGTTACTCTCTGTCAAACTATTTAAGTTTGACATTAAAAAGAAAGGGACAAAACACTGTGTATCACTACCAAGGAGGTTTATAATAGGGAGTGAGTACTCTACAAAAATTTTCAAATATCGTTTAAAAGAAATTCAACTTTATTACATTGATCATAGAGTTGAAATTCTATCGACGACATTGACTGAAGGCACTACTGTGTGAATGAGACAACACCAGGTGGAGGTCGGTGTCTCGTTCGCACAATTGCCATTACTAAACAATAATACCACGATAGTAGGACTAAATATATGTACGTTACCAATCAAGTAGTGTATCAAAATTAAGGATTCGGAATGGGAAGTCGAATATATACTATTTAAATATTAATTTAGAATGACACATAATAATTGTAATATAAAACAGAACTTACTCTTTTGATTTAATTAAATATCTAAAATAATGCTAATCAGCTATCATCGGTGAGGTGGTAATAAATAGAAGTGTCAATCTTGGCAACTCCGATTTTGACCTTGGCGCCGAATTTCAATTTAAGAATTTCAATCTATAGGAAATGTTACTTTACAAAACTAGTGTGACCATAAATACTGCACCATTTCAGATTTCCAAAAAAACGAAATTGTTCTATTGAAATGGCTAGAGGTCGCAGGCGAGACGGTAAAATTAATAATAATAATCAAATTCATGTTTGTGCGCCTATTTCGATGAAACTCGGTTTTTGGTACTATTTCAACATGAAAATAACAACGCAATGTTGAAAATTTAAAAAATCCAAGATGGCGGCCATCTTTTTTGTTTTTGGGCCGATTTCGATGAAACTCGGTTTTTGGAACTATTTTGACAAGAAAATAACAACGCAATTTTTAATTTTTCTTTTTTGATTTTTCCTTCAGTTTACATTGAGTTGTTATTTTCTTGTCTAATTAGTAACCAAAAACCGAGTTTCATCGAAATCGGCCCAAAAAAACAAAAAAGTTGGCCGCCATCTTAGATTTTTAGTATTTTAAAAATTGCGTTGTTATTTTCTTCTCAAAATATTACCAAAAACCGAGTTTCATCGAAATCGGCCAAAAAAACAAACAAGTTGGCTGCCATCTTAGATTTTTTTATTTTTTCAATACATATTGTGTTATTATTTTCTTGTCAAATTAGTACTAAAAACCGAGTTTCATTCAAATCAGCCCACAAATAAAAGAGTTGGCTGCCATATTTTTTTATATTTTTAACATTTCTTCGTTATATTTTGATCAAAATAGTAACAAAATCGAGTTTCATAAAATCGGCCCACGAACTATAGTTGGCCGCCATTTTGTTTTTTTTTTTTATTTTTAACATTGTGTCGTCGTAAATCTCTTGCACCCATTTTATTAATTTCACAAATAAAGAAATTGGTGCAAGTATTTTAGACCTCATTGACATCTTTACCAAAATAACAGTTTTAATGAAACAGCAAAGTAAATGTACAAGTTTAATTATGGGAAAAAGCAATCGAATTTCAAACGTCAATAAAGTCGAAAATCGTTTCCATCTTTTTTTAACTACAGATCACTAGACAATGTTTTCCTACTTTTACTTGTTTTTCCAACATTTATTTGTTTTTCCGAAGTTCACGCACATTGCATTTTTATTAAAAATTGGAATAAACTTTAAAGTTTCGTAATTATTTACACTTGAAATTAAATTGAATTGAATAAACTAGATTTTAATTGGTTGAATTACCATATTTAAAAAATAAAAACAAAAAAGCAACTTAATAAAAAATTTTTTTAGTTAACGAGCTAAACTAAAAATATACCACCGCCTATCAGAGTACTCGTCAAGACCATTCAAACGAGTCCAAACTCGATGGGGTTGAAAGGTTTTATTGCAGAGTTCCTGTGGCCTTCTTCCGGCTCCATCATCAGACTCTTGGATACTATTACCCAACAGAGCACTCGTCAAGACGATTCAAACGAGCCCAAACTCGATGGGGTTGCATGATTTCAATATTGAGTTCCTATGGCATGGAATCCAGACTTCATCATCCGACCCTGAACCTCGTCTCCCGTCAGAGTACTTGTCAAGACAATTCTAATAAGCCCAAACACGATGGGGTTGTATAGTTTCATTCATCATAGAGTTCCTGTGGCGTTCTTCCGGCTCCATTATCAGATCACCTCAATGACACTGTAATATTGCATTTTCTTCCATTTCTGACCTGTGTTCAAAGTTTCAAGTCTCTAGCTCATCGGGAATTTGGTATTAAATCGTTTGCAAAATTTGTGCTCAAACAAACAAAAGAGCAAGCAACCTAATAAAAACGCGGTAAAAAGTGTTAATTATAAATAAAGAACTACCTAGGTATTTAAGTTTATATTAAACAGTTTAAAGTATAATGTATGTCTCCGGCCAACCATACGGTTTGGTCACCCTAATGAAGAAAAGGACACATACATCTACTTGACCTCTCTGTCGGCTCGTTTTGGGGCGAAGCGCTCATTCCGGTTTATAGTACTATTTCCATGATCACTACCTATATACATCTGCTTTACAATATTTATTAGTAAGGGCGTTAGTATAAAATACTTAACAAGATAAATATTAAGTCATGCTCATTTTGTTTTCCCACCTCCCAAACCACGCATAAATTCTTACATTTCAAAATGTGTCCGAAATGATATAATGTCCGCGTTGAGATTAATCGGACACCTGTCCGGATTACCGATAAGTAACGACATGTTTCACCACATAAATAACCAGCCAAAACGTCATTCTAGCAAACCTTTTCAAAACATGCGATATTTTGGTGCGCAAGTTATGGATGTGACAGTTCTTCGTCATAATCAATGTAATATCGTCATAACATTTTCATGCTCCTTTTTAATTTACAAACTTTCGCCTTTTTGTGTACTCCAGTATACTGCCGTGCATAAGCTATTTAACCGACATGAAGCCGAATTTGACTTTTTAATACCATTTGACACAGGAAAAAATGCGCTATTGAACTATCTGATCCGTTTTTTCTATCTTTTTAATTACCTAAAAAGTGTATAAGTGTATGCTTTTCGTACCCAATTTCGTCATAGATCACATTGGATATTGTACATTTTTGTGTTCAAAATATGCATTTTAGAACCTAAAAGGAAAACGCCCATAAAACATCTCGCCTTTTGGGCTTTTGTGCCTTAACAAAACAAAAACCATAAAAATATTTGATTTTTTTTATTCCCAAAAATGTTTACAAAACTATTAGTCTAAGCCTGGGACTGAAAACAGTTTTTATTAGTAGTTAAAGCATTTAAAACTTTCAACGGACCATCCATCTTGTCTTTATTGAAAATGTTGCCACAGAATAAAAGTACAGATCTAAAATAAGAATCGATTTTTGAGTAGGTATACCGAATCCGATTCTTTTGTTGATAGTTGAGTATGTGAAAATAGTTTCATAGTCATTTTGAATTACATTTTTGATTCATATGATTGTATTTGAATGCTTTCCTCGCGGTAACTTCTTAAGAAAAATAAAAAATGAAAACAAACGCAATCTATTTTAATATAATACCATCATTACAGTCACATTGACGGTGACGGAAGGAAACGAGACCACAGAGCAAGCCATTTACTAAGAAGAAGAAGAAGGAGGTTTTGATTTTTTTTAAAAGCTCTTTTAAAAGCTTTTAAAAAACACTACTGTCTATCTTGTCAAGAGACGGCGGTGTATGTTATTGTCATCGTACGTGATGATTTGATATGATCGTTTGTTTTCTGTGCAATTTCCGAGTTGAGCTTAGTTCTTTGGTCATTTGTGTTTTGCGAGAGTGAACTGGACACGTAGTATTCTGTTGTGACAATTTGCCAAGTTAAGTTAAGCTAGGACCAACGGTTTAACGTGTCTTCTGATTCTAAAGCACGGAGGAGGAGAAAAAAAGTATTTTCGGGTCACCCATCCTGTAACCAACCCTTGCAAACCAGTATGCCCCGCGGCGCTAACCAGCTGTGTCATCGAACTCCTCCCCTGAACTTGTTACTTACATTTTATTCCCAAAACAAGACGTTTACAAAAAAACATAACCTAAAAAGGTTATAGAAAACTTGTAATATAAATTATACTTGGGTAAGATATAAAAAACTAATTACTGATTTTAATTAAGGAATCTATCAGCTACTAAAATCAATTAAAATTATTAGGGCACAAAAATATTTAGAGTGAGATGTTGTGCTCTTAGAAAATGGGCGATCTCCTTTAAACTTAAATTGTGCACGAAATCAAAACTAGAACAGTTTAAGAGTGAAACATTGTGATGTAAAACTATTCAGCACTCTGTAATTTAACTATACCTACATCGAAAATCCCTGTTTCATAGTATGCTGCGTGCAAAATGTTTGTGCGCAGCAAAAATATGTAAAGAGAAACAACTTGTACTTACTGCGACGATGCCCTTTTCAACCCCAGGGTCTCAAATTGGCGACTGTTAACTTCGCTAAAAATATGGCACGGAGACGAAACTTTCTTAATTATAAACCTGTTAAAGATCGCTGAGAACATTTTTAATTTTACAGCGCGAATAAAGACAAAACTAATTTAAACCTTGGAATTATTGTCGAGGCGCGTCCCTAGCCAAATTAATAAATACGGAAACAATTTTTACTTTTTTCAATCTTCCAAGGAGTTCGTATGCTTTTTTTTCGTCCTTATTTGTTTTTCGAGTGCTCTCGAGCTACAGAATAATTGTAAGTTTGCTTTCATCTTAGTAGCGGCCATGTTTTTTGAAATATCAGTTGTTTGAAAAAAGAACAGATTTTTACCTTCGCATTTTCGGATGGTTTTCTTTCACATTGAACAAACGCTTGCGCTTCTGTGCGTCTTCTTAGAAATAATTAGAAGTAAACATTCTGTGGAAAGTATTGTCAAATTAGATGAAAGAAGTTATTTGACTATCGTTGCTTTGTTCGACTCGCTTTCTTCTATTTACTTTTCTTTAATTGGTTTACACAGAATTAAGAAACTTTTATTTTAGAAATGTTAATGTCATGTTCGGTTTGAAAGGAATTCGTTATTTTATCTATTTTTTTGGTTTCTGCGACGAATCATGGAATAATATTTGATAAACATTAATCTTTGTTACCAAGTCTTGTTATTTCATAAATCCTGTAGTTCCATTTTTAAAAGAATCTATGTTTTCTTTGGGTATTAATTAAATATCCTACTTAATTATATGTACAGACTCCCTTTCTGTGGTTATTTACTCATTAGAGCCCGCTTCACTATTTCGCGGATATGTTCTTAAATCCAGAGTCTGCATTTTTAAATGGAACTAGAAGATAGACTCTATCCGAATTATCTGAAACAGACCCTTTTTGTAATAAAATGTATGTTCGCTTAAGATACCATATATAATAATAGTTAAGTCAATTGGTTGTTATAGTTTTGTGTATTAATTCTCTGAAACATACCCTATTGTAATAAAATGTATGTTCGCTTAAGACACCATATATAATAATAGTTATGTCAATTGGTTGTTATAGTTTTGTGTATTAAGTGTCAAATCATCATTAAGTGGACACGCTACTCATCAAAGTAATTGTCGCACTTACATAGTATTAATTCCAATAATGTCCATCAGCCATTTTTGATGTCCCCACTGCTGGGGCACAGGCCTTCCTTATGGGTGGATAAGGAGGACGGGCCATAACCCACCACGCGGGCCCAATGCGGATTGGTGGGTATTAACGACTGCAAATGCAGCCGGGACTAACGGCTTAACGTGCCTTCCGAAGCACAGAGGAGTTCGCGATAGTAAATTTTTGGTCACCCATCCCTTGACCGACCCTTGCGAACGTTGCTTAACTTACGCAATCGCTAGGCTAATTCCAATAATACTTAGCTTTAATTTCGTTAAGTAATTTCTTAAATTGTAAGATATAACATTATTATATTAGGTATCTTTAATGCCATGCTTGATGTGTCCTTTAGCTGAGGTCAGTTAATGCCACATAGATTTTTTAAATACGAATGACTACTATTTGCACATATTTTTTCCACGGTATAAAGTGTTTTAATACGAGTTAGTTTGACCTACTTATAAAAAAAAATAATCGAATAATAATCTCACGTAATAAAATCACGCCTTCCTTCTATAGTCTTTGGGGAAGGTAAAGATACTCTTTTGATTTTCTTAGTTATTTACAATCAACATAAATCTTCCATTCCACGCGTAGACCCATATTTTTTAATCAATTTCTGTATAATGAATTGTTAGTATAACCTGACCCCCTAGCCAAAGTAATATTTGCAAATCTTCGTTATCGCTTCGCTTTCGAAACATGTATGGGATTGACATAAGGTTTCGTAAACTATCGAATTTTAAAACGTCAAATCCATACATTTTTCGGAGCGAAGCGGTAGCGAAAATTTGTAAATGTGACATTGGCTACAGGCTCTGGTTGCAATATCTGTGGACCTTTCTGTAATGCAATTCCTCCTGCTCCCGAAAAATAAAATAAAAAATTATACTTAATTTGGAATAGTGAGCTTTTGTTCTTTACTTTCTTATTTCTAGTGATATTTTTATTTCACACCATAACATACTGCCTTACTAATAAACATTTACCCGCGATGTATACGGGTGATACAGAGAAATCTTACTAATAAACCAATTTTGACAGTTCCGTGCGTGACATACGTTTGTTGTAAAAAGTGGGTAATTACTATGGAAACTTAAACTGTCACTAATATATAGTGACTGTGTAATAAGTAGGTGCTGCAAAACTGTTTCGTCGTTTGTTTGCAACAACGATCAATTTAATTAGTTGATGGAAGCTTATCTATAAATCGTAATTACAGGCCCATGATAATCTTCGATGTTCATTTAATTGTTTCATTTGTAACACCATTACTGCTTCATTATTTATTCAGGGACTTACTCCAGTGCCTGCAAACAAAATATGATCTAATAGTGTAAGCATTAAGTCTTATTTTTAATGACCTTTCATAGCTTTTTGTAATCGTTTTGTAGTATCTACCATGAGGTGATGCAAACTGTTTCGCTACTGAAAACTATCGGATATGCAGCTCACAGTCGATGCGAGTGAAAGAGAGAAAACGATAGTTTACGGTAGCGAAAACAGTTTGCATCAACTCATGGTAGGGGTACTGGTGTAAAAATATACTTTGCTGAAGTTATTGGTTGTACAATTTGGACCTATGCCGTCATATACCTAGTAGGTAAAAATATTAATTATAGAACATAGTTTTATTTATGCAACTGTACTATAAATGAGTGTTTTAAAAAAATCGGATTGCACTCCGGGACTGCCGGCAGATTGTGCATTTTTGATATTTTGGAATGGTTAGGGAATAATTTTGCACGAATTGCCGTCTTACGAATTTACTCTGCATTTGAATTTACGAATACAGAACAGTATTGTACGAAAGTCTTATCCATAGCTTGACAGAAAATCTAGAGTTTTGACATTGAATTAAAAAATTAGCGCGTTGCTATGGTAACACAAGTATGTACGTCTTGAAATGACGCGCCGCCATTTTCACCGCGCCCCGTAGAAAGAGAAAGGGGTAACTTCCGCCGCCGGCTGTCTACTCTCCATCCATCACATCCGTCTTACGAATTTTCGATCAGGGTCACGAGATCCTGACTGACGCGAGTTTAACATTTTTTCCCCATTACAAAAAAGCGTACAACGCCGCTAAAGAAGTTTTCACTTTAAAAACAAACAATGTATCTACACTATCTACACCCATGATATGTATCCTCTATAACGGTTTTTACTTTGACTTTGACCTTGAAGTTGACCTTAAATTTGACTTTTACTTTGACTTTATTCTTCCCCCTCGTCATTTTATTATCCGTATGAGTGTTATAATGTTGTACTGAATTTCATTATACGTAACCCGTCGGGCGGATATTGTGTTCATTATGACACTGGTAGTTATAATGATGGCAGTAAGCTAACTATTTCAAATTTAGAGCATGGGTGTAGATAAAAAATTCAAAATAATGTGACGGAAGATAGACTTCACCATCATGTAGGAAAGTAATATAATGTAGGTACCTATTATGTAAGTAGGTAGGTACCTAATTAAATAAGATTCAATTTTTCATAACGAAGAATAATCATAAGAGATCTGATAAAAATAGATCTTGTTAACATTTTCATTCAAGTATGTGTATTCACAAAGTATGTTTTTCTGAAACAAGAGCCTCTACCCATATTAAAAGTTTAACGAGCCTTGTTACGATCATGTACACACGAAGCCACGTCAGATGTAACAGTTGTACTGCAAAAATAACTTTATTATTTATATTTTGGGCGTAGAGAAAGTCTCAAGGTCAACATGTTAAGTCAGATGTGCTCTTGTCTGTACTTCGCTTCTTTCTAGATGTATCGAGTAAGCTTCGGAAATTGTCTTAAAATTACAACTTTTGAATTTCGCTTACGAATGTTACTGAATATACAAAATAATGCTTCGTTATTTATTTCTTACTTGTGTGATAATTTAAAGCTTAAGGATCGTAACAGTCGAATTTATTTTTTATTTCTCTGTTATTTACTTTTTCTGTGTAATGGTATTTTTTTTGTGCAATTGATTTCATTGTTATTTAAACATGCATAAACGTATTGCCAATTATGTTCTGTCCCGCAACTTCGTCTTCGTAGACAATATTTTTGTATCCCTCGGGATTTTTTTTCTGGATGTTAGGTATATACTTTTCTGTAGGTACACTTGGCACGTATGTCAAAAATTTCATCATGATCGGTTGAGTAGGTAGGAAGATGTGAATGCGTAACAAACAAATTCACTTTTGCATTTATATTCTACTTTAAATCAGCCAGAAGTTGAAAGCATTAATTTATCGGGTCTTTCGTCGATTTGGGTCGTCGATTTCCAGGGCTGGTTCATCCCACGGTATGAAGAGCACAAGGACGCTTTTTGAATTCGCCGTTTCATACCATGGTATGAAAATTAAATTAATGTTACCAAAAAAATTGCTGCAAAATTACATTAAAAAGTTGCTTGGTATGAAACAGCGAATTCAAAAAGCGTCCTTGTGCGATTCATACCGTGGGATGAAACACTCATGGTATGAATCGACGAAAGACCTAATTTTTTTAGATTATTAGAAATTAATATTTTGAGTTTATTTTTGATTCAAAATAGATGGGAACTAATTCAGCTCACTAAATTAGCACTTTCGTGTTCAGCTGAGTTCGTGGGAGCTAGTAGTTCCGATCGCGTCTGAAAACTCATAGGAAATGCATACGGCCCGTGAGTAGACTGCTGAGCGCGGATTTAAATTTATAATATTACACCGTGACTTCGTGTTAGCTCGGGCTAGAATTCTAAGGTTTGGGCATGGATCTGAATTTCGAGGCTTCGATAACATGCTACAATTAGGAAAAATCACATATATCATGTTTCAAAAAACCCTGTCAGATCCTGAAACAGGTGATAGTGTTGCTAAAACTGAACAACATTCTCCAAGGAACATAGGTCGAAAAACTAATTTTTTTTTGCCTTTCCATAGTAAGTCGGTCAGCTGTCCAGTTTGTATGGGAGTATGAAATTTCTTTTTCGTGATTCGACTTATATTCCACACCCAACGTAGAAGTCAAACAGCCGAATATTTAAAGGCTTCTTAGCTTAAATCTTAAGTTACGGTCTCCTTTACTTTAAGAAAGATGTCATTTTATAGAGTTTAATTAAGGCCTTAACTTTAAGATTCGTTTGAGTATTTGGACGAAAGACTTGTAATAATCTGTCGTCAAATTAAGCCTAAACCACAGAATAGATATTAGGCCTAAACTCAAATAAATTCACATACATAAAAAGCGAATAAATGTAGATACATATAGTAAAGTGTCTGCAGACACAGAAACAGTCACATCACACCAGAAGATAAAAAGTGAAAAATCATTCTGCCCCACCAAGCAATTGGAGCTAAAAATAAAGATGATAATAATAATCCATTACCGTTTTAATCATCTAAATTCCTATGAGAATAAATTCTAATAAGAAATAATGGGAAATAAATTTTTATACAATAACTTTAACAATGCGAACCGAAAATTCTAAAAATATTCTGCCTTCTAACAAAAAACTAAGAATTCTCACAATGTTAATAAGTCTATAAAACGTTGTTTCTTTTAAATATATTCCCGTGGGATTTGTCTTCCTGTTCATAAAATAATTTGTATTAAAATTAGGGCACGTGTAAGGTATCAATTTTCGAAGTTAATACATCTTTCACCCCATGTAAAGTTATAAAATATTCATTCATGTATCCAATTTGAAGTATTACAGAATCGATCGGATTAATTTCTCAAGTGGTTTAGAATATACATCAAATGTTTTGAAGGCTGGGTTTATTCAGTTGTTGGTAAAGATACGTCTTCTGGTTTTAATGAAATAAAACGAAATTAATATTACAAAAAGACTAGTAGGGTAGTACTTTTGTTTGATTATTATCAATGACATATTATCGCTGACCAGCCTTTCTATTGTCTAACTTCAAAATCTATCGCGATCGCTTTCAGTATGTAATCCATTGAAGTTTCTTTTTGGCACAAATAAAAACTTACCAAAGAAATGCAGCAATGTGTCACATTCGTCTGTCAAACGAAAGCGATTGCGATAGATTTTTAAAATTAGACAATTAGCCGCCTGATTTACGGGCGCAAGAAACTTCAAATTGATACAATTATTATTGTTTGATTTATATCTCACACGAATAACTTTTTATGTAGAGTAGTGTCCAGTACTAGCTAATTCAGCGATTGAGACCCCTACTAACTTTAGCTTCGAACGAAGTGCTACACGCTAAAAATAAATTAATATATTTTTCGAGATTAATTGCAGATCATGCGAGCGGATAGGACTTCTAGTTGATGGATAGTAACTAAAATTGGGTTCTGAAATTCAAATTCCCTTCAGTAATAAATTAGTCAATTTATCTTCTTTCCGTATCAAATGGCATTGTAATTCAGTTTTTTTGACGCGGTTATTTTATCGTCTTTTCTAGATAGAACGTATAAAATTTTAGACCGTAATGCTGTAGGTATTACGTTTGTTTTGGCATAGCTGGTTTGTTTTCGTCCTTCGAATCCCGATCAATCTCTTCGTAGGTCGGTTACTTATCGCCCGTGACCGGGATCATCGCAGTTGGAGACGAATGCCCCTATTTATTTTTATTTCATTTTCAACCTTGTATCAAATACGTTCGAATCCAAACTCATTTGTTGGTTCTTTCTGAATTGAATAGTTTTGATGTTTGACGTTCTTTATTTGAACTGTTTCTTCTGAATCTAGACAAAACAAAAAACAATCGCCATAGCTATTTAAACTAAAACAAAAGAAATAGGAAAGTTTGTAATGAAACTAAAGATTTTCCGAATGCCCACGTAGATGAAGTCGCGGGCGAAAGCTAATAAGATATAATTCACATTATTGAGAAAATCACTAGATAGGTAGAATTAGAAGAAAGATCTTTTTCGCTGATTTAATTTGCTCTTTAAAGCAAATTATGCTAAATTAGTCTGTAGGTACTCACAACAGCAAACACGTAAATCTACTGCTACGTGAAAGTGTCATATAATTTATTCCATAAACACCTGTATATATATTATATAAATAATAATATAGTAGCTTCAGCAAAATTGCCTCCTGTGTAATTTCCATAAGCCGATTGTTTCCCATAAAATATCGCCGTAGGCAGATTAAAAGAAAACACTTAAAATGAGAAAATATAACATTGATTTAATAGGCTATTAGAGCAAAGAAAACAGCATTAATGTTTGTTGCCAATCTCGGAACAAACTCCCTGAAATTAAAAACAAACAAAATGAGAATAATAATCATAAATTATTATAGACTACCTAGTTTTTCTAAGATAAACATCAACTTTGTTTATGGAGAATAAAAAGCCATTTTTATATTAGGTAGGTATTGAAAACTTATGTTCTCTATTGGTACGTCGCACCACTGTGCGACGTTTTTGATGGTACGAATTTGATTTGTACGTACATTTTATGGTACGATTTATACAAAATTTCCCAGAATTTGACTTAGGCACTTTATTTGTCTCGGCTACTAGAAACAATTTAAGTAATGAAGAAAAAGAAAATACTAAAACATTATTACATACCTGAGGGTGAAGATTCCATGTCTAAATAACGCTAAAAACAGTTCAGTTTAATAAGAAATCTTTCTCAGTTGCACGTAAATTACTAGCACTAAATAGCTTATCAACAATATGACACGTTCACAACACTTTTATAACAGAGTACGTTATGACGCAATCCAATGCTGTTAATGTTCTAAATAAGTGATAGAATGAGGTTACCCTGAAATCAATGTGAGTTTTTGAATTTACGGTACGTTTAGTAGTGGCCCCTATGTGCGTCGTCGATGTCTTATTTTTCATAATTATATTGGAAGTAAGTAGTAACTTTTGTATAATGTGTTTGTGGTATTTTCGTTTTCTCTGATTTCAACCATTACAGTTAACAACTGCAAGTGTATCCTTGGCTATCCGAAGCACGGAGAAGCGCAAGAGTTCAAGATAATATTTTTATAGTCATCCATAAAGTTGCATTCTTTGCGATCGCAGGTCTTATAAGCTAAGCCGCTGCACCAATGAGCTCCCATATCAGCATATTCAGCATAGACTATAATATTATTCTTATCGTTTCAAATTTACCAAAAACATAATTCGCCTAATCATAGTTCTGTACTAGAACTCAAGTTTCGCAGCTAGCAAAGCAGAAATTTATCACGGCTGTTTCACCCAGAGCCGCAACGCTGGAATCACCTGTTATGTTTGCTCAGCCATCGAGTTCTGCCAAGACAAGTTGGTGTGCTGCTTAATTTAACATAATATGAACGTCTATGATTAAGACTTGAATTATTATGTTGCCAGTTTCAAGAGGTTTAGGGTACATTCAAATACTTTGTTTTCAAATTAACCCGTAAGAAGGCGCGCTATGAATAATTTGCTCACACAAAAATTGAAAGCAATATTTTTTGGTGGTTTAACGCCATGATGATGCCTAGGTACCTTCCCCTATTCATCCTCTTCCGGTCTTCCGGACGAAACTTTCCTGCCGGTCCGGTCCGGTCAGTTCTGTTGCGTCCGCGCAGTTAAGTGCTTCTAGCTAGATGCCAGTACCATCGTGGGGCATTTTGCTCATCACGCGCCCTAGTACTTAGTTTTGCACCGAATATAAAATTCTCCTTGAACTTTTTTATTAATTTCAAACTTCCACTCATTCCTCCTTAATTTTCTGTATTCGTGTCACTTCATAGTCCACATATTCACCGTGTTTTTTATGTGCGAGAACTCTCAGCATATTTTTGACGACATTTGAGAGGCTAACAAATCATCACTTATCCGTGGTTTTGGTTGGATTCGATGGAGAGCGATCGATCGTTGTATAAAAATACAAAAAAACATTAGGGGTTGGGTACAAAATTTCACATTTTATTTTTTATGAAATGACAAAGCCAGTAAAAATTCTGATACTAAAAGACTTTACGACATGAAATTGGCTCTAGTTTAAGCCGTGAAGCTATTGTGCGGTTTCTAGCATTTCAGGGGAAATTTAAAGCTAATTGAAATATTAATGTATTCGGTATTTAATACTAACTAACCAAATGATAGAGGGTATTAAGTTTTGGCAATTTTTAATTATTTAGTATAGAATCAAAGTCTCGCATGTAATGAATAAATAAGTTTGGCTCTGGCGTTAATTATTCAACTGCCATTTTCCAAAATTAATTTAATTATCTTTTTGTTTCTGTCTTGTTCAGTAACTCACAAATGGCAGGGTTGACAATTTGACATTAGCCGTCTGTTCTTATTTCATATTTATTTACAATGCGATTAACAATAGACAACTGAAATGACCATAGAAATTGAATGTCAAAGAACAACAATGCCAATAAACAGGTGATCCGAAAACGAATGCATACATTTTATATGAGATACGTAAAATATGACTTAGATTCATAAAATATGACTATATACACGGCAAAGGAAATTAATAAACTATGTTCCATGCTGTTTTCTTCGTCGATAAACGAATAAATGTAGAGAAATTTGGTTTTAAAGAAATGTGTGGCAATATCTTATTTACCTGTGAAAAGTGTGATTTTACATATACCTGTGAAATTTTTCTTTTTGTCACATCACAATTACTTAGAGCACAAGACACCATGGCTCCACGATACCTTTATTTTAAATTATAATTAAGATTAACAAATATTTTAAACAAACTGTGATTGCTCATTTGCTAGGCGGGACGCTAGGAGCTCTTACTGTAAAAAATGTTGGCATATGTTACTTGATCCTTTGTCTCTTTTTTACATAGACCGTGTCCGTATGATGTTAACTTCTCTTTTCCACGCTTTGTTGGTCTTCTTGAGCGCAGTGCGCTCAAATTTTTCTATGTCTATGGAAATGACTAACTTCAAAGTGCATGCGGTAAAAATCGACGAATTTGAATCTGTAAATTTTTTTCTTTACCATACATTCTCAAGGGAAGTTGCAGCGGATCACTGTCTATTCTCAATTTATTCGCATTGTACATTGCTTTTCCACTACCAAGTATTATTTACTTTTACTAAGTGAAGAGAAGAGGGAAGGATATTCTTTTTAAGTACATATAATTATCTACTATTTAATCATAGCTATGATTGCAGGCCAAATCGGTAGGTCCACGGGCCCGAAAGGGATTTCACCCCGTTTTATGCTATTTTTTAGTTTCCTTATTAACCTTCAAAGTCAATCAATATGTATGCAAACTTCGTCTATGCTGCAAGCAGCTGATGTGTACAATCGCTTAGCGTGCTATGGTACGGCAAACAGCTGGTTTGTTCCAAGTTTCTCCACGTTGATAGAATCGTTCTCGGCCCAAGAGCGTGCTATTCTCCGCCATATTAGTTTCCCGGCTCTCTGTGTTAGTGTTTTAGGATTCAAATTGGCCGTGTAACTGTAACTTTTGCTTCCCCATTGTAGTGAGATATCAAATTGTTTGGAGATATTTTGTTAAACGGTTTAAGTTGATATTTCATAGTTTATAAGTTAGCGAAACAGTATTTTTGAATGGCAGTGAGAGGTTTACTTCATTATTGCCAATCTTTGTCGAATCAACACCGAAAAAGGCGGTATCTTTCTCCCAAGCTAAGCTTTATTCTTATTTCCTATTATTCAAACAAAACCCAAAACATGACCCAACCAAAACTGCACACAACATATTCCTAAAATTTAGAAATCCAATTGTTTAACCAAAAACTAACTCATTGAATAGCAACTCGTTTTTACGTTTGACAAGTCGGTTCAAATGGTTGAAAATCCACACTTAATTGGTGACAACAGGATTTCGAATATTTCGTCAGCAAAGTGTATTTTTTTCAAAATGGAGCTTTTTCAGTTGCCAGCAATTTAATTTGTTAACTATTTCCACACAGGAAAAGTGGAATTCAGAGCGACGGACATCCTCGGCGTCAATTTGTTTTGAGCGAAACCAACCTTGTTTGGATTTGCTTGGTTTTCATTATCTATTAAAAGTATTTCTATCTTATCTACTGCTTATACGTAAGTGCTTTTTTTTGTATAATGTTAGAAAACCTAAAATAAAAATTAAAGGATAAACTTAATTTCTACCTATGTAAACAACTTTCATATTATAGCTATACCATAAGAATAATCGCCCATAGTAAAAGTTGTTCAGTTTGATGGTCCGATCTACCATATACAACGTACAATAATAAACCATCTATAAGCAAACTATGGTGAATAAATAATCTGCCTTAACTTAACCATAATGTAAAATGCATTTAACAAGTGTTCGGATTAATAAAACAATTAAAAACTTTTACAAGATCCCCAACAGAGAATAATTGATTATTAATTGAGTGTCAAGTTTAACTAACATCGGGGAGCGGGTATCGGGTTACTAGAATATCAATTAGTTTGATGATTTAGCGTTGGGTGAAATTTCAACCCGTCTGTTTGTAAGGGTTGTTTCCTCAGCTTCATATAATTCGCCTTGTAAAATATTTTAAGAGCCTTCGTTTGTGTTTTATAAATTATTCAATTTCCTATTAAGTTTTGAACAAATTTGAATATTTATTGTGGATCACACCATACAATCTTATTTATGTTGTTGTTCGTTAGGTTAACTGTTTCTTTTCTTTGTCTAAGTATTTGTACTAATTCTATGAGCAATACTTACTGTATAAACCATTTTCATGAACTGTAAAAATATTAAGGTTGTGTTGTTTCAATATTCCGTTAGAGAAAATAATACACCTATTGCTGCTCTTAAGTAAATATAAAACATAACTTTCTGAAAACGGACTTAATAATAACGGAATATATTTAGCAAATATCGGTCAATTTTCTATTGTACAGGAATATATTTTCATTTATCCATTTTTCTTCCATATTTTTTTTGCGTCAAATAAACAATGCCCATGCATGAATCCTTGAAAAATTTTACTGTTACAAACTACCTACCTTTATGTTTCATCCAGACATCTGCGTACGTAGAAATATGGAGGTACGCGTAATCTCGACATCTGGTCCGTCATCGATCATACGCAATTTTCCACCGTCCAAATCCGTCCAAATCTGCACCGCCGTCCGAATCCGGCCCTGGCCAAATCCGGCCGTTGTCGGATCATCTCTGTCCGCTAATGTGTCATGACCCCGGAATATATTCAATTTTTATCTCCCCCTGCGTACGCACCTTGCCAAATGGTTCACCGTATTATTAGATTTGGGTACAATTTTTTACGTCTGAAATGTACCTAATGTATCACGCGTGTGAGCCAAAATGGCTGCGAGAAGTACGGAAAATTGTTATTATTGTCTGAAGTTGCGTGTTTTTTTAGGATTCGTTTGATTGCAATATTAATAAACAAAACCAATAAACCTGTTATTATTTTCACATCTAATACACAGTTCTGTAATTTCTGAACTCGAGCACAAAAGTGATAATATATTAGGAGGTCATAACAAATTTGGTAACGATCGCGTAAGTGGCTGACTCTGGGTTCACAGGATGGAGAGGCACTCTCTGATGCTAAATATGTCAGTCTGTTTGCGTGAAGTGGTTGCGTTCTTTTTATATTCAGGGTGAAAAATGTGTTATCGTTACCAGAAAAAATAACGATAAGGTAAATGACTGACACTAGTACAGCAAGTAAGTAATAGTTGTACTCACGTGAACTGTGTAAGGACTGACCAAAATTCGGTTGCGTTTCGTAGGTATAAGCGTTTAACTTTTTGTTTGTTTGTAAAGTATAAACACAAAAAGTACAGATTCGATTTTAAAATTTTTTTCGCCCTTAGAAAGCTACATTATCAGCGAGTAACATGGGCTATAATTTATTTTCAAAAAAAATATAGCTTTTTTTCAGCCTGCATATAAAAAGAACGCAACCACTTCACGCAAACAGACTGACATATTTAGCATCAGAGAGTGCCTCACCATCCTGTAAACCCAGAGTCAGCCACTTACGCGATCGTTACCAAATTTGTTATGGCCTCCTAGTCTATAAGTCACGGGAACAAGACAAGTGACAATCTTGCGTGTTTAAATAATACTTGATGATTATATCAATTTAAAATGTACCGAAAGAGAAAAAACCGGCCAAGTGCGAGTCGGACTCGCGCACGAAGGGTTCCGTACCAAAAAACAGCAAATAAAAACACGTTTGTTGTATTGAAGCCCCCCTTAAATATTTATTTTATTCTATTTTAGTATTTGTTGTTATAGCGGCAACAGAAATACATCATTTGTGAAAATTTCAACTTTCTAGCTATCACGGTTCATGAGATACAGCCTGGTGACAGACAAACAGACAGACAGACGGACAGCGGAGTCTTAGTAATAGGGTCCCGTTTTTACCCTTTGGGTACGGAACCCTAAAAACTATGTGCTTTGGACGTCCATATTGTATTTTGTTCCTTCCCTACCTCATTTTTATTTTTTGTAATGTTTAATTTTTGAGCTTGATATCCAGCCAGGTGATCCGTAACAGTTCTCTCGATGTCAAAAAATCTACCTAATGGATGTGTCGCTGTCGCAAACGTATTTACGTAACGCAATTAGCTTTGGTTAAAAAATAAAAGGTATTTTTTTTATTTTTTTTTACTACAGATTAGGCCAATTTAAGAAACTTATTTGAATATTTTAACATTTGGTCCCGTATTTATTTTTTTATAAATATACTAGCTTCTGCCCGCGACTTCGTCCGCGTGGATGTTAGAGAAAATCCTTAGAGAACCTTCAATCAGGATCTGACCAGTCATTTTTACGTTTCCGGTTTCGGTTCCGTTCCCGTTCTGTTCCCATCCGTTCCCGTCCCTTTCCTGTCCCGTTCTCGTACCCCTTCCGTTGCCATTCCCGTTACCGTTCCGTTCTCGTTCTCATTCCCGTACCGTTCTCGTCCCGTTCCGTTCCCGTTTCATTCCCGTTTCGTTCCCGTTTCATCCCCGTTTCGTTCCCGTTCCCATCCCGTTCCCGTTCCGTGCCCATTCCGTCCCGTTCCGTTCTTGTTCCCTTTCCGTACCCGTCCCGTACCCCTTCCGGTTCCCGTTCCCGTCCCGTTCCTGTCCCTTTCTCTTTCCCGTTCCGTTCCCGTTTCGTTCCTGTTTCGTTCCCGTTCCGTTCCATTCCCGTTTAATTCCCGTTCCCTTCCCGTTCCGTTTCCATTCCGGCCCGTTCCGTTCCCGTCCTGTTCTCGTCCTGTTCCCGTTCCCTCTCCTGTTCCTGTGCCCGTGCCCGTGCCCGTGCCTGTTCTCGTTCCCGTTACCTGGATGTCCAGGTATAGGTCCATGATGTGTCATGTCCACCGTGTTGGACTTCAAAATAAATGTCATTTTCGCAATCGCCATCCCATGAAACCTCAAGAACGACATCCACATCGATTTTCATGTTTACTTACCCCATTTACACCCCTTAGGATGATTTTCAAAATAACAAAATATGTGTTTGCCTATTTATTTTTAGACATGCTCCTACGAATTTTAAAGTTGTAATGTCTATTTTATATTCTTTTTCCATACATTTGAACCTCATTTTCACCCCTTTAGGGGTTAAATCATGTCCACCGTGTTGGACTTCTAAATAAATCTCATTTTCATAATCACCATCTCATAAAACCTCAAGAACGACCTCCACATCGATTTTTATGTTTACTCACCCCATTTACCCCCTAAGGGGTTGATTTTCAAAATCACAAAATATATGTTTGCTTATTTATTTTTAGACATGCTCCTACGAAGTTTAAAGTTGTAATGGCCATTTAATATTTTTTTCCATACAAAATTTGAACCCCTTTTCACCCCTTGAGGATTAAATCATGTCCACCGTGTTGGACTTCAAAATAAATGTCATTTTTGCAATCGTCATCCCAGAAAACCCCAATAACGACATCCGTATCTATTTTTAGGTTTACTCACCCCATTTACCCCCTAAGAGATTTATTTTCAAAATCTCAAAATATATGTTTGCTTATTTATTTTTAGACATGCTCCTACGAAGTTTAAAGTTGTAATTTCCTTTTAATTTTATTTTTCCATACAAAATTCGAACCCCATTTTCACCCCTTGAGGGGTCAAATCATGTCCACCGTGTTATACTTCAAAATAAATGTCATTTTTGCAATCGTCATCCCAGAAAACCCCAATAACGACATCCATATCTATTTTTAGGTTTATTTACCCCTTTTCACCCCCATTTCATCCCCGTAGGGGTTGAAATACTAACAATAACAATATACGTTGCGTTAGATTTCCATCCATAAGCCTAAATTATATATTTAGCAATTTTGACTTCGAAAATAAAGGATTTTATTCATTACACAACTTCATCCCCCTTTTGACACCTTCGGGGGTAGAATTTTGAAAAACGCTGAGACCCGTATTTATTAATTTTCAATTGTCAGCCTAAACACAAAATTTGACGATCCTAGCTTCAAAACTGAGTGACTTTCATACAAACTTTCATCCCTTATTTCATCCCCTTAGGGATAGAATTTTCAAAAATCCTTCCTTAGTGGATGCCTACACTGTATAAGGTATCTGTGTGCAAAATTTCAAGTCTCTAGGTCCAGCGGTTTGGGCTGTGCGTTGATAGATCAGTCAGTCAGTCAGTCAGTCAGTCAGTCATTCAGTTTACGATTTTATATATTAAGATTTGTCGAGCGGATATGGTCAACCGGAATGACGTCATTAGTGGCATGAAAGTTTAAGAAGGAAAACCTTTGCCATCTACTTATAGAAAAAGAACGGCCAAGTGTCATTACCTGTCATAATGACTTTATGGTTGTTTGTAAACAAATAAGTTACAGTTAATATTTCTTCTATTTTATTAATTTAATCTAGTTGTGACGGTTCTAACCTACCTTCTTAATTTGCCGCAATAATTTTTGAGGTGGTGAAATTATAATAAAAATGCTTACCAGTGGAAACTCAGCTGAAAAACTTTGTAAAAACTGACACGCCCAATCTACCCAAATTCAAAATTGCGAATTTTTTTGTGTCTATTTTGGATGTAGGCTACATGGATGAAATTGTAACGATTGCTTGTGGACTGATAAATTTGCAGGATAACATAATAAACATTGTGAAAATATGTGCATACTTTATTTCTATTTACAAACATTTAATAGTAGGGATGTGGAAAAAATTACGAGATAAGTTCATCGATATACTTTGATATATCGATAGATGTTTTTACAATAATTTTTCCAAAAAATTTTGTTTGTAATTACGTATGGATTCTAATAATCGACACTATTTTGTCACTGGAGCATTTTGATTTTTTTCCTACTTTTGAGTCTTAAAAATCATCGTAAAATTCGTCAAATCGAGCCAAAATTTCGCGTAGGGGTTTATTTTGCTATTTTTTATGGTTTACAATACCTTAAAATTAGAATCCATTACTTAGTCATCATCCCATTTCATCTTATTTTTTTCTGAGAAATATTACCTATATCGATATTTTTTCACTTCCACCTTCCACCATCCCTAATGCCAAGTTCATTGTCAAAATTGTCTTTGCCCTTTTTTCTTTTTTTTATTATGGCTGGGGGATCTGTATGTGATGACGTCATATGAAGGTCATTTGAAGGTTAAAGCTTTTTATTGAATATTATAAATATCTTTAAAAATATAGAATTATTTTTAAATTTAATCAGTAGACACTGTACCGAAAGCTTATTCCTCGAAATGGTTTTGAGATTTCCAGTCATGTTCAAAAAGTTATCAAAGCCAATTCGATAGGTCCGCGGCGCGCGAGAATTCGCCTTAACTCCGTTCTGGGAAATATCTATGCAAATTTCCTGTGCTTGCTACCTACTACATATTGAGATTTTTCGACATGTTCACATATTAGTTTGTTAAACGTACTGTAATTCCGTAAAAGTAGCTAATTGTCGTGTTAATTTCATACAATGTGAAGTATAATTTTAGAAACGTATATGCCCCTATATTTTACTTAGGTACCTAAGCGTTTTAAATAACTTAACTACATAATAGGGATGTTGACTTATGAATAAAATAACGAAATACTAATAAAAATCATAAACATATCAAACTTTTGGAGTAGCTTGTATACCTCTTGGTTTTATATATTGCGTATTATTTGTTTTATGACTCTTCAAAGTTGGGTGGACAAGTCCATTTAAAAAGTATAAAATTTGTTAAAATAAATAATACATTTAAATAGTCCGTAAAATTTATAGGAAATTTGTCAAAGAAACCATTTTGATAAACACAATATTTAATATAGCTGCCGAATAAATTTCCTACGCGTTGCATACAACGTAGGAAGGCGTGACGTCATAACTTGGTAGCCGTTAGTATGGAGCGTTTTCGGGTGAGTCCAATTTTGTGCATTTCAAACTGTGATATCTCGGGCAGTTTTCATGCTAGCGTAATAATTCTTAAACAAATGTTTCTTTTTTTTAGGGGTAATTTATGTAACATAAAATAAAAAAAAATAGTCAACATGCCTATTATCATTTACTCGTTTGAGACTTACATATTGGTTTAAATAAATCATACTTACCGATTGATTATTCAAACTTGTGTCACGTAAAGTCATTATATGTCCATTATTTTCGTTATTTCGTTGCAGTTAATAAAGCATTTGAAGTTAATTGGCCACCAAAAATACGTAAAGCCCACGGAACATTACGATTGTTAAGGGACTACCTACAAAATCTGATTACTCCAGCAAATGCCATGCGTCGTAAACACAATGTGACATCTGCTAATTCTCACTAAACAAAAGAAACTCTTTCTTCAACCTAAACAAAATGGAACCTTGTTGCAAATATTTTACGGTTGAATTTTCTGTGCAAGTAGATGTGTGTCAACTTACGATTCAGCTTGGTTTAGTGAAAATGGGCGAGCGTCTAGGACGCGTCGAAACAATTAGGCGCCCCCAGGTGGCGACTCTGGCGCACGTAAAATTATCTACTTAAGGGCTTGCGCCGAGGGACAAATTACGTTTGCTGCTGGAAGCGCTTTTTGGCCCTTTTCATACGTTATATACTCAAGTTGTGTACCGAATGCTTCAAAACTCGTGTCAGACTTTCGTATAAATAGTTGAGAAAATAAATAATGCAAATCCCCTTATGTGTATGGTGATATTGGTTACTGATAAGGATATAAATGTAGAGAACAATTAAGTGTCTCTTGCTTAAGCCGTAGGCAAGGCACCCATCGTTATTTCCGATCTACGTAACTGTTATGAATATTTATTTACCGTAATTTTATTCGATGAAGGAATAAAGTTAAGAACGGGCGGGGTATACATACAGCGTGAATCATTTGGTTACCGCAGTGGGGTGGTTCCACTCATGATTACAAGCAACTTTTACTATGGGGCCAACTCTGATATAGCAGAAAAAATCTGCTGTTTATGTATTGCGCATTCTTATGGAACAGTTGTTTTTTTTTCGCGATATCAGAGTTGGCCCCATAGTAAAACTTGCTTGTAATCATGAGTGGAACCACCCCACTGCGGGAACCAAATGATTAAAATTTCAGCGTGTATCCAAGAGACAATAACACTAGTTACTATTCAGCAAATAAATACCTGCTAAAACAATAAATATTGTCTTCTAGACAATTTATGTATACAGTTTAAAGTGTAACCCTTAACGTTCTCCGTCAGGGTCCGCTGTAAACATGCACGGGTTAAGTTTGAACGTCAACCCTGCACGTCACAAGTTATTAGGGTCCGCGCGGCCGTCCGACGCGTGACACCTTAAGACTCCGCTTCGCTGTAATTTGTAGATTTTTCAGGGTTAACTTGTTAAACGAACTTTGGTGCGGTCGTTTCGGCCTGTCTGGGCAACTGGAGGTCGTAATTTTGCTTGAGATATGGGTAGTGAAAACGTTATATTGCTTTTGGGAATTCGCTATTGTTTTTAGTTGAGTTGCTGTTTATTATTGTTGAGTATTATTTGGTGTGCATTTTGCGATTCTGGTGGTTACCTAACTGCAGTTAAATAGGTTTACATGCTTTAAACTTTCCATACCGAATTACTTAAACTTTATTTTAAACAATAGGTAGAAGGTTAGCCTTACTGCTAAAAGTGGCTATTAGAGACAATTTAAGAGGGATTGCACATTATAGGTACTACGGCGCCTTAATATGACTTATAGAGATGGCTATCTACACTAATACAATGGTATCAAAATTTTCTTTTTGCCATAATGAAGCAAGTGTCAAAATTGCCTGAACAACTTGATATAATAAATATTGCATCAACTACACTTAGAAAGAAAGAAAGAAAATACATTTATTTGGGACTACTTACGATTTCTACTACTACTAATATATTATTTGTTTATTTACAAAATATGGTCATTGTACGATCTAAGACGTATTTACATAGAAATGTGAGCAACCAGGCGATAAATATTGACCAATGGGCCAAACCACATTATGGTAATACCTAAACCATTATATACAGCTCTGTGATAGCCCATGACACTATCGATGTCGTAAGAAAACGATCTATTATAACACAAGATAAGAGGGATAAATTCAAATGTAATTTATGTAAGTACTTGAATATTAATAGTGTATGGTAACAAGCTTACCCGTGACGTATAACGTTCGGTTTATGGATACAGTTTGAGGATTTTGGGGGAATCTGGTAGGGCTTTTCTGGTTGGCAGGGATTTAAGAAGACGCATCGGACATTTGAGGAGCTCGGTGGCGCAGTGGTTTAGCGCCTGGCCCAGCGATTGCGGAGGTTAAGCAACTTTCGCAAGGGTCGGTCATAAGATGGGTGTCCAAAAATGTATTATCTCGAGCTCCTCCGTGCTTCGGAAGGCAAGTTAAGCCGTTGGTCCCGGCTGCATTTGCAGTCGTTAACACCCACCAATCCGCATTGGGCCCGTATGGTGGGTTATGGGCCGACCTTATCTACCATAAGGAAGGCCTGTGCCCCTGCAGTGGGGACAAAAAAATGGCTGATGAACATCGGACATTTAGGTGGCTGGATCTCGGTTTTTCTCGTCAATTACAAAACATGAAAGTGATATTTGATAAACTGATTTATTTATTTAATTGACTATATTTTGTCAGTTGCGTTAACTTTTTAATAGAGAAAAAATATATCAAAGAAACCTCTTTTAAACAGAGATTTGCATTTTAAAGATATAAGCCTCTTTTTCTTAGAAGATTAGTCTGAACTAAACACACACTTATAGCACAGCATAAAGATCGTTTTCCTTACAGTAGGCCGACGCCTTTATTGTTGGGCGATACCGCCGCCTGTAGGATATTTACGCAAATACGGAAGGGTTGTCACAAATTTACAATTTGGAAGGTGGATTTCTTTTACGACCCCGGGTACATAATTAAAACCATTGCGAAATTATATAAAATAATGAATTAGGGGTGGCATATTTTTAAATAAAGGTTTTATAACATAAAGGTTTCAAACGGTTTTCTTTATATCACGAGTGAGTGCGGCAGCATCAATGTTAAAAAATATGAAAAATCAAGATGGCGGCCAACTTTCTTGTTTCTGGGCTGATTACGACGAAACTCGGTTTTTAGTACTATTTTGACAAGAAAACACCAAAAATACAAGATGGCGTCCAACTTTTTTTATTTGTTCTTCCTTTTTTCAACTGAGTTATATCAAAATCAACCTAAAAACAAAGTCGGCAGCCATTTTGACTCTTATTGATTGACATCGCGTAACTGTTTTCTTGTCAAAATAGTACCAAAAGCCGAGTTTCATTGAAATTGGCCCACAATTAAAAATGTTGACCGCCGTCTTGAATTTTTGACTTTTTAACATTGCGTTGCTGTTTTCTTGTTAAAATAGTAGCAAAAACCGAGTTTCATCGAAATTGGCCCACAAACAAAATAGTTGGCCGCCATCTTGGATTTTCTTACATTTTTAACATTGCGTTGCTGTTTTTTTGTCAAAAAAGTAGCAAAAACCGAGTTTTATTGAAATCGGCCCACAAACAAAAAAGTTGGCAGCCATCTTGGATTTTTGACATTTTTAACGTTGCGTTGCTGTTTTTCTGTCAAAATAGTACCAAAAATAAAGTTTGATCGAAATCGGCCTACAAACAAAAAAGTTGGCCGCCATCTTGGATTTTTGACATATTTAACATTGCGTTGCTGTTTTTTTGTCAAAATAGTAGCAAAAACCAAGTTTCATCGAAATCAGCCCACAAACAAAAAAGTTGACCGCCATCTTGGATTTTTGATATTTTTAAAATAGAATAGAATACAAATAAATTTATTTCAACACAGATTCGAGACACAGTAATAAGCAAAAAAGACAAATAAACAAACAAAACTTCAAATTACAGCTAAAAAAATAATAAAGTCAAAGTAATAAGAATAAAGGTGTCTCACGGCTGTGCTAAAACAGGTTACCAATTCAGCATAAGTCAGATTTGCGAAATCTGACGCTGGTTTTCAATTGACACCTTGATGTTGACAGATTTTTAACATTGTGTTGCTGTTTTCTTGTCAAAATAGAACAAAAAAACGAGATTCATCGAAATCGCATTATTTATTTAATAGGAAATTAAAAGGGTAACGACGCGGTAGCCCTAGAAGACGTGTCCCGAGCTACATAGAACTGCAAAGTATGCAGCTCGGGCTCGTCCGACTTACCTCTCCCCCCTCAAGCCCCGCACGATTGCCCTGTCTAGACGTCTCCGTCGGCCTACTGTAAGGAATTCTTTATGCTGTGCTTATAGAGTTCGAGGGAGACGAAAATATTTAATCGATGTGTCGATTGCCGTAAAATATCTCACCATCTTAGTGTTGTGGTAGTTTGGTCTAAAAATCTTTCCATTCTATGTTTAAAATGCTTGAATGTGAATGATGCGTTATCAGGTGTTTCAATGAATTAAGTTACACTATTACTTGTTTTGCCTTTTCTGTAAATTGCAAACTTGTTTATTTCAACAGAGTGCTTAATCCAATCCAATTTTAAAAACAGCCTCCTGATGCGAATTTACCTATGCAATAAGTTTTATTTTTCTTCATAGCTATCTTTTGTGGCCCACTGATTCTGGTCTTCATGCATTTGGCCCACCAACTGAATAGTCATAGTTGCACCAATTCACGATCAACGATAAACTGTTTCAGAAAAGAAGTGAAACTGAAACTTACTTAATTAAAGTACCTATCTAACTGCATTAATCTATCTCTCTTCCGCTAACTTTCCATGTCTGCCGCAAACGACATGCCATTGTTAAACTCCTTACCAAGTTGAAAGTAATTTTTAACATCCCATAGCAACCCGGAGCTGAATCACAGAGTAAATAAAAATCTTTAAATACCAGAGAAAATGCTCTACATTAGGTGGGGTGCGCTACAACGACGACGACTCAAATCGACTCATGTAAATAGCCTATTATGTACATAGGCTATTTACATGATTCGATTTTAGTCAGCTGTGACGGTCGACTTAAGTCACCTAGCAATTCGCTTCCAAAATTGAATCGCAGGCACAGAATAAATATAAGTACTACCGTACAGAAAGAAAACTCTCCGACCCCCCCCGCAATCAATTACCTCACCGCGCCCCGCGAGTTCGTGGGCCAGTTCGTATGCTCGCTCATTCAATAGCTCTAGACTTCACGCACACAGTCCCGCGTGTGCAAAAAGTCACTGTGTATCGTCTGTGTAATAGGTAGTTGAAACGCGGCGTTTGTATGGAGTGCCCGGGGTGTGTCGCAGGTGATGGCGTCGCTGTCGTCTATTCTATGTAGTTGATGGCGTAACCTATGTAACAATATGTAATAACGTAGTTCCAGTTTTGGCCACCGGATAAGATAATTTTTTCAGTCACCGGCCTAGCCCGAATAGCCATTACACTTTTGTTCAGTCACCGGGCTAGGTCAATTTGCCATTTATACGATAGATTTTCACCGTGCGGCGAAAGTTTGCTTTAGTTACCCATGTAAATACCCCAACGTGACAGTTCGCACCCTAGCGGATACCGGTGCACCCCCCGCGTGTTTAAAAACTGTGCGTGTAGCAGTGTCTGTTCTAAGGGTGCTGCTACACGGTGCATGTAGCTTGCGTACGTTGAGGCGCGGGTTATTTGCGCGGGCGTACAATGCTATGGAGCTGGACCCGTACGTGTTTCCACACAGCATGTAACCTGCGCAAGTGCCCAACTTGCGCGGGCTACTTGCACCGTGTAAAAGCACCCTAAGCTTTTATTCTGGTTGTTCATTATTCCTGTACCCGAAATCTCTGTGAGCGTAGTGTAATGTGCCTGCCTACATAATGGCAAAAACATTACATTATATGGCAAAGCTAATAACCGACCCAAATGATTATGGCAGTTGTATGAAATACACGTCGTAAGTCTGCGGCGTTGATTGCTTAATCAGCTGTTGCTAGATGCTTTAATAAACTGGCTAATAAAGTAACTCCAAATATTGTGTATTACACAATTACTTATGGGTTTTCGCGAATAATACTTTCTATCGTGTACGATTATTTCATGTCTTCAAGTCTTCAGTAATAGGCTACGTAGTCCTTGTCTCACCGCATTTTCTCATACCTCTATCCCTTTTCGTTACACTGAAATCTCATTCCTTAGAGGGAAAACACCACTGGCCGCTTTCTAGCTCTCCTGCATCACGTCACGTCTACTAGCAGTATTCTCGCTTTAGTAAATTATGTTTTGTAACGGTGAAAAGTGATAGAGCTATAGTTTAACCCTTTAAATTTTATTCTTCATAACACAATGTCTGATTTAGAATGAGTTGTTTGCTATGCTGACATTAGCATCTAGCATTTTAAATAATTTGATTTATTTTTCATACTTTTCGTTATGCATTGTTTATTTCGTTACGATTTGTGAAATTGAACGTCGATTTGTTGTACTTGATTTTGTGTACCCGTTCTCCTTTGTTACCTTAAGTATAGTGACATCCATAAATCTATGAGATTCTGAAGCAGTCTAAAGACGTAAACGTTACGTCTACTTTCACGGCATGTGACAACGCTTAGTTGCGTGCACGCTGCATTCTAATTTAAACCGTAGTCAGCCTGAAACTCAAATACATCACGGTCTATTTTCGTCTGCGTCGACTGCAAGCATTAAATTTGCACGTCCGTTGAAAGCCCAGTAGTTTATGCGACCGCAAACGGTTTTATGGGTCAGAGATAAAGTTGCTTTTGCTGTGTTTTGCCGATTGAAATGTTTGGTTTTAGTGACTGTTGGTCGGAGTTAATTCCGGGCTGGTCACGTCTCGCCGACGTTGGACAGACGGAGCGACGCGGAAAATGTCCCTATAGTTGGCTCTGCTAGAATTGGTGTTTTGTGAATATAGACTGTTTTTGTTATAGCGGGCCCTGGTCTATTCGGGCCGAGTTTTTTAAGGTATTCTGAGTTTTAGACGGATATTTGACGTTGGCAGACGAACTATTCAACATAGGGTTCCTGTCGTTATTCGTGGCTTCTGTTGAGCAAAGCGAAAAAGAAGTAGCATTACACCGATAGCGAAAAAAGCGCCTGAAGCATTTTCTGGGAAGACAGTATGGGGAGAAGACAATATGGGTTTAATCTAAAAATATATACCCTCTGCATGACTGCTTATTCAGAAAACAAAAATAAAAAAGTTATTCTGTGGTATTGACTCACTGACATGAAAAAAAATTTTTTTTATATGCAGGTCAATGTATTGACTCTAAAATCTAGATAATTACTGGCATCGACTAAACTAGTAGGCCATTAAATTGTCGATTTGAAAGGTGATATAGAACATGCGTGTCTAATTAAAACGATATCGGGCTCGTTTTAATTCACTCAATACGCTAATAACACAGCCTTTGAGTCTTTTCTAAACCTTAAAATCGCATCCGTCTCTAAATTACCTATAAATACCGAGTATTAAGTAATAATACAAGCAGCAAGCACGCTGCAACATTGTCGCCATCAAGCCCCAACAAAGTTAGCGACAGATTAGTGAGGGAAGAAGCTGGACGTTTCGCGAACTGCCCAGAGTTGGATGGCGTCAAATTAGCATGAAGCTGGACGCAGCGTAATTACATTAACTATTCGTAGTGTTTCTTTGACACGTCAAATCTCGAGTTTCTTCTTATTGTTGATGTCATATTCAAAAGACCTAGGTAACAGTGAAGTAAACTTTTAAACAAAGATAACTTTTAAGCAATATTTAAAAATAGTAGAAATAAATATTTTTTGTTGATATTTATTTTTATCGGAACCAATTTAGCAAACGCGAATCTATCTAAAAATGGGGTCCCTTAGGTGAGAAAATAAGTGATGGCGTACCGATATCTTGCGTGGATGAGAAACTAAAAGCCTTCGGGGTGTAGTGTACAGACAAAATATGACAAGAATGCCAACTTCTTTAAGATGTAAAAGTTTCTACAGCTTGAACGGATCGGACGGGGAGAAAAACTTTAAAATGTTTCATTATTTATTAAAGGTTTGATTTGATAAAAAAATATCCGTTTACTTCTATTTAACCGGCTTTGATAAGTTAAAATAAAACTTATTAGTAATTTCATAGTAAAAACTTTTGTTTTGTATATAGCTCAGTATTTTTCTCAAACAAAAAGATTTTAACTTTCTTTTCTCCCTGTTAAATAGACACCAGGTGAAGATATACTTCTTTCTCCACTCCACTGCATTTTACTTGTATGAAATATAAAACAGCGTGATATTTTACAGGGGCCGTTATGAGAGAAACAAATTTGCGAAACCTGAGCGCTTATTTTTCCACCAGAATATAAGAAAAAAATTTTTAGCGAGTGGCGAACCGAACTTCCTTGAAAGCCGAGTAATTTGATAACACCGGATATTTATATTGTTGTATGGAGTACATCCATTTCCTCTCCCTTTAAGTGTTTCATAATAATAATGCGTAACAGGCAGGAATTACTGGTAATGCCTGGTAATTTCGCGTATTGCCTCGAGTTAGGTTGTGGTTGACTGTACATTATTTATTGTGGACATTTAGTGTTTGCTTTGGGTACAATAACTAGGGCAGGGATGGCGAACCTTATTGTACAAACGTGCCATTTTTCTAAAGAAATCTTTAACGAGGTCCTAGACGTGACATCAAAAAATAATGTTGACTTGTGATTATTGGGAAAATAAGTAATAATAATAAATACTATCAACTCAAAAGTCTTTATTTATTACAAAAAATAGGTACATTTTGCAGTGTTTTAATTATACACGTAATTTAAATTAATTACTTCGTAATTTTTTCGTAGTGCATAATGAATTTTGTGATTGGTGACGTGCCCAAAATATTGTGTCGCGTGCCAATAATGGCACGCGTGCCATTGGTTCGCCATCCCTGAACTAGGGAATCTAGGGACACTCTTTGAATAATAGTCATTTTGATTTTTAGTATAGACATGTAATTAGGGTTCCGTACCAAAATGGTAAAAAGAAACCCTTATGGTGTGACTCAGTCTGTCTGTCTGTCACAGCTGGATATCTCGAGAACTACTATCAACTTGAAATTTGGAATCGTTTAAGATGAAATTTGCCCAACTATTTTGCAAATAAGAAAGAAATAAAAAAAACATATATTTTTGATAACAGGAACTAAAAAGGGGTCTTAAAAATTTGAAGTGGGGCTACTAGAGCATGTTGGGTATCATATGAAAAAGCGCCGTTTGCACATTTTCAATCATTTTTTCTTTTTTTAGGCCGCATAGTTTTCGACTTATGATGAAAAATGTAAAAAA
This sequence comes from Agriphila geniculea, assembly GCA_943789525.1. Taxonomy (NCBI): domain Eukaryota; kingdom Metazoa; phylum Arthropoda; class Insecta; order Lepidoptera; family Crambidae; genus Agriphila; species Agriphila geniculea. The sequence continues at coordinate 41,484,791 of OX038869.1, read as the reverse complement.
AATACCGTTCCCTCCCTTATAGCGACTAGATATGTACCTACTGAAGTAAAAGAAACGTTCACGAATGTTCGCAACCGGCCGCACTGCGCGCTTGGCGCCTCGCTAGGCTAGTCGCCTACTAAATACATATCTAGGCTGTCTAGGCGGTAGGCACTAGCCAAGCCACCTGTCGGTGCGTACGCAGCCTTAGACCTCGATCGAAGTTATTAGAACATAAATGTCAAGACAGAGTTGCTCATCTTGTCAGGCTACTGTGATCTTATTCTATCTGATGCAATCTAAAATAGTTGTACAAATAATACATGTTTAAGTAATATAATAGAAAGATGTTTTCCACAATTTTAGTGTTTCTAGCAAATACGGCAACATGAAGATGACCAAAAGCACTACTAAGTTCGCAATCCTTTGAAGCAGTGTGTCAGCAACTCCACGGGTGGTATTTGTTAATTTCATTGCGTGTTTGCTCTGCTCTCTCGGCGTGTCATTGTGTTTGATTTAAGTGGTTATTCGCAGCACTCAGGTGCGTCGCACGCCAAGCGCTCCACCTGTGTGTAGTCTTACGCTAGTGGTATTTGTTAATTTTGTCGTGTTTACTTTGCTCTCTGTGTTACACTTTATTAGATTAAGTGAATTTATTCTGTTTTGCGCATACACCGAGCTAATGTTTTCCTGTTCTGTGCCATAGAGGTCGAGATATTAAGGCTTTGGCTGTCTTTTTTTGTTTTCTTTGTACGTGACAAAGTTGCTTTCACTTTGATCTACGTAAGTACATAAGAAAAGGAAATGTGTTGGAGTGTATTGGGTTAAACGATGTTATTGATAGCAAAGGATGTCGGAATGTTTTGTGGGATTGTGAGCTTTTTTTATTTATAATGTCGGTTTTTATCTGTTATCTACTAATAATTGCAGTTTTTTTTGTATTAATAAGATTGCTCTGTATAATAATTCATTAATTATTTATTAATTAAGTACGGTTATTTCTTATATTATCTGAATTATATACTTCATTCGTATTTGAAATATTAGCCTTTGTTCCCCTATCTATTTCTACATCAAAATTAAAAATAAAATGGTTCACCGGTTAAGCTTGAGAACGTAGTATTGTAACGAACATACAGTTAACTAAATTAAATAACTAACTTTACTTATTTTCGCATTTATTAATAATATTTTTCACAAACGCGAGGGCTATTAATTTAAGCTTAGATGCTTAAGTACCTATCTTTAATAAAAAATTCAATAGAACACTTGATGTTATGCAAAACACTGCACTATCCGGTGTTTTCCATACAAAAGAAAACAGTTAATTTTGCCATAAATGCACCATAATTATGCGAATCGTTATGTAACTAATTTTCCACTGCGTTACAGTCGTATTTTTTATTTCACTTGTGCTGTGAATGTTGTGTGCTTGCATAAGTAATTAATGAGCTGGCTGTATTTAAATCTATTTGCTCGTATGGTTGTGAGAATACTTTGCTTTAGTAAAATGAGCAGATAATACTTAATGTATCTTGTGTTTTATGGAATTCCGTATGGCTTAACGTGAAAAGAAGCTGAAATTTTCTGAGCATTTTAAATTTAATTACTTCGATTCATGCCGTATTAAACACGTACGTAACTACATTCTAGTTATGCTTATTTTTTATCAGTAATTAGTGGTATTTACTATGACCTTTTACTTCCATCTGTCCATGAAACAATTTAGAAACAGGAAAAATGAACCCATTAATCAGTTCATCACGTATCTCGTCAGGCACATTCATAACTTATAACTTCAGACAGGGCGGCCACAAATCATAATAACTAGCAATTACCGCGCGAGGGAGCCACCGACGCCATAAATACTCCGCGTGCTATAAGCTGCATAGTTTGAAAGAGTGCATGGGCCTGCTAGGGTAACGTACACGTTTATCACTTTAAGTTTCCAATAAAAATGGTTTGACACTGCGATTTTTAAGTGAAGATTATGGCAACATGGCCACAAAATAAGTCTACATCTTGCAGTGGACTATTTAGTCCATGGTAGATTGTTTAGTTACTCATAAGTAAATATTTTATGCCCAATATAATTTTAAAACTGTGAATAACATATACAAAAAAAGGGAATCTAGTTCAAAACAAAACTATGCAGCCACAAACAATGCGAAACCTACCTACTCACTTTATCATATAAATAAATGTTTATAATGAACTAAAGCGGACCGCAATTTCATTAACATTTATTTACACGAATTATAATTGCATGAAAACAAACGGTGTTTCCTAACGAAATTGAAACCAACGTTTTATGTACAAAGGACTACTATTATTATAAGCTTTGTAAAATTATTTATAATAAACTTATTTTTAAGGTTCCGTACCCAATGGGTAAAAACGGGACCCTATTACTAAGACTCCGCTGTCCGTCTGTCTGTCTGTCTGTCACCAGGCTGTATCTCATGAACCGGGATAGCTAGAAAGTTTAAATTTTCACAGATGATGTATTTTTGTTGCCGATATAACAACAACTAAAAACAGAATAAAATAAATATTTAAGGGGGTTCCCATACAACAAACGTAATTTTTTTTTGCCGTTTTCTGGTACGGAACCCTTTGTACTCAAGTCCGACTCGCACTAGGCCGGTTTTTTATACTTAACGAACATCAAACTTTTGATAAATATATCAAAGAAAGGCGTTTTCAAGTAAAATACTTGTACGATTATGACTGTATTCTGTGGTAAAATACATTATTAGGATTCCCCTTTTGATTACCATTAAAAGCCAATATATTGAGATTGAGCGACAAATTCAATACATTCTTAATTTTATCATAACCAACAATACATGTGGGCAAGTCAGTACCCGTAGCACGACCATCTATCGAAAAAGTAACGCGCGTAAAAACATTTGATAGAGTAATTTTGTATGGGAAATTTGTACAGCGCCATCTACCGCCGAAAAGCAAAATGAGATTTTTCATTTACATATATATTTTTCTCTCGATAGATTACATGTTCGTGCTAGATCACCGTGTCTTGTCTTATTATGCATCGCTAGTTTGGTTGGGCGTGCGCTGTTAATTATGTTCTAAAGTGGACTCGATATTGGGCTGCTGGGATGATCTACATCTGATTGATTTATAAAATCGATTGAGTGCGTTGTAGGCCCTCCATACGCGCAAGCCCTGCCTGCAGGATCACACGGAAAGGCGCGGCCACCCGCGGCCTACCGGACTTCGGGCCAAATCTCTACCTGTGTAGGGAAAGGCGCGACCTCTTCAGGACTGATGAGGCCGCGCCTCCCCTTCTACACGCCGATATTTGGCCGTAGTAAGGCTGCGGGAGGCCACGCCTCATAAAGCCGTAATCCACAAAGCTGTAATAAAATGTTTTATTATATTATTAATTCTTATTATCAAAAACAGATGGATACTTAAGTAAGATAAATAAGTTTTTATACGCTTCTCATTTATTCGTTCATTAATTTTATTCGTGACGCTAAAAGAGAGTATCTATTATAATAAAGTCCTCTTGTTTCCAATTAACAATTCGAAGAGGCTTTGTAAACAACTGGGAGTGTATCGCTTAACTCTTAGTTGGATCTTAGAGAATTGAGATAGAAATCGGTATAGATCGTAGGGTAACCAATAAGAAATATCGATGGAAGACTTTTTTAAACTACAAAAAAAAAACATCCATGTAGACTGTTCATTATCTACGGAATCCAAGCTGGTATTAATTGGTTTGCATTAAATGTTTCAATTTATTGGTTTTTAACAGTCTGCAGTGAACTGCCATACAGTTTCAGATTAAAAAATGCAAAATACAGTAGTTTCGTTTGAAAATTACAGTAGATGTATGAAAGTCGCTGTGACAAAATTACAATAGATGTATGAAAATTCCCATAATTCATTACAGTAGACGACACAAAAATACAGTAAATCTACTGTAATTACAGTGAATCTGGAAGCAATGCTGTTATGTGACAATGTTCTCACACTCGTTTACAAATTCAGTAATTTCTTTCTAGTTTGGCGGCGGGTTTTTTCATTAATTATTGGTCAAGGAATTACAGAGAATTACGAGTAGGTTTCTTATTTAAACCACAAACAGTGGTCCTAGAACATAACATAAGTATTAAAAATCTGATAAAGTTAACGTTTATGTGAAAAATGCATTTTATTTCGGTATAAAAAAAAGGTATGCAGGTAGAGGTAGGTACTAAGGCTTCTGTCTATAAAGCTCCAAAAACTAGTGCTTTCGATAGCCTGCAATTGGCTTGCTGGGATAATGTACACGTAGAAAAGCATAATATGTATCTTCTTTGATAAGTATGAGTGAGTATTTCATAGAAGTTTTAAAATATGTAAGCTTGTGAATGTTAAAAACTTCTATCAATGAAAAAAGGGTATCTTCAAAGACGAAAATGGCTTAGCAAAACCGTTAACGGTAAGCTCTTAATCCCCCCGCCGTTTGGACACCCTACTGGTCACATAAACACCTCGTTTCAAGCGATCCAGCTCTGATACCATCTGCCGTGTCCTTTGTTCAATTATCTAATAAATAACGAACCCCCTTACTGTCCCTTATAAGGTACGTTTAAACAACTTATACTTGATCTTAAGTGCGTTTGAACTTTATTGGGGCAGTTCCAAATTATTAGCGGAGATGGGTTGAAAGATATTGTTATATTATTAGAGAAGGCAACATAATAGTTCTAAGTTTGTTTAGCTAAAGGACGGCAAAGAAGAAAAGGTTATAAGTAAGTATCTTAATAACTTAGATCTAAACTGAGTCAACTTTTAAATATTACGGATTGCTCTAAATTAGGGTTGCCATCCGTCCCGATATATCGGGACTGTCACCGTTATTGAGCTATCTGTCCCGACGTCCCGACAGAAGACTTAAATGTCCCGATTAAAACTGCGCAATACAAATTTGAATTTTCTGTGCGTCCCGTACGTAACCCGTGCGTGCCGTTGGACGGGCGCCGCACTTTAGGTGTTAATCCAGATTGTAACTACCCAAACACATTTAAACCGGGAAAAACCCATACCAAAATAGTTTATAACAAATAGTTATTACATTTTTCAGAATTTTCAAACATAGTTATATCGAAGTCATGATTTTTTCTTGATTGGCGGCGCTAGTGGAGGCTCGGTGCGCTCTTAAGTATTAAAATTAATTTGAAGTATTTTATTACTGTGAATAATGGCAGCACCTTAAATGTCACTTCAACGAAAATTACTCGATACGATATTTATTAATTAATATATTCCCAAATGGTTTACTTTTAATAAATACTTGTTTTTAAATTGCGATGGCATTGCTATTGCCATCGCAATTTATATGAACTAACCCCCTTCATGTGTGTGTGGGGGGGTTAGTCCCCCAAATTGTAAATGTCCCGACGGGGCTTTGGGGAAATATGGCAACCCTACTCTAAATACCTAGAATTAGATAATGTACGGTACCTACGATCTGTGTTAATAGAATTTGTCAAAAGGCATACAAAGGTGTCTCATAGGAAAAAAAAGTAAGGAAGTTAAAAATATATAAATATAAGTATTTATACTTACACAATGATGACATAAATTAAAATAGTCGTCCAACATGGCAAATGCCGTGAAAAAGTAAAAATATTCTTTAGGTACGCTTTAGATCATTGTCCATCAGCCATTTTTAATGCCCCCACTGCTGGGGCACTGGCCTTCCTTATGTGTGGATAAGGAGGACGGGCCATAAGCCACCACGCAGGCCCAATGCGGATTAGTGGGTGTTAACGACTGCAAATGCAGCCGGGACCAACGGCTTAACGTGCCTTCCAAAGCACGGAGGAGCTCTAGATAATAAATTTTTGGTCACCCATCCTATGACCGACCCTTGCGAAAGTTGCTTAACCTCCGCAATCGCTGGGCCAGGCGCTAAACCACTGCGCCACCGAGCTCCTCAGATCTCCTTAGATAATTATTTCTGTTGAAATAACTATTAGAAGTATTTCTGTAAAATGTAAACAGTTTAATATTCCCGGCATTCAAGGTTTGTTTTGTATTGAATTCGGAACAAAACAGCGCCCTGTACCTATAGATAAAATAAGTACTTACAACGTAGGTATATAGATCACTAAGATTGCGTTTCGGTCCACAATCAAATCTCTTCCTTACCATTAATGGTTGAAAGACCCTTTTAACGTTTTCAAAACTCCAGTTCCGATTGACCTAATCACATTGATCTTTGAACGGGGAAAATAATAAAAATCTCCCAAAAGCTACCCTAACGCAGCTTTATTCTTGTAATTGGTCCCTTTTCCACCCTTCGGTTTATTAAACCCAAAGAATGGGTCCCGTAATGGAGCAATATCATATTTGTCAATAAAACAATTGAACGTAAATACTTTTTGACAGCGTGTTTTATTTTTACTCTGTGACGTCAATATTTAAAAATTCAATTATATAAGAATTTGTGCCTGTTTGTATGGGGTGAGTGGGGTAGATGAGTGCGATAAGTGTGTGTGCGTAAGTAAAAGTAGGTAGGTACTCGACAGAGTAATTCTCTATGGGTAAATTAATTTCGCTTTTCAGCGGTAGATAGCGCTGAACAAATTTTCCATACAAAAATTACTTACTCTATCGAATTTTTTTACACACTTTTTTTTTCTCGATAGATGTTCGACAAATACTGTATTTTGTAGTTATCTACTTTATAGTTCTGAAATGAAAAATTAAAAAAAATAGTATTTTGATTTTATAATTTCTACAAAACGGTCCCCCGACTGCAATGACACTTGTTATTTAATTTTTAGTACGTTTTTGGCAGGGCAGTCGTGTTTTTGAATATTTTTTTCACATTTGAAAGTGGCGTCGTACAGTCGCCATATTGACTTTTTTCAAATAAATATAGTCATGTCACTCGAAATGATGTAAGGATTATAACGATACCCCATACATCCCAATCCGTTAAGCCGTTTAGAAGTTATGGTGGAATAAAGAAACTCACATACCCACAAACATACATGAACCTTAAACACATATACACTCCTTTTTTGGGCAGTCGTGTAAAAATATACACATGTTTAATACATTTTGTCTCTTTCTCCCCCCGCAGCTTGACACATCAAATGTTACTTCACCCAAAATTATTGTTATACTGGATAAATTAAATATTCCATGCTCGTTTGCGCTATTTAGTTACCAAACCACGCGTCGCGGCTCAGCATAGTTCGGAAGATCGGACACCTGTGCTGGATGTATGGCCGATACATGAGCATACGCGATTAGTGGCTTAGCTATTTTGTACTGCACTACAGACCTATTCTTTAGAATAGAAAATGTAAAGGCAATAAAAGTTAGACATATTACTTAAGTGTTTTGAAAAATCATACTAAAGTTTATACTAAATTTTAGATAAAGTATGCTTTTTCAAATTATTTTAGAAAAAAAAGCGCGTAAAAAATATCTATAAGTATGGTAATTTTGTATGGGAAATTTGTACAAAACATTTTTGTTGGTTTCAGTTCTAAGTTTTAACTTAATAGCGTAAATATTATCACTGTGGAAACTGAAAAGTATTTTTTTAAATTATTTTAGGTTGAATATCAAAATCGTTAAAATATATAAAGTCATTAGACGCATCTCCTGTTAATTACCTAATTATAAAAAAAAACGAAAAGTGCACGAAGGGTTCCGTACCAAAAACGGCTATTTTTAGTAAGTATTTGTTTTAATAGCGGCAACAGAAATAGGTAATCATCCGTAAAAATTTTCTGTCTAGCTATCCCGGAACCTGGTCAAAAAACTAACGTTTGTTGTATGGGAGTCCCCTTAAATATTTATTTTATTCTGTTTTTAGTATTTGTTGTAACAGCGGCAACAAAAACACATCATCTTTGAAAATTTCAACTGTCTATCTATCACGGTTCATGGGATACAGCCTGGTGACAGTCAGACAGACGGACAGATAGTCTTAGTAGGGTCCTGTTTTTACCCTTTGGGTATTGAACCTTAAAAAGATAACTATTTAAAATTTCGGCTTTAAAATTTCATTAGTATTATTAGTTAAAATATCATTCGTTACATTCGAATTGCAATACCGTACACCTACGTACAGTGAGCAATCAGCTTTTATTGTTATAGAGACCCATAAAAAAACGGCTGCGATTGCCTATTAAAGCGGTTTATTTTAAAACTGAACATTTTTACTTTTTACCAGCTTTTTAGAATTCCGCAGCGAAATGGCAAAACGGAACCTTTATAGATTCGTCATGTCTGTCTGTCCGTATGTCACAGCCACTTTATTCCGGAACTAGGTATTAGGATTACACAGTTAAAACTTGGTAGGTAGATGTATTCTGTAAACCGCTTTACGATTTTTACTCAAAAAAAAAAAGAATAAGGGATCTCATACTTGGAACTGAAACTGTTTTTTTTATCAAACCTATACGTGCGGGGTGCATTAACGATTTAACCACGAGGGGTGTCTATAGATAGGTCTTTAAAAATGACAGTGAGGTCCGCAAACGCAAACATTACTTTGTCATTTATACCTAGGTATACAAACACTATGAAAAACAAAGTTATTTTTGCAACGAAAGATGATAGTGTTATTATAGTACATTATGAGACAAGTTAGCTTAGGTTGCTCACGAGTTTCATACGACGTTTTTCTACACATTTGCGAGGAAAATACAAAGTAATTTGTATTTGATTATATTATCCCCGTCAATTGGTAATGCGCCTGGCGGCCATGATTTTAACCTCAAAAACGAAAAACAATTGTAATTTTTTATATACCTAGATCCTATCTTATTGAAAATAATAATTCAACAATTAATATATATATTAGATTACCTATTAGAATTTTCTTGTTTCATGACATTTTCACTTGCGGATCACGTCAACGTGGATGTTAATGTGACAAGGTTCCAGTGCATTACCAATTGACGGGTAGGCTTTTTTTTGTTTTTTGACACGCCCAAAAAAAATAACTGTATTACCCGGTTAAATTAGGAAGGCTCTATTTACTCGCATAGAACTTGCAGTAAGGTACTAATTTAACTTTGTAGGGGATAATTCTATAACAACCTAGTGTTTTATAATATTATTGCACGCGTTTGTTATACCTCGGTTTATGGCCCTAAAAGCGATGTATTAGGGCTCACTGTACGAGTAAGTGTGTTGAAAAATATGGTATGGTATAAGGTAACTACGGAACCCTACTGCGCGTGGCCCAACATGCACTTAGCCGGTTTTTTTGTTGAATAATATTATATTTTGGAGATTAATTGCAACTTGTACCCGATATGTACTTGATGATAGATTTTTGTTGAAGGGTATTGAAACAAATAAAATATATTTGCTGTCTAGACTGTAATCGTCACGATTTTGATTTAGTATCTACTTATGGATTCAATCTCTTTTGCATATTCATCAGTTTTAAAACTGCTTTTAGTTTAGTCTGGAGATAAAGGATTTATTAAATTGTGATTGATGCGTTTATTTACTTTGTCATTTAAAAATTAAAATATTCATAACTAAATTACTTAATATTTTTCGTTTATATTTTTAATATTTTTTAGTAATTAGATAATATAATACGGAACGCTTAAGTTCTCAGTATCTCAGTTCACAATACAATGTGAATTCATTTTATAATATTGTGATATTTCATTTTGGTAAAGTTATATGTATACCTATTGCAAGTATGTATGTGGGCAACTGCTCGATGGCGCAGTGGTTTAGCGCCTGGCCCAGCGATTGCGGAGGTTAAGCAACTTTCGCAGGGGTCGGTCATGGGATGGGTGATCAAAAATTTATTATTTGGTGGTCCTTCGTGCTTCAGAAGGCACCTTAAGCCGCTGGCCTTGGCTGAATTTGCAGTCGTTAACACCCACCAATCCGCATTAAGCCTGCGTGGTGGGTTATGGCCGACCTCCTTATTCACCCATAAGAAAGGCCTGTTAGTACGTGAAAATTAGACAAATTTTTGACCAAACTTGCACATTTAAAATTACTAAGCGGGATCTTTTAGAATAAGACACCTTCCAGGATGACACTCCCGAAATTCTCAGGCTTCCCGAAGTGGGATAGCCGGGATATCCTGGAAAAACGGGAATTTCTAAAAATCTGGAGCGAGCCTAAAATAATGCATTTAATTTTTTTAATTGGTCACATACAAGATATCTGAAATTTCACAGTACATCCCAGTGTCAAAAAACCTTGAAAACTTAGAATTTTCCTGGAACTGGAGGAAAAATCTGAATACCTAATAAAATTTTTTTTGTATAGCAATATGGGCATCAGGTCAAAGCTAATAAAAAGACAATTTCAAATATATATGCATTATGATACTTTTATTGTTTTGACAGAAACTTAAAAAAACTATAACTAAACTTGAAAAAGTTAGCATTCTTTTTTCAGTTTCTCAAAAAAAAAACTACCTTAAGGAAGCGTTTTTCAGGTTACTTGGTTCCGTACTTTTATAAAGCTTACTAAATTAACTTCAGTTTAAGCCTAATCTGAGTAGTCTAGAATCATTGGTTGCGAAGACACAGCCAGTCAAAGATAGGCATTTCTTTCATAAGTGAAAAAGAAAACATCTTTGACTAGCTGAGTCTCCGCAACTGCTTGGGGCTCAAATTGTCGCAAATGTAGTTAGCTTTACAAAAGTTCATTACAATAAAACCTGAAAAACGCTTCCTTAAGGTAGTGTTTTTGAAGAAATTGAAAAAAAATGCCAAGTTTTTCGTGCAGCACAAGATTTCAGGGTTGCATACTTGAGTATAAACTACTCTCAAGAGACCTAAAAACATTATAAAAATTGTAGTGACATGCCCGTTTGCGATTTTAGCCTTTTCTGTTTAGATATTGGCTGGTTTTTTTTTATTTTCTAATATTTCATACTTCTGAGTTATGGTTTTTTAAAGTTTCTGTAAACAATAACATTAAAGTATCATAATGTATATATATTTGAAATTGGCTTTTTATTAGTTTTCACCTGATGCCCATATTGCTATACCCAAAAAACATTTTTTTATTTCACCATTTCCACCTATAGAAAAATTTTACGGCGCACGATGTTCAAAAATGTTTTTTCGCTATTTATTGTTGAGAAATGTACCTCAACAATAAATAAAAGTTATATTTTTCCAAGTCTGCATTAAATGGGCTTTGTTAGCACATTCTTTGTTTACAAATAAGATCATCAGTTTAATATTTATGGTTACTTAAACGGAAGTTTTTTGGGAAAACTTAAATAAAACTTAAAATTTCTCGTAAACTGTTATTTACACGGTGAAATGTAAAAACAATATTGTAGCGCATTTAATTTTGCGCTTTTTATGACACCCCATACAAGCTTATAAGTTACATTCTTTCTGTTCTATAGCCCACTCCAGAATTTTTCTTGAATTACCAGTTTTTCCAGGATATCCCGGCTATCCCACTTCGGAAAGTCTGGGATTTTCGGGAGCGTCATTCTGGAAGGTGTCCGAAGAAATTCCAAAAGCGGGACCTTTAGTAATTTTAAATGTGCAAGTTAAACCCTAATTTTCCTGTACTATGTGCCCCAGCAATGGGGACATTAAAATGGTTGATGGACATGTGGGCAATTTAGTAGCAGTACTGGGGGACATAAAAATGGCCGATTATGGGACTATTTAAGACATAGTTTGTAGCTTCCAATTATATTCATTGCTAGTAATAGGTAAGTACTGAACCATTCCTTCACAAATGTACAGCCTGGCCGCAATGTCATTTTCCGATACCTTAAATTGATATTTGACACAGCATCAGTCAGTACGTTTTATGGGAATATAAAATACGACCTTCCGATGATATAGATGCTTGTTTGATGTAAGGTTTTGGCAACATCGTGTGTGAAGTGTATTTTTTTGGCTTATAAAAGCTAAAAAATATACTTTTTATGTGGTGGTGTGCCTTTGTAACAGTATAGTAAAAAAAAAATACTATAGGTACTCTTACCAAACATACCACCATATAAGGCACCATATAAAAAATTGACAGGAGAGATGCTGGAAACAAATGGCGGTTTCGCGTGCATGCACACATTGACATTACATTACCTACAAATAATCTCAGGCCAAACCAGACTATAATAGTCAGTTCTTATACTGCAACAAAACAAGTGAAAACAAAAGATGAAAGCGATTTCGAATACAGCCAAGGAGCGCTTGTAATAATTAAATCAATAATAGACTGGTCGAAAATCCTAAAAATCCGCTTCCTTTACCGTTCCAACGGCATTTTGTGAGCTATTTGGGCAACATGACTTTTCCGATGTTTTTACATCGGAAAAGTAAAAGTAAAAAAAAAAAATTCAGCTTGGCAACATTCAGAACCGATTTCAGCAGGCTTATTTACTTCGGAAAAGACATGTTGCCAAAATGGCTCACAAAATGCCGTTGAACTTGAAAATTTTAATATGAACTACTAGTCTATAAATAAATGATCTTGGTAAGACCATAAAAATAAATAAAACTGACTAGAACGGACTATTCTTTGTCCAAGTCCCAAATGCCGCCATTCATATAACTACTTCCCCCTTCACGTCGCTACGCCCCGCTGTCGTCCAATCTGTTGCCAGGGTTGCTTACTGTTAAATATTGCTTACGTTTAAAGATAATATCGCTAAAATATGAGTTTTTTTTTTTAGTTTGAAATCATTATTTTAGTCTAGTTAGTAGATACAAAAATAAAATATTCGCTTTTTCTGGGTAAGTAGGTACCTACCTACCTACTCCTGAGTTTGTGTAAATAAAGTAAATAAATATTTAGTATGGAAATTAAATTAAATTTGAACAAAAATGTACTTCTAAAACATTTTTAGGTTTAATCCTCTTACTGTTTCGTTATGTTTCATCACGTAACAAAATCATAGAATAGATACGAAATAGTATTGTATAAAGCTGGGTATGACTGATACTCTATTTATTATACTTTAAGGCAGACCAAACATACCAGAATAACTTGACGCCATTGTTATTTGTTTCCAAGATCGTACGGAACGCACAAACAGGCAAACGCGCGTGCGGCAACGCCGGCCGTGGCAGCCCGACTAGTGTTCTGTTTAACGGATAGGCTAATATCGTGACTTTTAGCCCGTTCGGATCGGGAGTGTCCGTTCTAGTCAGTTTTATTTATTTTTGTGGTAAGACCTAGAATGATAGTTCGCTACAAGGCGCACTTAAAAAAGTGAGGCAACTAAGATGGCCCCGTTTTCAGATTTTTATTCTTCATTATTACCTAATCATACCGAATAAGTACAAAACAGTTTCAATTTTCCTAAATTTTGGAGATTAGTTACTATATTATTGGATTTTAGTTACGATTAGGTAATGTATGAAGGATATAAATCTGAAAACTAAGTCATTTTGACTCAGTGTTAGTTGCCACACTTGTAAAAATATAAGAACGTACTGTGCTTGGCCCTTTTTTTGTCGGTGTACAGAAGTTATTTTAATTTTATTTTCTCCTTTTTAGCCTGTTCATTAACTAGTAGTACATTGACTAGAAGCCTGTTCAGTGCTCGAAACGGCAACGAGGAAAAATAAATAAAAAAAGTACAGTCGTGTAGAAATATTTGTAGGTAGCCAGCTCGAGACTGATTTTATTTTATAGAAATCTAGACTGCCGCCGGCTTTGAACTTAATGCATTCAAATAATGTTTAAATGTGAATAAAAGCCTTTTTATGTAAAAAAAATAAGCTCCGAAGAATGAGATGGGAATTTCATATATTTTTCTTTTTAATTCGTTCGTTTAATTTCTCTCACACACTTAACAATAAAAATATTGAAACAAGATATAATAATAAGGGCAACTATTTCAAAAAACAAAAGTTAATAATTAACACATCAATATTTTATGGATATGATATTAGGGTCAATCAACTTTTTTTTGTAAGGAAAAATTCGACCCATTTTTTAATTTTTATGAATTAAAACAAAACTAGATCTTTTGTAAAAAAATCTCTATTTTACGATGTTTAGATTCATAGCCAATAAAACATACTGAGTTTTGTACAAAAATAATCAATAGTTTAATTAAAGAAAAACATGGGTGACCCAGGGGACAATGTTGTCCCCAGCTTTAATATGAAAAATAAGAGTTCTCTCCTGGGTCACCTATGTTTTTCTTTAAAATCACGTAAAAATGTTCATGTCTTTTAAGTTTTCTTATAAGATAATTAGCTGAGAGTATTTGCAACTACAGATTAACTTCATATAAAAATGGTTCACGTAGATATTTTAAGAAATGCCACAAAACAAAAAAAAAGTTGATTCACCCATTAATAAATGACTGCATCTAGTTTGCACAAAGACAAAAGACGATCGTTAAAACATTAATGTTATAATATCGAAGTATGTGTGAGTGTGCTGCACAGACTACACAGGTTGGAAATAAGAATGTAGTTATGTGCTGCAACTTGTTCATGAGAGTAACATCAGGAGCCATCAGATAAGGTTGCAGTGGGTTCCCTCCCACATTGGCATTAAGGGTAACGAGGAGGCTGACCGACACGCTAAACTTGCAATAACAAATGGTGTAGAAATTCAAGTTAAACCTTATCGTTCAGAAATTTTCTCAAAATTCAAAAAAGAATGTTATAACTTATGGAAAGAGTACTTTGACGAAACCTCTCTAATAAAAGGAATCTGGTACAAAACAATGCAGAGTGAGCCTCCTCGTATACCCTGGTGTGCAAGTATTGATTTGTGTAGGAAATATGTTGTAGTTTTACATAGACTACGGTCCGGACACTTTCCGTGTAACAAGTTTGCACATTTAATGAGGAAAACTGAATCGCCGAACTGTGATGCGTGTGGTAAAGTAGAGGATGTGCAACACTTGTTGACGGAATGTGTCAAGAACCAAAGGGAGAGACGGCAACTAATTCTTCATTTAGACCTGAAGGCATCTGATGTGGGAGCTTTTCAAAGTATTTTGGCGGATCCCGCATCGGATGCAGCCAGGCTTGTATGTGACATGGTGAAATCACGTGCTTGATGTGATGTAGAATAGGTACTTAGGGTATGATGGGACTGACGTACTCTGTAAAAGTCCCTAAATTAAATAAAGAATAAAAAAAAAAAAAAAGAATGTAGTTAGAGGGAAGTATCCTAAATATTGATGATGGCAAATCTTATTGAAAAGAAACATTCCTTTATTTTCAGAAAGAAATAAAACTGCATTCACAGATTTTTGACAAACCGCTTCAGCCAGGAATCGAACGGGCACTAACCGAAATAATAACACAATGTATTTTTATGATACTAATCGATAATATCAGTGATAAAATTATTAATTAATTATTTATTATTATAATTATTAAAAAATTTAAGAAATGTTTTCTTTCAGCAAGTCATCAATATTTCTATCATCAATATTTAGGGTACTTTCCGTCTTTTATTTCCACCCTGTATAACAAATACTATGGTGTGTGGTCTCAAAATCGATTTCCCAAGAACAAGTTCTAAATTTAAAGCTCTCATAAACATCAGAATCGATTGCCCCGAAGTTCGCCGTAGCCGCACGGGGACCGCAAATATCCACGCTATGTGCTCCCAGTGCAACCACTTTATCGTTCTCTCTTTCCTAATGAACGAGATAGATAAGGATAGTACTAGATAGTGCTGTAGTTACGTTGGGAATTCAATTATCTTTTCAATTTTGTGAAAAAATTAAACTACTTTCTTATTTGACTTTTGGTAGGAGTGATATCATTTATTAATAAAATTGGAATATAAACATTAACCATCATTTAAATAAGTGAATTCGTTACTGAGTAAATTGATTAATTGTAAATTGGCTATCTGCTGTGTAGTTGCTTTGAAATTGATTATGCAATGTGCATTCAACCTGTCGGGCAGTAAATTGAAACTTGATATTAATATACTATGTTCATTAATTTAGGTCTTTCACTAAACTAATCGTATGTAAATTAATTATGTTATATAGCGGCAGATTACCTACCTACATACTTTGTATAAGTACTTCTTCTTCTTTGCGTATCGACTCTGGTATTTATATTTGTGAGGACCAGAATTTAGCCACCGATATAGCATTATCAGTACTTAAAATACACAGGTGTAATTTAATGACTTTATAACTTTCGGTACAAAATTACTTGAAAAACAAAATTGATAAATATTTTTATCGAGATTGATACATGAATAAGTAATGCATTTTTAGTCATCGTTAAAATATAGATATCGATTAAAGCAACAGTGCAACGGCACATCACTAACGTGTTAATTTTTACTCAATTGGCTTTGGTTAAAAAATAAAAGGTATTTTTTTTATATTTTTTTACTACAGATTAGGCCAATTTAAGAAACTTATTTGAATATTTTAACATTTGGTCCCGTATTTATTTTTTTATAAATATATTTGTCGAGCGGATATGGTCAACCGGAATGACGTCATTAGTGGCATGAAAGTTTAAGAAGGAAAACCTTTGCCATCTACTTATAGAAAAAGAACGGCCAAGTGTCATTACCTGTCATAATGACTTTATGGTTGTTTGTAAACAAATAAGTTATAGTTAATATTTCTTCTATTTTATTAATTTAATCCAGTTGTGACGGTTCTAACCTACCTTCTTAATTTGCCGCAATAATTTTTGAGGTGGTAAAATTATATTAAAAATGCTTACCAGTGGAAACTCAGCTGAAAAACTTTGTAAAAACTGACACGCCCAATCTACCCAAATTGCGAAATGTATTGTATGTATTGTGTCTATTTTGGATGTAGGCTACATGGATGAAATTGTAACGATTGCTTGTGGACTGATAAATTTGCAGAATAACATAATAAACATTGTGAAAATATGTGCATACTTTATTTCTATTTACAAACATTTAATAGTGTGGATGTGAAAAAAATTACGAGATAAGTTCATCGATATACTCTGATATATCGATAGATGTTTTTACAATATTTTTTCCAATACATTTTTTTTTGTAATTACGTATGGATTCTAATAGTCGACACTATTTTGTCACTGGAGCATTTTGATTTTTTCCTACTTTTGAGTCTTAAAAATCATCGTAAAATTCGTCAAATCGAGCCAAAATTTCGCGTAGGGGTTTATTTTGCTATTTTTTATGTTTTACAATACCTTAAAATTAGAATCCATTACTTAGTCATCATCCCATTTCATCTCATTTTTTTCTGAGAAATATAACCCATATCGATATTTTTTCACTTCCACCTTCCACCATCCCTAATGCCAAGTTCATTGTCAAAATTGTCTTTGCCCTTTTTTCTTTTTTTTATTATGGCTGGGGGATCTGTATGTGATGACGTCATATGAAGGTCATTTGAAGGTTAAAGCTTTTTAATGAATATTTTAAATATCTTTAAAAATATAGAATTATTTTTAAATTTAATTAGTAGACACTGTACCAAAAGCTTATTCCTCGAAATGGTTTTGAGATTTCCAGTCATGTTCAAAAAGTTATCAAAGCCAATTCTCGGCGGGAACGCATTACGGGCGCTCTCGACACTAAAGCGCTGCTTGTTTGTTTTTTCTATTTGAGTTTCTTTCCGGGTGTATTACCCAATTATTGGGGAGAACTGGAAACATCTCAACCCCTTAGTGTTGCCATACGAAAGTGTATGGTGTGTATGGTAGTTTTTGTTTTGTTTGTGCTGTCATACTGCGGCTATAAACTGTGTTTAATTTGGTTATGTTAAAGACAAACGTTTAGATAACATTTAACTAGTTTTTAATTAAATAAAATTTTGCCTATTCCTTACCTTAAAAATAGCGTGTTGGTTTATTTTTAACAGTTAACTGGATTTTTATAACATGTTTTTATTACTAACAGTAAAAAATAAACGAGTTCAGTCCTTTCCTTTAATCAAAAGTTAAATATGACGGCATGTGTTACTGCACGTTAAATTAACTTAACCAACAAATGCCTTATGTTATGATGAAATGTACGAGTAGTATTATAATATAATCATAATTTGACTGATTCAATTTTTTTTTCATAGATTTCTTAGGTTCGATTTAATGAAAAATTTGCTATGTCAAATATAAAATGTTCAATGGTTTTCGTTGCTAACTGTACAGTACAGAAACGCACGAGTCATTTTCCGCTTGGGTGCCACAAAAATGGTTTCACCCGTAGATAATCTGCTAGTTTTGGGGGTCTTGCAAAGGTGTTTCCCGCTGCCTGGTGGATCTCCGCTGGAGCGGGAAAAGGGAAATACTGTAAGATAATTATGAAAAACAATTGTTCACTAGACGTCCAAAATTGTACAAAAATTTTTCTTTTCGGGTTCTTCGTTTGTGAATATAAAACACTTTAAAAAAAGAATTGATATAATAATAGATCTAAAGTAAAGAAACTATCTTAAAAGGCTTCGTTTCCAACTAAGTCATAAACAATATTAAAAAAATAACGAAAACAAATGAAGGTGTCGCACGTAAAGGGCGTGCCTAATAAATTTTTCCTTAAGGCTGTATATTTGCATTTCAACGAAAATTGTGTTTTTCCAATGAAGTTATCTAAAGAATGAAAGCATTATTATTGATGTAAACTTTAGTTTTTGGAAGCAAAATTCTTAAATTAGTGCCGTATAGAGAGAAAAACATAATAAATAGTCAGGTATTTTAAAACGAAGACAATCTGTTCAAGTGGAATTTCAAATTTGCTTGTCAGAGGTATTTTTCAAAAACGTTTCAGCTGTAACAAATAAGAATACGACTCATATTTATTTTTTCACTTATTGTTTGTATTGTCAAGAAGTTCCCTATAGAGAGAAAATTTAAAAAAAATGCTTTTAATCACAGAGAAATAAAATATTAAAAAATGCTCAAATTGGTACACTTTGACATGTTTTTTTACTGGTTTTCACAGAATCTAAAGTAATTTTTAATTTTTCTTAGGAATATTGAGGTATTTGTCTAATGTATTGCGTGTTTTGTATATACTTATATCTATTTAATAATTTAATAGGAATTTTCAAAGTTTGCCCTCATTACGGCTCTCGCAGTGTTGTTTTGATCATTTGTATTGAAAAGTTAAAAATGGAATGTGATGCGAGTCTACAGCCTTAACATCAGTTTCAATTTCAAAACTTTATCTAACAGAGGTATATAAAAATGTATTTTAAAAGCCATCGACAATGCTACCTTGACCACTATCGACATATTTTAAACTCCTCTGGGTAGAAAATAAAAGGAATGCTATGCTCCTCACAACGAGCCTTTAATATCCAGTTTCACGCAGCTTCTGTCTAGCGCAGTGTTTTTATTAGAAATGCTTAGACGCCTCCACTAGAAATTCCTTTTTGAATATGACAAATGGCTTCCATCCCACCTTCTTTTATTAACTTGTTGTCTATACTTTTATAGATTCTAAACTTTCATGTTAATATTGTTTTAAATGACACTAACTTTTGGGTTAGTGTGAAGTCTTCTGCTGGCTTTAATTAGACACTTAAGTCTTCCGCTGGCTTTAATTAGACACTTAAGAAGCGCTCATGGCGGAACTTGACAGATTGTATTCGATCACGTTTGTTAAGCAACGCTCGGTTCCGTCTGGTGTCGGATGGGTGACCGTTAATGTGGCGTTATAACTGAGCGCTTCTGTGCTTCGGAGGGCACGTTAAACCGACGGTCCCGATTGTTGTCATCTGATAACAGTCATTAAGCCAAGTTAGAGGCCTTTCAGGCGGCTTGATAAACTCTAACACCAGAGGTGGCCAATAATCCTCATTCGATAAGAAAGAAAGAATTAGACACTTTACCATGAAACAACGACTTGAAAATTACTCGAGTTTCTTGAATTAATCTTGGAGCAATTAAGCAACAAGACAACCTTTTATTTATGATTGATTTGAAAATTATGTACTTATAATAATAATATCATAATTTTTGCACTTTATAGTATGAATTCGTCCAGGCAATGGGCTCCTCATAAATTCTGCTTGAAAATAAATTTACATAACTATACAAATCAAACAAAAAAATATACACATAACACCCATCATTATATTTTGTAGATTTGCTATTTTACATTAAAAGCTATCATAGTTGGTTGTTTCGACATTTATATTTTTTGTCCAAATTATTAATATGACAGTGTCAAAACGTTTTCTTGTGGCTATTCATTTGTTTTTATACTTGTCAAGCGAATAGCCGAACGGCGCACTTGGTATGACAAAGAAAAGACCCAATTCACCGATGTCTGCATTTGACATTTATATGGATCGTAATTCAGATGACACTTAAGAGAGCTTTGAGGTTAATCGACTACAAAATTGTTTATTTCTGAGACTTATGGAGTAGATAATGAAATGTATACTTAGTAATAGCAATACATGAGAAGGTAAAACTTGATTCCTGATTACAGCTAAACCCATGTTGAAATGTAATCCCTTAAAAGTTTATCGCTGAGAGATATAACTTCGTCAATACGGCTCTGAACCACTCTGAACTAAGAAAAAAATGCTCGCCTGAATATCCATCATTTATATTTTATGTTGAAAATTGAGTTGCATGCAAGCCTCGCCTCTAGACTGAATTCAGTATGTCCATACTTTTAGCTTTAGCTAAAACTTATAATTAAAGGCTAGGCGACTTCTGAGAATCATATTCATTGTGCAGTCGCTCCGTTACGTCCCCCAATGGGGACATTCAGTAAGGCACTGTTTTCGTAATGAACGAGGCACAGAAGCCGTGCAAAATGAATTCACAAAATTCCGTCTTTAAAAAAGTGCTTCCTGCATCATTTATTGGTGATATGGGAATGGGCTCTGAGATTCTGCAGCTACCTTTTGAAATTTCCGATAGGAAATAATCTAATAGATAGGAAATAACCAAACTCAATGGTATTGATTTCCCACTGCCTGGCCTGACGTAGAATGTTTAGGCGAATGGTGCATGCAAATTAAGTCTATAAAATGTTATGCACGAATTTGCTTTGTTTTTTTTTACTTTTAGGTAACTGAAATTTTGGTAAGATTGCAATGGTGTAACCATTTTTAGGGTTCCGTAGCCAAAATGGCAAAAAACGGAACCCTTATAGATTCGTCATGTCTGTCTGTCTGTCTGTCCGTCCGTATGTCACAGCCACTTTATTCCAAAAGTATTAGGACTACATAGTTGAAACTTAGTAGGTAGGTGTATTCTGTGAACCGCTTTACGATTTTATACAAAAATAAAAAAAAAAAGATTAAGGGGGGGCTTCCCATACATGGAACTGAAACTGAAAATATTTTTTTTCATCAAACCAATACTTGTGGGGTGTCTATAGATAGGTCTTTAAAAATTGAGGTTCCTAAGACTATTTTTTTTTTAAAGTCAACCGTTTGAAAGATATATGTCGCCAAAGTGGTAAAATGTGTGTGTCCCCCCCCCCCCCTTTAACTTTTAAAGTAAGAGGGTAAAAAATCTAAAAAAAATATTAACTATAGATCTTAATAAACACTTTCAACGAAAGTTGTTTTGAACGAGATACAGTAATTAGTTTTCGAGATATAGTACATTTTCCAAAACCGCAAATATAACTTTGTCATTCATACAAACACTGTGAAAAACAAAGTTATTTTTTCAGACGAAAAATGATAGCGGTATTAAAATATGGTATGGTATAATGTACCTACGGAACCCTACTGCGTGTGGCCCGACACGCCCTTGGCCGGTTTTTTTATTTTAAGTTTATTTGCCTATCTACCTAGCTACCGGTTATCTCCATCAAAATTGCCAAGAACTCACAGACGGAGAAAATATTTGTTTACCTATCTAATAATACTTTCATAAAGACCGTGGCCTTTGCATCTAAAGGATTTGCGGAGTTCTATTAACAATTTGGGTTGTATAATGAAACAGATCATAAAGTGAAGAGACGGGATCCCTACAGAAGCCCGATTGTCGAATGAAGATTCAATTGGGGTACAATAAATTAGGTCGGGTCCCTTCATTTGCACCACGCCATTGTATGAAACACTCGTAGGCAACTTCTCGGATCCTTTATTGTTGTTTCGGTATGCGTTCGGTATTTCCTAGTTGGTAGTTGAGGTTAGCTTATAATAACTTTGGTGAGGGCACTGTTATACATATCCATTAACTTTTTGGACCGTTTGCCTTTAGAATTTTGTGTAGCGGTTCTAATGATTCGTTGTTTTGGAATCACTTTGTCGTTTATTTTGTTAAATCAACGGTTTACTAACTAATAAATTTGATGTTTTAAGTAACTGTTATTGTTTTACTTTTTCTATTCCCTTATTGATGAATACCAATTTGTTCAGTTATTTAACTTCATCACCTTAATATTAATACTTGTTTACAGGCCAATACCATTCCAAATCCAGTACAATACACATGCTATTATTTCCATTATTCAATTCCAAACGTATAATGAAGATGGTGCCGGGATTTGGTAGATTGAAACTAAAATCACGATCCTCTGGTTTGCGTAGTCAAATGTTGGGGTGACATAGTCCATTATTGCCTTCGGAACAAACACGTCGGTGACTTACCCGGCTTAAGCATTGGCCCCTTTTGTCCCTTCGGTGGCACAAACAATTGAGGTGGACCTAGCGTTTTCTAGTTGAGATTCTAGCTGTTTACCTTCGCATAATCATGGGTATAGAGTGGGGGATTTTGTTTGTGATTTGCAAAGCTTTCAAATTGTATCCGGTTATGAAACGAGTGTTTTATATTGTGATTGTGCTTTTTATTGTATGAAGTTGAACGAAAGTGGAGATGATGATGAAATTACGGTTGACATGAAATAATGCAGAAAAAGTTTCGTTTTACTTTTCGACGCAATAACATTTTCGGCAACGAAATCTATTGTGATTAATGAATTTGATGTAAGCAATGGTAAGAGTAATTGTGTAAACTAAAACCTTTGTTAATACTGTCGAGTAGGTAGACTTACGTTATTTTTAAATATAAAAACGGGAGAAGTATTAAATCAATTAGTTACAATAAAAAAACAAACAAAAGATCAAGGAGTAAAAGAATAAGTGAATTACGCTAGTAATATAATAAGTCTATGGAATTAGAAGAAGAAAAACATAATTTTAAATGTCGTTACGACTGCAATACAAATCGATGAGTTCCAATGTATGAAATGTTCATTGTTTTTAACCCTATTTAAAGCTGCCTTTCCTCGTATTAATGGATATCTAGAATTTTATCATTTACATTCAGGGTTTTACTGTATATTTTCAGCACCAAAAGTTTTTTTGGATGATAAATATTGACCCATAGATTTCTGCTTGTCCTTTACTACTTTGTTACATTGTCATGTCATCAATTTGTTATCAATCTATTTCCATAGAGCACCAGTACTGTTTATACAAAGCCTTGCTTTATGGTCCATAAATATAGCTCTCGGCGAGTTTGAGTACAACAACATTCGCTGCAATGTTGCCGATATCGTTCGACATTCCGTGTTTTGATATCTGGCATTTACATTGAAAAATGTTATTTTTATGCGATGTTATATGACTATTTCGAAGTCAGTGGACTGATAACTTGGTTTTTATATGCAGTTTCGCTTCATTCTAAAGGTGTCCTTTTTCTGAGCCTATAAAATAAACATTATTATCTGTTGTCTTTATAACATTGTCTTATTTTACGTTATCATCAAGAGAAAAAGGTGGTATCAAATTTTCAAGTGATTTAGCTTAGTAAGGTCATTATGTGATTGGATCGGTATACCATTATTGGACAATTTAGTTGAACGGTTGACCGAAATTGACGATATGTTTCATGATATTCCAGAATTTTCGAAAGTTATCAATGACCGAAGAATAAAACTGTCACTTTCCTGCAGTAGCCCATAGCGTTAGATAGATACTGTTTATTTTACTTAGATCTAACACTTCGCGGCTTAGCATTTCGCCTATCGGAAACCAAAGGGAGAAAGACGAATGACCGCGATGAGAGGGCGTCCCATCTGGGAATCTATAAACCTTATTTCTGTGGGCTTAAAGTCCATAAACGGGTGTCGCGAATGGTGAAAAATATCTTATTTGAATATCCCGGAGCGAGGGAAATGGATCGGATGAGCGTGGAACTTTTAACTGAAATAATATTGTCGTTCGTACCTAAAGGTCGGTCCCTCATACTGCTGTTTTGTTTTCGCTTTATTGAATAAAAATGTTTCGAGGGCTCTGAGCGTTTTATACTTCCATATTTTCGCCTTTTTTGTTTGTAGTAGAAGCGGTGGAATAAGCCAAGTTGGGATAGTTTTACTGCCAGTAAAAAATAGGTTTGACAGTTATTGGATCGTCAATTGTTTTTTTTGTACGATGTTACCAATATCTTATGATTATGCACTACTTAATAATTTATAATGTATTGTATGAAATTGCTATCTTTTGAAGATAAGTAAAGAAATCACTATACTAGCAGAATACTTGCTAAAGTAAATATCAGTAAGCTGCCTGAATCGAGGTCATGAGAAAAAATGTTGATCGGTTCGTTTTTCATCATGTCCACTGCAGAAAACTGTCTTCTTACGAAGTTAATGACAATCGTCTTAAGACAACAATTCGAAGCAACAATATTCTGTTGTTATTTTTTTTTACATCGTTCCTATTAAACCACTCATGTTAAATAGCACTAAGATTTCGTCGAAAGCTATTCGTTTTTATGTTGAATTTATTTCATACCGAAATATTCGTGCAAATGATTGTTGTAAAAGGTCATTTATTATTTCTTGGAGCCCAACACTTAGGTATATGACAATGGTCAATTATAAAAGTTTTTTTAGATTGGGCTTTATTATTTTTAAACATGCAAGGGCTCTGCCGTTTCACACCTTTCGAAAATGTAAATTTGTTAAGTGACTGCCTAATGTTATTTGTCTTTTATTAAAATTACAAACAATAAATCTATGTTTTGCAATTTGCTGTGTGGTCTGTGTTTAAAAATAAACTCACGGCCAAAAAGTTTGTAATAAGAGCTTTTCAAAACGACAAAAAACTAGGCTCGATAGATGGCGTTGATAAAAATGTATGTGTCAATGTATTTTTTTTAACTAGCTTCGAAGAGTACTCCGGTAGGCAGGCAAATGTAACCCTAAAATGTTTCTCTTTAGGCAGATGTCAGCCAGCGAGCGCATACTTTCCTCTTTGGTACAGGCCGTTTATTTTTAAAAGCCAATTTTGACACTTCTCTTTCCATCAACGCCATCAAGTGAGGCATATAGTTACTATTTTTATTTTTTAAATGACACTTTGAAAAGCCCTCATTCCGCCTCCAAAAAGTCCGCATGCAAAAAGTGTTCTTCAACCTTTAAAAAACTTTCAAAACTAAGGAGGTGGTCACTAAAGAGTTTGCACAAATGCGTAACTGTACAGGCGCTATGCGTCATTGGTATCGGCGGAACTACCCAGTTTCTTTGTTAGGTGCCGACGTCGTATGGTAATTTAGCTTCCTTCCTGGTGGCCGAGGAACCCATAAATTAGGTGCCAACCGCCCGCTGCTGAAAAATTACCAGCTTCTGCGGAAATGGCGGTGGAATTGACTAGAAATGGCCAGTTGTAAGGCCGGCCAACAGATCGCTGATAATCGGATTTGATCGGAAATGGAAATAAATACTCACCTCTTTTTCGTGAGTGAATAAAATAATGAAGGCAAAGGTGCAATAGTTATTTGTTATACAAGTGACCAAAGTCAATTTGTGCTGCGAGTGCCAACTGTAAATCACGAACTAGCGAAGCAGTCTGATTCTAATATAGACTACTGAGCACCGTGAGTGATTTAAAGGCACGAGGCACAGCAAAACTTTGGTCTCGTATTAAACATACAACTTTTCACCTCTACCAGCGAGACAAGTGTTTTTTTTTTTATTTATACACAACGGGATAGTGCTTGGCCTTCATCGCACCTGATGTTGAATGACGATAAGGCCGAAGGTGGAAGCGCACTACACCCGGAATACTGGCTATCTTACCTCTAACTGCCGGAACACAACAATTTTTAAATTGTTGTTATGGCGTCAGACTTAGGTAAGATGGTGGTAGCTAGCCAGGCGGTCTTGAATAAGCCCTACCACCAACCAAACCGAGTACAAATTGTACCCCCCCTGGGAATCGAACCCGGGACCTCTGCGTCTTACACGGGTGGGCGAACCACTAGACCACAGAGGCGGTGGAAGTGTTATAAAGAACAGTTATTTTCATGTGATTTTTCTGGTAAAAACTAAATTCATTATTAGAAACTTGTTCCTTCAACTCTTTTGGAGTTAAATAACTATCTTCATCGCTGGACGCACTTATTTTTTTTTTGTAATATTATCACAAAGTAGTTCGATCAAACTTATGCTGGAAAAATATTTAGGTACTTATTCATAGAGTGAAGTAGATATATTCCCGTCGTTTTGTTTTACATTACGTTGTGCTTTTCTTCTCTTATTTATTAATATCTCATCTTATTTATTTATTTACAATCATAATAACACAAATAATATATAATAAATTGTGTTATATTATGATTGTAATGAAGAATTTTTTCTTATTTTATATTTATTTCATAAATACGACCTCATTTCGTCCATACTCTTTATTTCGAATTATCAACCTTCTTTTTCAACAATCCTTGTTTAAAACTCCTTGGTAAGTATATCCGTGATTTTTTTTTTACTTTTTAATCCATGTCCGACAATATAAAGGTATCTGTAAATCTATTCTTATCGCACCGATCAATTTCACAAGTCTCATCCGTATCTATTGTATCTATTTTTTATTTCAAAAGGTGGTGTTAGAAATTAAAAAAAAGCATTTTGCCTCACGCTCGCAGCAAATCGCACGCCAGATTATATGACATAACTTAAGTATTTGAAAATCTTAAGTTCACCTTCTTCTTAAAAAAAGGCCGCCTGAAAATATCTGTCCTTTATTCTAAATTAGGGTTGACAATGATTTCGCCAGCCTTATGACTTAAAAATTAACTTTGTATTGGTAGTTCAGCCAGTTTTATTTATTGTTATGGTTCAGCTAAAGTTAGAGCTACGTCATATAAAATTTCAACTTTTTTTCAAAAGTTCGAAAACTAAGCTAAACTTAGCCGGCATCGATCGAGGGCAAAAATGTCCGTCGCTTTCCCAATTAGGGTTGACATTGATTTCGTCTGCAGCGCGATGCGCCTGATGGCGGGACCAAAATAACTGGGCCTAGCGACCGATCGATCCTGAATAGGGTTGCTAGTTAAGGCGGTTGTATGACCAAAAGTGGCGCCCTCAGAGGTTTTTATTTAATAAGTTATTAATAGTAAAGATTTTAATAGTTTTACGTGGAGTTTTTAGGGCCCATGGTCTAGTATTTTTGGAAGGTATCATTACATGCCCTCGTAGTCATTCGTAGAAGTAGATTACTTCTACGAACGACTACGCAAATGTGTCAAAAACGGCCACTATTAGCAGATTTGATATCTACTTCTAGCAGTGACTACGAGGGAATGTAACGATACCGTCTAAAAATACTAGACTGTAGGTTCAAAAATTTCACGTAAAACATTATTA